>JAWLST010000060.1:0-206281 GCA_037043885.1 Penicillium goetzii
GGCTCTAAACTTTTTTTTCTCTTGGGGTTGGGGTTGCTTTTCTACTATAGCTCGGGGGGGGGGGGGGGGGGGCCCCCCCCCCCCCCCCCCCCCCCCAGCGCACTGGAGACCGCGCAAAGGGGGGCGGTCTTTCTTCATGTCTCAGTACTAACTCCACTCAGGATGTTTAGGTGAATGCATTTCGTCTCGTTCACCGCGGATTTCGTTTCCAGTTGTACCGTTAGCTTTTGCCTAGTGCTAGCTGGCTGTTCTTGTGGCCTATACAGATTACAGCTACGGCGCGGAGTACGCCGTCCTTCATGGCGACTTTCTATCTTCTCAATACAATACTAGAGGAAATCAAAGGATAGCAATTTAACAATTTCGCAAGCCATTGGACGATTGAGGTCAATTGAACGAGAGTGTCCGGGTCCTTTCGAGGATTACAGCTGACTTGCTTCGACCATTTCAACTCCCTAGGGGAAAAAGACCGGTCTCGCCATACGCCTACTGCTATCTGAACATCAGCAATAACTGTTCTCATGTTCCTTTTTTCAGTGTGCAGCGAGTGGCGCAGAAAGGGATCTCTGCCCCCCGCGTATCCCGGTGAACATGGGGACTTTGCCCCATACATATCAATACACGCTATTTTCGATTGTCCTGGCGATATGGGCTCTCTCATCTTAGCCTATTTACTCCCTCGTCATGCTAGAAGTAGCTAGTTGAAAATTGGATCATAGGAAGTCACCTTTTGGAAAAAGCCCATCTTCTAGGCCAAGACGTTCGTCCGAGATCTGAGTGCTTCGAGAAATGAACTATCAAACCCCCGGAGCTTGACGGACTTGGCGGAGACCTTCCCCTGATGTTGGGTTTGTTCGGATGGCTCTGGTCACGGCGTACAATGGAGGAAACGATAGTAGATGGCACTGGGGTGGACACGAGTCGTAGCTTGGAGCGGCCATAGCGGTGCTAGTTATATACAGCCATGTACACGACACATACCCACCTCTAGTGTGCGCATCGCTCGCGGCTTAATTAAAGAAGAACACTTAGAGAAGCGCCGATCTTGCTCCCAGGCATGTACGGAGTATCGACTGCCACGAAAGATATCAGATCTGTAGATGAAAAAGCGCCCCCAGATTGTCCCAGGGACCAGTTCGATGGTAAGTTCAATGTAAGGGGCTTTACGGGCCCTTGAAACTCTATCTCCAGAAACCCAGTCCCTCGGTACCTGCCAATATTTGGAATTCTATTGGGGCATGCAATTTTATGACATTTAGTAAATACACACCGGTTAGGTTGGGGGACTGATCTCAGGAAATTGCGATTGCGATTGATAGCTATTGGAGTCAACCTACACCGTATCCTCTTTTACACAGCATCACTGCAAACTAGGACAAGGACCCCAGGCCTAATCAAATGTCGGTGAATCGAGTATATTGTAGGTCGAGAACAGTTAGGCAAACGGGCATCAGTACGAGATCTTAGAAACATGATGCAAACTCTCGTGCGAACCTCATAACCTTATCTTCCTAAACTTGGTTTTTCTGCGGTTATCACCGCTTGTTCTGTTCGCTGCGCACATGGTCCAGGCGCCTATCATCATTTTGCCTTCTCAAGACCCATAATGGCTGCCCGAGATATACTGCATAATAACACTCATTCAAAATCATAAATTCGGGATTCGAACCCCTTGGCGTGCATCTCCTCGGTGCCTGACTAGCCCAACGTTGCCTGCGGGGAGAGTGGGACACTCCCCTATGCGGAGTAGCGGTTTGACATCGTGTAGATAGATGTGCCAATGGGCCTAGAATTTTACAGAGACTCAAGAGACAACTAGAGCAAGGCAGCATCGGAAGGCGGCCTAGATACCCCAGTCTTCGTGCCGGGTATCATGCCTATACTAGAAAAATATATTTCAACCCGAAAAGTGGAAGCCATGGATGTTGACATTGCATGTCAGCCCGGCTATCGACCTTAGACCAAGATATATTCCAGAATTGAATACCTATACGTGCTTGTATCTTCGGTGTGTTGATTGCCAATCGAGTGCTACGGCGATTCTTGACGACGGGTATCCCATGGCCTTACCGAGCGTGACACAGTCCCTGTTTTAGATCTATGGCGAGTCGACTCCGTACAAGAATAAAGCTCTGACCTGGGGTGGCCAAACCTACGTGGGATTGTACGGCATGGGCTAGTTGTGGGGGCAATATGTATGTGCCTAACCTTAGAGATTGTCATTGTAGACTAGACAATCATACCTATGGAGAACGTCTGTTCGGGTTCAGGGTCTCCAACGGTGATCTACAAATCCCCAGGCCACATGAGATTGAAAATGTACATATGGGGGGATGGAGCAAGACGGGTGTAACGTAGGTTGAACGATAACCAGGAGACATGGAAGCACGTAACAAAGGGCAGAGTGGGTTCAACAGACGAGGGTAGGAGAGGTAGCAGGCCCAGGGATTAAGTACGGTCATTGAATCATTCAAGAAAAGACAACGTTAAATAGGTATCATATCACTCGGAAACAGGACGGTCATCCCGTCCCTTATTTGTTTGCTATGGTTCGAATCTACGGAAAGAAGCACCATCCAAGCCCATAAAGCAAGACAGGACGCCGTTTCCCAGCTGCTGTTTTGTGGTTAATTTTTTGGGGTTGCTTGGTCACCATCAGCACCCGCCTTAAGGTCGGAAACTGACGATGGCCAGCATGCTATTCACCAAGGTCATGAGACATTTAGTTGGCGATAGCCTGGGCGCGGCGGCGGTCACGCTCCTCAGAGATGGAGAGCTATCAGGATTGTTAGTGGCATGTACAGAGGATACGACGAGCAGTATAAAAAGGTATGAGCGTACCTTGACACCCTTGCCCTTGGGCAGGGAGATCCAGGGCTTCTCCTGGCCGATGACGAACACGTTGGATTCACGGGTAGCGAAGGTGTTGTCAATGGCATCCTTGATGTGCAGGATGTTGAAACCACCGTCGTGGCGCTCACGGTGGGTGACGACACCGACACGACCCATGTTACGACCACCGATGGCCATGGCGACGACACCGGTGTCGAAGCGGACGAAGTCAACGATCTTGCCGGTGGCAATGTCAACCTTGACGGTGTCGTTGACCTTGATGGCGGGGTCGGGGTAGCGGATGCTGTAAACAAGAAGCCCGAATTAGCAAAACCTTGTCCTGTGCTGGTTGCAATCTTACAGAAGTTCGATTCATCCTCCGTTGATCAACCAAAGCTTGGTCCAACGACTGAATGATACGGAACTTCGTAGAGTGTTTGCACTCACGTTCGCGCATCGTGCGTAACCAAGAATGGGATCCCGCCCTTGCCAAGCTGGACACGCTTGACCTTGCAGAGCTTGAACTCAGCCTCCTCGGCCTGGATGCGGTGGACGGTGAAGCGGCCCTTGGTGTCGTAGATGAGACGGAAGTGCTCGCCGGTCTTCTCGAGAGAGATGACGTCCATGAAACCAGCGGGGAAGGTGGTGTCGGTGCGGACCTTGCCGTCGACCTTGACCAGACGCTGCATCATGATGGCCTTGACCTCGCGACCGTTGAGAGCGTACTTCAGACTATTCGAGATAAGAGTTAGTCCGTTTGATCCCGGCAATTCACATATCGACTGTGTTTCGAAGGAGAGCGTTCGAATCGTACCGGTTACGGATGAAGACGATCAGGGGCAGGCAGTCACGGAGCTTGTGGGGACCGGGAGAGGCCTTGGGCGCGTAGGTGCCGGACATCTTGTCCAGCAGCCAGTGCGAGGGCGCGCTAAGGCGCTTTTGGTGCTTCTTACTGTAGACGGCATTGTGGTCAGTCTTGCGAGTTCCTTTGGCAGCAAATTTTTTCGTTTCAATCTCTCCTCAAGAGGCGACGACTTGGAGACCCAATGTGAGGGTATCAAACCAGTGTCGCCGCTTGCAAGGAATCGAGAGGATGCGTTTGCGAGGCACTTACGGTCCGCGAGCCATTGTGATAGATTTGTCGACCGGAGTTGGGTTGTCGAAGAGTCGCGATGAGTGAAGAAACGGGTAGCGTAGATTAACAAGGGCACTTCGCTTAGCTCGGTGATTGTGGGTTGTGCCCTAGGCCGCGCTAGCCCCAAACGGGAACACTTTCCATCCAGTGACCCGCTTATCTTATCGACGCTTATCGCCACCCGTCCTCAGTGGAGGTTCCCATTTAGGAAACCAAGTTAAACCGTCGCCCCGTAGACGAGGAGTAATGTACTGGATATACTATTTTTTCAGAAAACATGCACCTTTCGTCATAGTCGTGCTTTATCTGGAACCTTGGTGGAATGAAACTATTTGACATCGCTGAAAAGTCCACTTTTCCATTCGTATTCACATTTAGATGTAGCCCTTAATGACAGCCACCTCAGCGTTGAGGATAGACGAGCCAGCAGCGCCAATGACGGTATTATGCGACAGAGCCGCGAAACGGATATCAAAGTAACCACCCTCGGCACCATCACGAACACGACCCACACTCACAGTGTAACCCTTGGAGATGTCGCGGTCAAGGCGAGGCTGAGGACGATCGGGCTCGTCGAAGACCTTGATAGCCAACTCCGGCGCAGAGGGAGCGCCAAGCTTCTGTGCCTCGGATTGATACTCACGCATCGCCTGCACAACCTCCTCAGCCTTGGGGGCCGGGCGGTTCTTGAAGCGGAGCGAAACGAAAGCCATGTGGCCATCAGTGACGCCAACGCGGGTGCAAGTAGCACCAATACGCAGGCCAGCCTGCTCGTTGAACGCAGTGGCATCAGCGTTCAAAGATCCGAGGATCTTCTGAGCCTCATTCTCTAGCTTGTCCTCCTCACCGCTGATGTAAGGGATGACGTTGTCGACGATGTCCAAGCTAGGAACTCCGGGGTAGCCAGCGCCCGAGATGGCCTGCTCAGTGAAGACCTCGACCTCCTCAACAGGGCCAAACTTCGCTTGGAGCGCGGCGAAGGGAATGACAACACCGATAACAGCACAGTTGGAGTTGCAGACCAGGAAGCCCTTCTTCAGACCGAAGTGCTTGCGCTGGTGGGGAATCAGATCCATGTGGGAGGGGTTGACAGTGGGAACGACCAAGGGCACGATGGGGTCCTTGCGGTAGTTCTTCGCGTTGGAGAAGACAGGAATCTCCGCCTTGATGAAAGCCATCTCTGTTTCGAACATTAGCATGACAAGTTCGGGATATTCAAGAATGAAGGTCCTTACCAGTCTCGCCGGCGATGTCACTGTTCAACCCAGAGAAGACCAGGTCACAGTCTGTGAACAGCTCTGCCTTGCACTCACGAAGGACGAGGTTGCTCAGCTTCTCTGACATGGGAGCAGACTGCTTCCATCGAACAGCATCCTTGTACTTCTTGTTGGCGGAGCGCTCGGAGGCACCCACGGCATGAAGCTCCAGGAATGGGTGATCAGCGAGCAGAAGAATAAAGCGCTGGCCCACGGATCCGGTGGCACCCAGAACACCTACAGATATCTATTAGCACACATGGACGCATATCCTGGGGGAATGCTGGTGGTAACCTACCGCACTTCTTCTTGGGATATGAGGCTGCCATATTGTACAGGGTATCTGGAAGTCAAGAATGTGACTATTAGTCTTGCAGTCAGTCTCTGCTTTGTCACTTTGATCTGAACAGCTCCTTGAGTGCAGTGATACAATCTTTTTTGATGTATCAAATCGGGGAGCACCTGCCACGAAGATCTTATGAGTCAAGAGCCCGACCACTGCCCCGCAGTGTGGATAACAGGGCATTGCAAGCTCAATTGCAGCATTGATCTCATGGCAGACACATATATAGGATTCTTGCAAACATAGAGAAGAGGAACATCCGGAACTCACCTTTCGGACTCGTTGATGAAGATGAATTGCTTATGGCAACCTTCGATTCACCTGCGATATCGCAACCAATTATCGCTGCCCCGCGCTGACTCAGCACCCCTGGCATGGGCAAAAAATTTCGTCCCACGTGATTGGCTCGTCATCGTCCCTTGGGGCCCATCGACGCCGGAGTTGGACTACTTGTCTCCGAACATGTAACTATAGTATGCCACAATTGAGAAGTTGTCTCTACTGGAGTTCAGACTCGATGACATGGTCTTTAAGTCTCTATTCTTGTATGCGGTACGGAATACACAAGATGATCTATTCGTTCACGACGCGCTTGACTGTCTCCTCCACACTTTCCAGCTTCAGTCCCAGAATGTCGTTCGCCAGTTCTGTGTCCTCGACATAGTTCGCGTTGAGCCCCGGACTGTTGCCAAACACCGTCGCGCGGACCAAGATAAAGGCGCCTTCAAAATTACCAGCAGTGAGCTTTGCTCCTGCCTCACTAAGCTGGGCCTCGGTTGTGGTTTCCCGAACTGTCCACTTGCTTCCGGTCGCCTTCTCCAGGGCCGCAAGGATCTCCAGCTGAGTAGTCTCGACAGAGGCGACATACAGGTACCTGTTCTTGGTTTGCTCGGGGTTCTGCAGAACAGAAACAACTGATTGACCAAGGGCCTTCTCGTTGATGAGGGTGAAACTCTTGTGGCCGCCATCCCAGATGGTCGCTGTGCGATTGGCGATGTCGAATTGCAAGAAACCTTTCTCAAGGCCCTGTCGAAGTATTCATTTTGCATCAGTCATTGCCCGTCACAGGATTCGAAACGAACTCACCCAATCTAACAAGCCTGAGGTCGCAATACCAGTCCAGGTCAATCCATCAGCTTCCTTGCTCTTCAGATACTCGATGAGTTCCTTCTTCTGCCCAAACAGTGGCAGCAGCTGAATAACCGTATCATTCTGGCTATTCGCCGAGAACTCCGATGGGATGAATCTCTTGACACCGGCACAGATGGCTGCATCGACAAGTTTCTTTTGCTCGCCGAACCCAGTAGCACCTAATGCTGAGATCACAGCATCTTTGCCCTTGAAAACAGCCTCCAGATCCGCATCTGAGAAGTCGCTCTTGTGGACAGCAACGCCCGAGGGAAACAATGCCTTGCTTTCCTTGCGTGAGATTACCGTGATGGTAAAGCTGTATGAGGCCAACAGGCCATCGAGAATGATTCTGCCAATGTCGCCGCTTGCCTAGATGCCTGTCAACGATTGTCATAGTGCGCATAAGAAGCCACTCAGTGTTACATACACCGACAAGTGCGATATTCTTCAAAGTTGCCATTGCAAACTGAAATTTGAGATGTAAATTGAGATTTGAGTTGGAAGCTTTAAGCTTTGTATAGTTGTCTGTCGCGTTTGTCTCCTGCTTGAACAAGCTCTTGCGAAGACAACAAGGCTTTATTTATACTGTTCAGCCCCAAGTAGTTCTAAAATTACTGAGAAGGAGCGATATGCGACAGATAGACGTATTGAAACCGTACTGGAATCTTTCAAACAAACGTCGTGTCACCCTGGACGGTCGCTGCTTTAACTCCCAAGAACAAGGGCCTTGGCTTCACCCTCCCCCTGCCCACATGTCATATATGTTGTCAGTTTAGCGCAGGAGATAGGCTACAGCTAGTCATGGCGCGATTGACTGACGGTCCCGAGACACTCGAATTTGGAGCCTTTACCTATTTGTTCAAGTTCATACCCTTGTATTTCCCATGAACGAGCAGTCTCAACTTATGTTTGGCTCAGTCGAGACTCTCCATACTTTCTAACCAGATACTATTTTGCATGAATATCCTAGGTGAAGGGTACAGACATGAAAATGACGCAGAAAGTGACCCGCCCGGGGTACAATATTAGATTGGTGAAAGTTCTGCCTCTCTTGGTTCTAGATTATCAGAGATCGCCAGGTAGACCGGGCAAGGATTTGAACGGGTGAAACGTCAAGCAACACGGTTCATGGCCTTCAGATCATGGACTGATAATGGTGCATGTTTGAGTTTCGGACAAGACTTGGTCGGGCGAGCTCTGGTATTCCAGAAGCGGTCAAAATTACAGAATGGTACGGTATCAAAACCAAGCCACCAACCGTGAATACACAAGGTGATTTGGTCTGGCCGGGGCCGTGAATATCGAGTCTCGGGAATTAAGGTTAACGAGACCTTGTTCTTAGTATGTGCCGTCGCTTCCGTATATATGTTAGCTTACAAGGCCTCAATGCGGGGACCTTGCGTGGTTCTCGATCGCTGATCTCGGCATGTCTTCGTGTGTCCATGATTCGCTCCAACCCGGGACATATTCTAATGCATGGGTTAATTGTACTCGAATCTCATCTCGATGCTTCGTAAAACAGTGGCAATCATTAATCAGTAATGATCAATTTATACTGATAATACTAGTGCTGAAGATAAAAAATATAGATCGGATACACTTTTAACACTAGGCCCCCGCCGGATACTACACATTCTAGGTAGTTAAGCGTGGTCTGAGAAGCAGAAAACGCTACCGAATGGACCAGTCTGTTCCATAGAGTTATGTTAAGCTTCTAGAAAAAGGATTGCGGTACGGGCAAACGCACCTGGGTATCAGAGGCCGTGCAGCAAATACCGTGAGGCTGGGACGAGCTTGGGTCGCAGTTTGCATCGTCAGAAATCTCGGCTGTAGATATCACTCAGTAAAGAGGCTCATGGCCAATGTAAGCATGCTTGCCAGAGACTTACTACAGCCAAGTCCATATACAAACAGATATAAGTTAGGAAGAATTTCCTGGTCAGGGACTTTCTCCACGGCACAACAGAACTGTCTGCCATATGAGGCGCAATATCTCTTGTCTAGAACGGCTGCAGTGGCTGTACTAGCCATCGTTCCCGTAAGAGTGAATACAGATAATAGAAGTCCGTACTGCATGTTGAAGGATGTCGTCAATTTCGTTCAATCAGGATTCGAGAGACAAATGAGTTAGGAAAGCCTATCGAGCTGGAGTAGGAATGAGTCGACTTTAAACAAAATTTCGAAATCTTTACGACTCAAGTATTAGATCATTGACTTATTAATGCGCAAAGCCGATCCATAAAAGCCCTCGATCTCATGGAAACCCAGACTTGCGTAGTTCTAGGCAAAACATTCAGCGACATACGGCCGAGAAGGCTAAGCTAGAACAATTATTTGGCTCTACCGATAAATCCCGAACCATAACACGGTGAATCTAGATCAAATTGAGCTTAATACAATCTTATCCGGCTATGGTGATATGGATGTCACAGTTTGTATAGTCATAACCAACCTTTCGGTAAGCCAATTCACTCCCCGTACAACATGCCTATTCCGGACAAAAGCAGACTGCCCCCGCAATAGGACGGCGCCCGCAATGGAATGGCCAAGGTGGCGTCAAAGAGGCTGGACTAGATGGGCAATCCGAGAAATCCGCTGAAACTGTCGTCATATCTTGTGTACATGTATATTCGTATAGTTAATTCTCGTACTCGTGCTGAATCCGGACCAAGGGCCCACAGTGCGACGAATACTCTATTTTAGTCGCTTTCAGCATCGGCGCTGATTATTGTCCATCCTTTCCCCTCCAAATGTGGGCTCTCTCGGCTTCGTGGTCCCAGCTCTGATAGCCCATAGCTTCCGTTGCTGCGATGAGTGCCTTCCACTCGCAATCCTGTCATCCTCCTCCCTGCGCTGTTTGACCCCGTGGCACCAGCATCAGCTTTTGACAAAGTCCTAGTTCCTAACTGTGTGAGATTGGATTTAGAAAGAGAGCGTGCAGTTGAGATGAATCCCTTGGTACCTGTCTTGACAAGGGGGGCAGTCGTAGGCAGACATGCGGAAATGACACCCGCCGCGGTCCTTCTGGCTGCCCCGCGCATCCTTCAATTGGTGCTGAACCACCCACCGAGACACTGGCGGACGATGTCTCTTCTCTCCGTGGTATACTGACTGCCTTTACCGATGAGGGACGAGACTTGGTTGTAGTGGCTCACTCCTATGGCAGTGTTGTTGCTTCTTCTGCCGTCGAGGGACTGAGCAAAGCGGCCCGACCCAGGGAGGTAAGCTTGGTGGCATTGTGAAGGCTGTCTACCTTGCTGCTTTTGCGTTGGATAAGGGACAAAATCTGCTCGGCATGTTTGGAGGAAACTATCTTCCCTGGATGAAAGTTGAAGTAAGTTTGCCCAAGGCTCTGCCCATCAGTCTTGATAGAAAGCCTATCATAATACCATTTTGAATCGTTGTAAGCGACATTGAATCTTCTGAAGCAAGTGCTAACCCGGGAACATGGCGATTAGGTCCTCGCAGACGGAGCTGGAGAGGTTAACTGGCAGGATATTCCTCTTGAAAGCCAGGAAAAGTGGAATGCCATGGCGCTTCACACTTCGCGTGCAGTGTTTTCTCGGGAGTCTACATATGAACCGTGGACAGAAATTCCGTGTGCGTAAATTATGTGCGAGCAAGACCGTGCTCTTCCTCCTACGTTCCAGGAACTTGTTGCTTCTAAGATGGGTGGTCCAGAGAACACTTACCGGCTGCCAAGCTCCCATTCGCCGTTTTTGAGTATGCCAGATCAGTTGGGAGACCTACTGCAGCAGATTGTCAAGGCATGAATAATCTTCTAGCAGCAGGCTATAGCAATATGATAATACACAGTTGAATGAAGGGAGAATCAAGTTTATCTGTCTTGATATCGAGGTTGCCAAAATATTAGCTACTTATGGTTATCATCAATAGGTGGTGATACGGCCGGCAGTGGCTTCGAGGAGGGGGATAGTATTGAATATCACCCAAAGTGCAGTCAAACACGTTCAAGTTTTCCATTAGCACCAGGTAAGAAGAAAGACCATTCATCTTAGTATATAGAGGTCAATGTCACTTTGTGTATATCTAGTTCCTATCTGAACAGCCTCGATGCATCTCACATGCGGGAAGCCGTACCCGCTTTAACCCACGCTCTAGACTGTCTCGTTTTATTGGGGTATTTGGTGGCTAACTTGCTATACTTCACATACCTTGTCCTGAATTTACAAAGGCTCGCAAAAGCAGCAAGGCCCGAGCCTCGAGTAGAACAACAGGCGGCGAAATTTCATGAAATTACAGTAAACTTGTAATAAATCCAAGTTCCGGATGTATGCTGAAATACGGAGTACGTGCTTAGCAATACGGACTTCAACAGCCGCTTGTCCGCTATAGCCAATCAGCGAGAGCTGACGCTTACCTGAATGGCAGCTTACTGTACGAGCAGACCAATGATGTTAGCACGGTGCTTATTATTGTTAGGCTCCACTTCTCTGGTAAAACTGTCCAACTTGCCCGTTATAAATGCGGACATACCCCTCCGCTTGTCCGCTCCTACCTACCAGGCGCGCAATTCTGTCCCCTGAAACGTACACTAATCGTGTTTAGGACTCTCACGATACTACTACATTATCAATCATTTGCTCAATTCATTGATGACAGAGAATGAGTCATGCTCCGAATAACGCTATTGTGGCGGCGAAATCATGCCTTGAATGTCGTCGGCGGAAAATCAAGTGTGACAGATCCATTCCTTGCTCGTATTGCGTGAAGGTCAAGATCAAATGCCGCTACCCAGCGCCAAAGTCAACCTCAAACAAAGGTGGAAGCTCGAGTCTAAGCAATGAAGTTCTGAGCGCTCGCATCAATGGAATTGAGAATACATTGCAATCCTTCGAGCATAGTCTCTCCCAAATCTGGGAACTGTTGCAACAGAATCACCAACCTTCAGGGCCTGGTGGAAACGGTAACCGGAGCACCGAGACGCGACTTGTGGATGGACAAAACTTTTCGGCGGAGAGAATAAATCAGGTATGTTAGGCCTAATGAATACCCAAGTTTCGTTCCTGACAAGGCAGTAGGGGTCGACGCCTTTCGACTCACACAGTTCAAGGACGTCTCATAATTTTCAAAATGAGCCAGGCTCGCAGTGTCCACCGAGCCATGATCGAACGGTATCATCATTTAGACTATCTCCTACGGTATCCCTAGACTCTCTTCACCCGCCTGCGACCACCATCTTCTCTATGTGGCAAAGGTATCTCGAAAGAGTTGATCCGGTCTTGAAGATAATCCATACCCCGACCGTGCAACATGATATTATGAGAGTTCTACGAGACAAGTCCTACATTGATGTAACTCGTCACACACTATTATTTGCCATATATTACACCTCTGTGATCACAATGTCAGCGGAGGAGTGCTGGGATGAGCTTCAGGAGACCAAAGGAGAAGCTTTAAAAAGGTAAATATTCCAGCGCCCATTGTATAAGGTATCTTACTTACAGTGAAAGATTTCGGAACGAGCTGGACAGCTCCCTTGAACGCTCTGACTTGCTCAACACATCGGACCTAACTGTCCTACAAGCATTTGTGCTGTACATTGTAGGTCTGCCTTCCTATACCGCAAACGAAGCAAGCCTCACCATTACTGTGATAGGTTTGTGGCAGATGTGACAAGCAAGGCCCGGATACCAAGCGCTTGACAGAGGTCGCTATCAAGATCGCATTTCAGAACAATCTACATCGCGATGGACTGAAGCTTAATATGTCCCCCTTCGAAGTCGAGATCAGACGTCGACTATGGTGGCAGATTTGCATTCTGGATGTGCGAACGGCCGAAGACAACGGCTCAGATCCACATATCCTCTCGACGGCTTTCACCACGCGATTCCCATCAAATGTTAATGACGCGAACCTCCACCCTGATATGAGCGAGATGCCTCAAGCCAACACTGGAAGAACAGAGATGTCCTTTACACTCGTGAGATTTGAAGGGAGCAACTTCGCACGCCGGATAGTCTTCGCCGATAAGTTTTGTCAAGAGAATAATTACGAGATCCTGTCAGCTGCCGAGAAATGCGTGGCTATAAACAGTTTCAGAGAGCAGATAGAGCGGCAATATTTGTCACATTTGGATAAGAGTATCCCGTTGGACTTCATTACAGCCGCATCAATTCGCCTCATTCTCGTCAAACTCAAACTCACGGTGAACAAGCCGCGAACGAGACAGAATCAGCACCTCATCATGCAACCAAGTTTCCGAAGGACTTGCGTCGAGATTTTGGAACGTGCGCGCTTGCTGCGTCAGTATGAAAGGGGGAAGCAATGGCTTTGGCTTTTCCAGACGTATCTTGAGTGGGACGCCCTATCCTATCTTTTCATCAATCTGTCCCTAGTTCCAGCAGGTGATAATGTCCACTCGGCATGGACCGCTGCTAGCGATATCTATGATTATTGGAAGAATCATAGCGATACCTGTCTCGATCGCCGCTGGAGAAATATCGAGGAACTACGTTCTCGGGCTTTGCATGCTAGAGGACTGGTGCAGAGGGAGCCCAGTGTCTTTGCGACGCCACCAGTGGATAGCGGTGATCTTGAGCACCTCAAATTCGACCACCTTGATTCCCTAGATATGAATCTACTGGGTGAGGGTGCACCAGTCAGTCAACCGGAAGTCGGTCCACCCACACTGCAAGGTGAAGATATTACAGAGGGCTTAGACATTCCTAGCGCCGGAACAGGTTGCCAATGGAGTGCAGGGATATTTGAGAGATACTTTGAAGTATTAGACTTAGAACATGACTTGCACAGCTCATGGCCTTAGGACGCAACATCCTGGTAAGGCTTTGAAAGAGGGTCTCATCGCAGAAATTTCGATGTCTTTGAGCTATTTACATGTCATACTTATAATTTCTCGTTGCAATGCATGAGCCAGGTCTCATCAATATTCCTCAAGGTCAAAGATCTTGCCAGGATTCAAAAGCCAATGGGGATCAAGGGAGCGCTTCAGGCTACGCATAACGTCAATTGTACCTGGGCCGAGCTCTTTCTTCAAAGATCCCTTCTTGCCTAGACCGATGCCGTGCTCGCCCTATGAATTGCTGTTAGTCAAGCACACTGTTAGTTTGACGCTGAATGCCTGTTCATACCGTGCAAGAACCTTCCATCTCAAGTGCACGATCGACCATATCATAGACGACCTTTTCAACCCGGGCTCGCTCCTCTGGGTCTTGGCGATCGTACATGATGCTCGCATGGAAGTTGCCGTCGCCGATATGTCCTAGGATACTGGCGAAGAGACCCAGGGAGTCCAATTCCTTCTTCGAGATCTCGATGATATCGGGCAGCCTGGAGATTGGTACGGCAACATCCGTTGACCAGACTTCAGAGCCTTCCTTCCGCAGTGCCATCATACTCCATAAGGACTGTTTGCGAGCAGACCACAAGTCATGGGCTTCTTTCTCATCCTTCGCAAATGTGAATTCCACGGCATTCTGTGACTCGAATCAGTAATCTTGGGGCGTGCAGCTTTTACCATATGTGAACGTACATTGTTCTTGGCAAGCTGTCTCGTCAAGTTGATGCTATCAGCGACACCTGCTGTGGTTCCACTGAACTTGAAGAACAGCGTAGGAGAAACACCCCAGGTTCTGCCGGTTCCACCTGCCTTGTTGATCACGTCCATTTGGACTTCGTCCATGATCTCCATGCATTGTACCTGGATACCCTTCTTGATCAATTGCATGGCAGTAGATGCACAGTCACGAACGGTCGGGAATGCAACAACTCCAACTCGAGTTAGCTCAGGAATAGGAACGAGCTTCAAGGTCGCTTCCGTCACGATTCCCAGCGTTCCCTCCGAGCCCACGAATAATCCTGTGAGGTTATAACCCGCGGAAGTCTTGCGAGGCCGTCTGCGTGTCTTGATGATATCGCCATTGGCCAGTACCACTGTCAAGTTGATCACCGAGTCTTTCATTGTTCCATACCGTACTGCATTTGTTCCACTGCAGTTCGTACCAACCATACCACCAATCATCGCAGATGGACCGGGGTCCACGGGGAAGAAAAGACCAGTATGCTTGATCTTCTCGTTCAAATCCATCCACTGAATGGAAAGTTGTACAACAACATCCATATCGTCCTGGTGAATATCCAGAATTTTGTTCATGAACGCAAAATCAATGGTCATTCCGCCGTAAGGTGCCGAGAAATTAGCTTCCAGGCTCGAGCCACCCGAATAGGGAATCATTGGCATTCGGTACTTGTGGCAGACTTTGGCGATCTCGGCGACTTCTTCAGTACTGGTTGGATAGGCGATCGCGACGGGAAGTCGGTCGGCATTCAAGCTCGACCATTCCGAGTAACCGTGCTGCTGCAAATCATCCTCGTCGGTGCTAATGGTGTCCTCGCCCAGCTTCGCTTTCAATTCGGAGATTGCCTATATTTGTGAGTCCTCGTTATTAGCGGAAGTCGGAATTCAAGGACCATACCTTCTCAAAATCCTTTGAAGATCCATACAGTGGCTTCTTCGTAGCCCGTGGGGATTCCTGTCCGTATGAAGCATAGCCATAGCCCAATCCTGCTGCTAATGCGGAGACGAGCAAGGTGCGACTAGCGGTCCAAGATGAGGCATTGGTCGAAGAGTTGGAGCTGGAGGAGCTATCCTGGCGCTGGCTACTATTCGCACTGGTTGTGGAATTTGCCCGAATCGCCCTGCTGGCCACGAAACTCCGAGACGACGAGATCCGGGGGCGGCAATGGGGCAAGCGGGGAGTGGGGAGGAATCCACGAGGGATTGAAAACGCCGCTCGCATGGTGCTGGGGGAGCTATGTATATGTATAGGTCGTAGGAGTGGTTCGGAGGTGACTCAAAGAGCTCTATTGCATGGCTTTCAACTATGGAATATTTTACAACAGAAGAAAACAGATTCCGGCAACTCAAGCGCTCACGACATGACGAGCTTCGATGGTGTATAATTCCCCCGCTTCGGACTTCGGCCGAGACGAAGCCCTTCATGCGGGTGATTTCCGCGTGGGGGCGTGGGGGGTTCTGTCACAGCGGAGATATGGGTTGATATTTTCCGTCTTCGATTTATGAACTGTAGTTTCTCTTATTTGGTGGTAGCGATTTAGTTCCAACTGTAGAGTTTCTTCGTAAATAGTAAAATCGAAGAGGATATTGTAGATTTTCTGATGTGGTAGACCTCAGCGGCGATGCTCATTGGCTGTAGTATTATCACGCCCGTCGAGGGGGCAACCACGACAACACAATTCTCCACCACCGCGATACTGAACGAAGACGACAACGATTGCGCCAAATCTCGACCTTCTCGAATACAAATTCGTAATGATGGCCGAGGAACTCACTCGCCTCACGCGCGAGGTTGAACGCGTCGTGACAGCCCCATATGTGCCCTCCCTCCAGGTAACACGCGTGTCAATCCCGGGATAGAAGGCAGCAATAGTTAACACCTGTGAATAGGATTTGTATAGCCTGGTCCAGACCAGCTCTTCTTCAACAGTCCAATCCTGGGCTCTTCATAAGCCCTGCCAGGTGGGACTGTTGGCTGAGGTGTTGGTGGAGAGCCTGTCGCGATCCCGCGTCGCGCTGCCACTGCTCGCAGCTTTTGGTAAGCAACGCGATGCCGCCCTATCTAAAAGTTGGCCAGCAGTAACAATAAACCAGCACATATCACAAGTTTCAGAGATGTGTTGTTGAATCGCCAGCCAGTCCTCTTGGATGCTTTCCTCGAGCAAGCCCTCGTTGCCGGAGATTCTGAGGTAGGTGGGCCTCGTACGGCGACATCAATTCAAGTTTCTTGGGGCTATTGACTGAACCAACAAGCAGTATCATCCAGCATGCATTGCATTGCTCTCTTCACCTCTCCCTCCGGGTTTCGTGCCCCCTGCTTGTCTCGCCGGCTTCATCACGAAGCTAGTGTCCACGATGGCGGCTAACCCTGGAGCTGAGACAATAGCACCCCTATATTCCCTGATGACTGGGCTTCAAGGATCGCCCAACTTTATCAATGAGGTCCCAACAGAAATCATGTCTAATCTGCAGCTGGAGTTTACCAAAACGCTGCGCAACCTCGATGACCATATGGGTAACCTCTTGGGCTTGGCAACTTTCGCACGTATATCAACAACCCACCGAGACCAGCTCGACAAGCATCATGGAACAGGCACTCCATCTTGGCTTCTTAACATCCAGCATTTTTTTGGCCCAAAACGGGGCATGAAGACATTGGATCTGGTTGTCCTGCGCGTCATCCTGGCTTGCTCCTCCAACTGCAATAACCTGACACCAACCCAAGCTGCCGAAAGCATTCGTCTTGCAATCTGTATTGCCGATGCTGTTGAGCCAGATCAGAAGAAATCCTGGATTTCTAGCAACTCGTCTAAAATTGTCAAGCTATGTGAGAAGGTGGCTAGGGAGAATCTAAACAGGGAGATCCAAGTTATGGTAAGGACATCTCCTCCGGACTTCCATCTATCCGTTAGCTGACCCAATCTGTCCCTGTTTCTCCTATTTAGGGTGTTGCCTTTTTGCTTTCTCTGCAACCTTTGGGGGCCTTGCCTTCTCATATTGGCGACCTTGGTCTCCGCCTGCTTGTCTCCAAGGATAGCAGAGCAATCTTGGGGGCCATGTCACCAGAGCTTGTCTCACGCCTGACAGGGTCGTTGGGAGTAAGTGTTTGTTCAATCGGCACAAGGAACTGTTGGCTTATTTCTAAGTAGGGCTACGACGGGTCTGTCGTATACGAACTTCTGCGGTTCACCGTGGACGCCTTGAAAGAGGACGGCGTTGGACGCGATTCCATGGTCAATCTCCACGTATCAGATCTACTTCTCTCCGGGTTCCAAGCCAATGTCTCTCAACCTATGATCACATCTTTATTGAACTCAGCCTCAACCAAACAGACTATTGCCAGTCTCTTTGGAAAATTTCCCGTGGTCACGATTCAATCACAATGCCAGGGCTCGCAGGTCTGCCACTGTGCTTGCAGTGCCTTGCAGAATAGGGTCTTACTCAACTTATTCGAGATCTACTTTGCTGCGGCTCTGTCACATAGTGGTGACGCCACTGACATTGTCATAATGAAATCCTTTGTGGAGCGGGCTACAAAGTCGCTCAACCATTCCGACTGTACCTTCGCTCAAACTGAACACAATGCCTACCGCACCTCGCTTTATCTGCGTAACAGGCAGGAGTTTACTTCAAAGCGCCAGCCAATCCGAGATTGGCGCGCAGCTATCACTGAACTGCATATGCAGAATGCAGAGACATCTCATAGTACCTTAATAAAGAAGGTCGATGACATTTGCTTCGATCTCGAACGTCGTTGTTACGATATTGAAGGCCCTGTGCGGTCCGCTGAGGAAGAGCGAGACAGACACAAGTATGACGCTGAGCAATTGAAACAGCAAAATGAGGACTTGGCCAGACAGTTGAACCAATCAACACAAGCAGTTTCGACTCTTCAACAAGATCTGGCCCGCCTTGAAGAGCATGCTGGAATTGCAAGCGCTCGTGCTGAGGAGCTGTCAGAGACGCTTGAGTTGGCTCGGCAAGAATTACGTGACCAACAGCACCACTCACATGATGCGCTCCGAGTAGAGCAAGAAAAAGCTCGAAGTAGAGAACTTGAGTTGATTGCCACATCTACTGAGAAGGATGATCAACTAGAGGAGCTACAAGAAACCCTGCGTCAGCTTGAGTCGCAGAACGAACGCCTCCAACAGCTAGTGGAGACATCCTCTCATGAGAGGACTACCTCCGCCAAAATGACCGAGGCATTGGGGCATGAAATTTCTGAAGTCAGGAATCTCTTGGAAGCAAAAACATTGCTCTGCTGCCAAAAAGAAGATGAAGTCAAACGACTGCTGACAGAGAACAATGATCTGCAAACGGAGCTAGGCACTGTTCAAACAATGGTAGGTTGCCTCTCCCTATCCCCCTGCCAACAACGCATGCTGTTTTGTTACAGTCGCTCACCTATTTTGCAGATGGAAGATCAAGCTCGGGAAATTGAACAGCTCCACTCGGCATTGCAAGGGGTAGAAGAAAAGGCAAAGGCCGATATTCTCATCTTCAATCGTGATAAGGAAGCAGAAATCGCCAAACTTGCCTCTGAAGTATGTCATTTTTGTAGAATATTTCAGTTGTAAAGCGTCAGGGCTTACTGACAACGAATTACAGATAACCACACAAAAGGAGGCAAACGAGCTCTTGCAGAAAGCCATGCAAACAGCTGCAAGCGATGCTTCCAAGGAGCTACAGTCTAAGGATAAGCGCATTCATCAGTTGGAGAAAAAGGTAAGCTGTTCTTCCGACTTCATTACTTCGTCTGTGCCCTTTCTAACCTATTTTCCTCAGGTTCAATCCCTTCGCGATGAGAGAGCAGCCAAGGCTAGAGAGTTTTCAGAGGCACAGCAACATATTGGTCGGCTCATGAATGTTATGGGCTTCTCTGCAAAGCCAAGTGACAAGAGCTCAAGCAAGTCACAACGCAGCAGAGACCCTGATGTCGCGCCAACCCCCAGCCAGCGACAGTCAACTGCATATGACGAGGATGATGATATACAGCTTGCAGAGTCTTTCGAATCTCTCCCATCTAACCTACAGGGCCCTACCCCAAAACGGCCCAAGGGCAATGGGTGCTCGATCCACCCTTTGCAGGCATCTGCTCCAAAGACTCCCGCTCCCAGCAATCCAGTGGCCAATGCAAACGCCCCCAGAACAGGCCCCCGGCAGCCTTTGATTGAGACTGGTACTAATAGTCCCGTTAAGTCACAAGCCAGTCTTGGGTCTAAGGGCAGTCAATATGATTCTGCTTCCGCTGGTAACATAGGCGAGAATCGACTGCAGGATTTGGACCTGGATATGGATCTGGAGTTCTCGAAGGACTTCATTTTCACGAGTACGGCGTTCTCTCCTTCAAATAATTAGTTGATACCCTAGTTCCTGCGTCCGCAGCGATGCTTGAGATAGCGTTTGCACTTTCCTCGTTGATACCATGTCACTTTTGTTGCTTCTTGGCTTCTACCCTACCCTCGAGTTAAATTCAATTAGAGACCAGGTCAGTAGTCACCTTATACTTAGCTTCTTACATTCTCTTCACAATAAGGCCCTCATGCTCATGTTTAAAGAGGTATTGAGGCGTTCTTTATTCAACTCACAGTGGATCCCCTGCAATTGCCATGCTGATTGAACAATGGATCCTCTTTTGACCTCGGCCATTCTCAATCGTGGAAAATTCCATTCTCTCTTACTTTTGACATCACATCGGCCTCCGAAAGGTATGTCAGGCTACTTTTCATGACCTCACAGAGAGATAGCATAGCAGAGGCTGGTTTATATTTCTCTAGCTTATCTTCTTGACTTTGAATTCTTTCTGGCTCCGTGACTACAGCAGCTCACTGAGGTGGTGACTACATTGAGCAAGACATTAAGGTTAGTCCTAGACTATCTACTCCGCTCTGCAGCGGGAGATCAGACAACTCGCCCGGTTACCACCTACAGAAGGCAATCATTCCAAGTTGAGCAATCCTAGCGCCATTTCCAACCTCCAGCTTTGCTTTTTACTCACATTCACCACAAATCTATTTTCTCTCCCGCCTTCATCCTGCTCCTCTTCTCATCACCCCTCTTCCGACTTCCTCTCTTCATATCACCACGTTACCCAGTATGTCGACTTCGTCCGGCTCGACCGACCTCACACCCACGTTCTCGGCTCCGATAATTTGGTTGCCTTGGAACAAGTGGGAGACCGTTGCCGTCAATATCTCTCAGGTACCAAAAGAGGTCACTACACGAGACCTGTGGGAGGCCTTCTCCAAGGAAGGCGAAATCTGTTCCATCGATGTCTTTGATGACCGTCATGGAGAACGAGGCTCAAAGGGCCGGGTTCGTTTCAAGTATGTCCTCATTCCTCAAGTGGTTTCTCATCATTTGGTTCTTGCTGTCCCCTGGTCTTGCACGCCGTGTGGTTATTGGATGCTAATCGATTTTGTCACCAAATAGGCCAGCTCCCAAAGACGCCTTCTGGCGAACTGGCAGTTACGATATCCGTCTGCCAGGGCGCGTCGTAAGCCTCATCGTAGCACTGGACTTCACCCCACCGAGTCCCTTCCTGAAGAGCCCCAGCCGCGAGGATGTACTATATCCTAGGGAATGTGTAAGTAGATTCGGGCAAACTTTGCTCTACGCCTGCCACAATTGATATACTGACGGCCTTCAAAACATAGCAAGAGCTGCCGTGCAAGAGGTTTGATGTTGGGGTCCTCCTGGATGAATCAACAACCTGTGCCATGCGTACTTTCCACCAAGATGCAGAGCCAAAGATGGCGGTAGACGTCCGTTCAAAGGCATTGCTTGCCTACTTCAGTGTGACGATACATGAAGCTCGACCATTTACTCCAGGCGCACCGGAAATCAGCCCGTCCATCTTCAGGTTAAAGATACCCTTCCTCCAGCTCGTGCGAGTGTGGGAGGCTCATCAGCCAGACTCCCATGAAGTGTCTCTTACCATTATCCTGGACTCTCCCCCTGTCTACCACCGACAGTCCACGGATATTCTGGCCACTTTCAATACTCAGAGCAGCTGGAGAGACACGGATTTGTGGATGCGCCAAACATCTATTGCCCACAATATCGTGGCTCAAGACCAGGCTAGGATCAGTCTTCGCAGGTCAGGTCAGATCGTTGATCTTGGTATGTTTGATCTTGCAGATTTAGTCATATGGGTTTGGGGTTATTGACTTCTCGTACTACTCGCAGGCAGATGGAATTTTTTCAAGTTTACATTCTCTACCAAAGACCTCCTGGAGCAAGACTACAAGCTTCTCATGGAGATGTTGAGAGATCACAATATCATCGTCGAGAATGGGAAGCATTTCCGAACCATAACGCAGCGCCCGGAACCTGTGTGGCACTGGATTGACATATTCGACTCAAGAGCACAATTCCGTTCAACGCTCGAAGAGATGGCTCATCACGACTATGTCTACCTTCCATTCCATGTTCGGTACCAACTGGAGGTTTGTCTTTCACATGGACATCTCTCTGAATTCACAATGTCGCGTCAATTTGTTGTGCGTCTTATGGAACTGGGAGTTTCGTCGGCTGTAAGACTCCTGGAGCATGTTGCCACGGACAAAAAGCAGTATCTCGACCCAATGGAGATCTTCAAGATCAAATACCCGAAGGGTATCTCTGATTCCGTCATTCCAAACTACTGCTGCTTCATGCGCACTGCACGGGTCACGCCAACAACTCTCCACTACAACACTCCGACCATCGACACCTCGAATCGAGTGACCCGTAACTATCAGGAGTTCCTCGATCGCTTCCTCCGCGTTCGATTCACGGACGAGAAGACTCAAGGTCGCATCTATTCAACCCCTTTCAAGTCGAATGACGAGATCTTTGTTCGGATCAAGAGAACCTTGGCAAATGGTATCACCATTGGCGATCGTCACTACGAGTTTTTAGCCTTTGGTAACTCTCAGTTCCGTGAGCACGGCGCTTATTTCTTCGCTCCGACTCCTAACCTCACAGCTGCCCACATTCGAGCCTGGATGGGTCAGTTCAATCACATCCGGAATGTCGCGCGATATTCCGCACGGTTGGGACAATGTTTTTCGACAACACGAGCTCTTGCTGGCTATAAGGTCAGCGTCAAACAGATTCCCGACATCATCCGCAATGGATACTGTTTCTCTGATGGTATCGGAAAGATCTCGAAATTCACGACCAGAGTAATCTCGGCCGAAATGGGTATCTCTGATCCCTATGGCCAGCCTCCATCAGCTTATCAGTTCCGGCTGGGCGGGTGCAAGGGCATGTTGACTGTTTCATCTGACCCAATCGTGAGCGATGTACACATTCGTCCAAGCCAAATTAAGTTTGAGGCCGAACATCAGCGCCTGGAGATAATTCGATGGTCACAGCTCTCTGCTGCGACGCTCAATCGCCAGCTGATCTTGGTTCTATCAGCTCTGGGCGTCAAAGGCCAAGTCTTTCACGACAGGCTGAATACCATGTTAGAGAGCATCAACTACGCGATGGACAGTGACAAGCAGGCAATTGAACTGCTGCAGAAATTCATCGATCCTAACCGGATGACTGTGGCGCTGGCGCGAATGGTATCGGCCGGTTTCCGAAGGACGAATGAGCCTTTCGTCAGTTCCCTGCTCGCTCTATGGAAGTCCTGGCATCAGAAGTACCTCAAGGAGAAAGCGAAAATTCTGATTGAACAGGGTGCATCACTGCTTGGAGTTCTTGATGAAACTGGGACCCTGAAGGGCTACTTCGATCGGCATGTGCCGCGCAAGAAGATGACCAAGAAGGAGAAGCTGGCAGCCCTCCCAGAGATCTTTGTCCAGATAAGCAGCATGGAGAAGGGTGTCCCTGCCAAAGTCATACAGGGTGTGTGCATCGTCGCTCGGAACCCGTCGCTGCATCCTGGCGACATCCGTGTTGTACATGCTGTTGATTGCGAGGCACTCAGGGACTTGGTCGATGTGATCGTATTTCCACAGACTGGTGAGCGAGATGTCACAAGTATGTGCTCTGGAGGTGACCTCGACGGCGATGACTATCTAGTTATCTGGGATCAGGACCTTATTCCCAAACAGTGGCACTCAAAGCCCTTGAACTATGCCAGCCGGAAAGCTCCAGATCTGCACCGTGATGTGACCATCAACGATATCACTTCGTTTTACGTCACGTACATGAAGAATGACAGCTTGCCACGGATTGCCCACGCTCATATGGCACATGGAGACCATCTTGCAAATGGTGTGTACGAGCCGAAATGCATTCGCCTTGCTCAATTGCACTCGGATGCTGTGGATTACAACAAGACAGGGATCCCTGCTGTCATGGAGAGAGGCCTTGAACCACGCATCTGGCCTCACTTCATGGAGAAAAAGAACAAGCGAACCTACCGTTCCAAGACAATCCTGGGTCAGCTATATGATGCTGTCAAGACTGAGGACTTCTCGCCGAACTTGAGCAATGCGTTCGACTCCCGGGTTCTTGAATGCAGCCTGGTGGAGGAAAGCAAGAAATTTGAGCACTTTGCCAGTGAGCTCAAGGTGAACTATGACACAGCAATGCGGCGAATTATGGCGCAGTATGGCATTGAGACCGAGTTTGAGGTCTGGTCAACCTTTGTTCTCGGACACAACTCCATGTGCAGGGATTACAAACTACACGAAGACCTGGGCAAGGTCGCAAGTGGCCTTCGATCGGGCATCCAAGAGCAGTGCTACAAGCATCTTGGGGGGAAGCGAGACTTTGGGCACGTTGCGCCCTTGGCAGTCGCCATGTATCGCATCACTCATGAAGAGGTCCAGGATGCGCTTGCCACCCTGCGAGGCGAAAATGCTTACGATGACCAGGATGAAGTTCAAGGATTGCCCGACGAGCATGAAATGGAGATCAGCAGACTTCCTTTCATCAGCTTCCCTTGGGTTTTCGAGAGCGTCCTGTGTAAAATTGTGAGCAGCCCCGACGATGAGTTGCGCAATGCGCTGGCTGAGGCGCAAGCCATCGATACCAGAAAGGCCCAGTCCAAGTTCTTCACTCATGACGAGGTCATGAAGATGGTTGGCCGAGCTGGAAATATTGGGTTCATGGCTAAGCCCGACGGAGATGAAGCTGCAAAACTTGGACAAAATGAGCCAAATCATTTCGGTGATCACGACCTTTATGAGAACGATCTCTATCAAGAGACACCGGGCAGTGGTTCCTCTTCGGCTCGCAAAGAAGAGAAGAACCGAGATGGCGATGAGGACCCAGATGTCATCGTGCCCGTGAATGATGGCAAACCCTCCACAATTGACCAGTGCCCCGTGCTGACCAATGGGCATAAGGAGGATGTCAAGGAAGCTACTAAGGGGGAATCTACCGATGAGGATGAGGATGAGGATGATGGAGACGAGCACATCATTGAGATGGAAGGTGATGTGAAGCCTTCTGCAATTGATGAGTTGATTGCATTGCTGGGGAACGACTACGATGCCGATGATGAAGACGACTGGTGATCGCATCGTGTGCTTTGCCAGCAAGAACTTCTCAACATCGGTTTCGGGATGAAGTTTGAGGCAAGGGGAGAACATTTGGTGCGATGCTATTTCCAATGATGTTTATGTGTCTGCCGTTTCCCATCAGATTCAGTCAGATCTTTGGCATTTATTCATTAGTATGGAAGCAAATTTGATATTCCTGTTCTTACCCGAAGAACGAAGTACAGCTTAGGAAGTTAAACACCATCCAACGCCTCCGCAATGACCAATCATTAATCTAAAGTATCAATTAAACTGAACCAACAATCAGACCTCCACAACCGAAGGATTTCGTCATTGTAAATGGCTGTCTATCACCAATCCAAGCCTTCATCTCCTTTCTTCTCCAGCAGTTCCACCACCGGTTCCAAAACAGCCTTTGCATGACGCAAACCAGCTGCGTCTCTAGTGCGGGAGTAGAAAACAGGGCAGTCCATACTATCGCACGCAATACTGTCACCTGGCGGAACACCCATGCATGACCGACACACAGCCTCCAAGTCGAGGACTCGTTTCTCGGCCCGCTGCAGCTGAGAAACAACATTCAGAAGAGCGAGGTGCGGCTGCTGCAAACACTCGGAGCAGACGGGCACTGCAGCATCAGATAACTTGGCTCGGCAAATGATGCAGGAAGAGGATCGCATGTAAGACTCTAAGGTCTTTTTCGAAATGGCAACCTCCCGGTTCGAGCGAGACAGAGCCGGAGTTGATGATGCATCAACTCGGCGAATTCGTTGCACCTTAGGCATTTCATCATACCATTGTCGCACATTTGCCCCAACAAGATTGAATATTCGCTCGAGGGGCGGGATGAGATTCTTGGTGATGTAGTACTCGGCATCGAGGTCAAGTTGTGCATCATGGAGAAGTGTCTCTGGCGCCACACATCGGTCGATGAGTCTAGACCCAGGTGCTCCAGTAACGACGACATATGGGACTCGTTCACCGTACTGCGGCTCCGAACGGGGGTCCTCCAACATGCGCTTGGTACTGATCATCGCCCCAGCGGGGAGAGTGCCGCGTTCACTGTAGGTACCCAGTCGGACCTCCCGAGCAAAACAGAAATCCTGGATCGAGACACGGCCCTGCATAATCTTGCTGCATTGACGTTGGAAGTAAGATTTCACTTGACTAAGGTCTGCCGTTCGGAAAAGAAGCTTCAGAGCCTTCTCTTCAATTTTCTGCTCTGCAGGCGTTCCATCACGTCGCACAGTCTCAATACCTTTGGCATCAAACTCGGGCTCGGCTTGTTTGCGGTGTTCGTATTTGAAACCGACATAACGTTTCTTGGCTAAAAGGACGCAGGGGTGGTAGACTTTCTCGAACTTGAGTTTAACGGGGCGCGGATTCATGTCTGTAACTGCTTGTGCAATTTCCTCGCCGATGTCAAAGGCCTGGTCCCGTGTGCGACCCTTGAGGTAGACAAACAGACTATCAGTGTCTCCATAGACAACCTCAGCGCCCCATCTCTCGACAGAATGGATGAACGCAATTGCTTTTTCCAATGTCTCTCGCCCAGATTGTACGATGCTATCTGCGATCTCGGAGCAGGGCATCCGACCAGAGAATGAAGCAGATGTGTATCCATATGTCACGTTGGCAATGAGTTTAAGAGCCAATTGTCGGTTATTGAGCAACCGTTGCAAGATCTTGTCGTCTTTGTCGGCCTTCATTCCAGTCTTGACCATGACTCGAGTTTCAAGAATTTCCGTAAGCATCTTGGCAAGCAGTGACTGGCGGACTTCTTGCTTCGCATACATCATCCCATTCGGTGCAATGTTGATTTTATCCTTCAGAAGCTCCAGCAGTCGTGGTTCCCGCTTGTAGTCCAAGAACCCCATTTTATCCCTGCCACGCCACTGGACAGCTCGGCCAAGAAAGGTCGAGTAGCAGTAGTTGTAAGCAATCATCACGCTGGGGTAGAGTGACTGAAAGTCGAGAACCAGAAGAGGACTTGTATAGAAGTCACTCTGAGGCTCCATGACCAGGGGCAAGCATTCCAGGGCATTCTGCTGTCCGACTTGTTTCCTGCTTGGAGAGACGAGCAAGAAGTTCTCCGGCTTGGCAATTCTGAACATCAAAGACTCAACCTTGAATTGGGATCCGCGGGCAATGACAGAGTAGAAGTCAATTCCCAGCAACCTCGCTTGCTCACTGGTTCGGGGAATCAACTCATTGGCCTCGATGATTTCCAGATTCATTTGCACTCGCGATGTGAAGTACTCCACGACTTTGATCATGTTTCTGGGCTTTCCACTTTGGTACCATTGCGTAAGGTCCTTGGCCGAGTAGTGCGGGATCCGACGCTGCAGGAGATGAAAAACAACATTCTCCATGGTATACTGCAAGAGGTTCAACTCGCCTCTCATTGCACGCCAGATATTGATCATGTGCCGGCCAGTCATTTGGATTGACGACGCATGCTCAAATCCCCAGCGATCATCCTCTTTGCCAAACTTCGACTTCGATTGCGACTTGACTCTGGATAACTCCGCGCACAGATCGAAGTCATACTTCTTCCGCGCTCGCTCGATCACGTACCCCCATGAGCCATTATGAACTTCATAACCCGTGATGATGTCAGGATCGTGGTAGCGAACGATGTCCACCAGTCGGTTGATCAGGTCAAGTTCGGTAGGTTCATGCTCAACTTCTATCATCAGCGCTTTTGATATCTTAGCTTCTGGCCTATCGCCCTCGCCTTGGTAGATCATCCCAACGTGGACACCTGGCAGGTGGCTATTGACCTCGATGTCCTCGTCTTCGGATTGCAGGCACCAGAAGAGGCACGATATCTCATCCTCATCTGGATTAGCTGAGAGCGTTCCACGAGTGTTGACATGGACTTCCAAACTCATCGTGCTCATGTACTGGGTTTGATGCTCCACGCTAGTGTGCTTCGCTTTTTGGGAGTATTTGAAGCCATAAGGGTTCTGTTGTGTCGGGCCTTCGATCTGTGACAAAGCTTCCACATTCTTGACGGGACGAGGTTTTTGTTTGACTGGTGTGGTTGCGCTGGCACTGACTTTGCGTGCCGATGCCTCAATCTGTTCGAACCAGTCGACCACTTCGGACCGACTGGGCGGCACTGGGGCAAACTCCCAAACTCTGGCAGTACACGATTCGCGCAGTTGCTGATCTATCTTCTCTTGCTTCTCTCGGTCAAAGAGAGTGGAAGGTTGCTGCTCGCCAAACATGGCAGGCATATTCCCCGACGTGTCAAATTCGGGAAGAAAGTGTATGGTGTCGCTTTCCAATCGAAACTCGCGGCCGGCGTACTGCCGGGGTCTTTCAGGAACATCAGTCTCGTTACTGTAATATGCTTTTTGATAGACGACAGAAGGGCGACCAAAGCCATTTATGGTTGATGCTGCTTCGTTGGTGCTTGGACTAGCGAATCTGAAAAGACACAGAGTCGCGTCCTGTTTAAAATCAAATGAATCGTAGATTGTGGACTTGAGACCAGCTATGTGCGGATCAAGTGCAATAGAGGGTTGTGTCACTGTGGAGGATGAGCGGGGGAGCGAAGAAGAAGTTCCGCTCGCGTCGCCTGTGGTAGCACTTGTGGCTGATCCGGACGGAAACTGGTTTGGCAGAGGCTGAGATCCTGGGGTTTTCTTCGATGAAGAATTCCCATCGTCTTGGCTGAAACGTAGAATTGTCAGAGGATCATTTGGATCCTTGACGACGGGGAAATTCAGTCTGCTGTTGTGTGCTTGCGCCGCCGCCTTCGACGGACGTACTGTCTTCTGGGATGAGGATAACCTAGGCTCAGAAGACTGCGGTGTTTCCAAATGCTGGGCAGGGCGACTAGCCCTCTTTGTGGTGTCCAGGTGATCGGTTCTCTCGTTGAAATCTTCCTGTTCAGCTTTCTCGTCTGGGTCGCTCCAGAACCTCGGCTTCTTGACTGATGGCACTTCTTCATCATAGGTGGTTTCAGTATGTGGTCGTTTCAAACTTTGTGCCTTCTCATTAAGCTCGTGTTGTGCTTGTATATCGGCTTTGAGGCCCAGTTCGAAAGAAGGCGGTACCCTCAGAAAGGTATCATTCGAATGCAGACCGGAGACATTGGACTCATGCGCAGGCCCTGGTTGAGCCTCATTTGGTTGGGGGAATTCATCGAAAATACCATCATAAAAGCTCTCTTCAAGGGCTCCCTTTTCAAAGAGATGCGGCTGCTCCTGAGGTGCCTCCTCTCCGTCCTCGTCAGTCCTCGACTGGTCTAGCTCCGGCTCCGAAGCATAGTTTTCATCGACCTGAGAAGATAGGGCGAGGCCTTCATCAACAGAAATTTGAGCCGTCGCTTCGTCAAAGTCCCGCGGGGCATGATGATGATTGTCCAAAGTTGAGTCGTTCAACCTGTCCGGATAGAAATCCTGGACGCTAGTCAAAGCTGTTTTGATATTGGCCTTCTCGGCGTCGGGACCCAAGAATGTTTCAAAGGATATTTCTCTCCCGTCATCTTCGGATCTTTCGTCAGCAGCGATTTGAAGGGCCAATTCGCGGAATTCCTCTTCGTGAACCCAGCCTCCTTTGGCTTGATTCCGCGGGTCGGCAGACATAGAGACCAAATCCTCGGGGCCAAAAGGGGTACTGTCGGGATCCGTGATTCCCATTCTTTTCTTGCGTCTCCTCGTCTCATCCTGCCAAAGCCCGGCTACGCTGGGAACTAGGCGTTCGTTGACCGCAGCCGGCCTCAAGAATTCTGTGAAATCGTGATGCAACGGACGCTCTTTAATGTCAAATCGGTTAAGTATATCTTGCACACAGACGTCAACTTCCAAGGGGCAGTGGCTCTGTTTCTGCAGAGCTGGGTCATCAAGGATGCTTTCGGGACTGATAGAGCGGTCATGCCAGCGATGGTTGAGATTGCTGAGTTCCAAATATTCAGGTACCGGGGCTCGAAACCTGACTTTGCTGCAGTTCATATACCCACACCCGTATAAATTGTAATCGCACATCCATTGCGGGACATACTGTAGGTGGCTCTCGTACGGCTGGAGTGGTCTTTTCATCACGGCTCCTTGATGTAGCAGGTCCGCTAGGCGAGTGGTATTGAATGGATTGAGTAGGTAGATCTTGAAGAAAGTTCGATAGCCGACATGATATCCATAGAATGGAATCCCTTTAACCAGGGTAATGTGTGCGACATAAGCGGTCTTCCTATCATATGCATTGCGACGGTAGCTAACTGCCAAAGCGTGATCGATCGAAAGGTGGAGAGTACGGATCGCCGTGCTCACTACAGCGAGAATCTCGTTTAGCAAAGAAGGTTCAAGTGCGCATCGGGTTCATCTTGTCTTTGAACGCACCGGCTTCAGGCGCCAGCGACCCATTGTATTCGATGTACAGATACGGAAATGCACCGTGGACATGGACGCAAATCCGTTGTCCAGTTTCGGTCGCTCCAAATACTCGGATCACAGGCACTTTGGGCCTGTAATCCTTTTCTGAAACTCCATCCCGAAAGGGTAATTGAGGGTCCAGTTCCGACGCGGTCGCCAGGTAGTGATCGATGCAGTTAAGACGTACGCGAAAGGGCTCCATCGGTCTAGATAGCTTCACCAGGAAGTGTCAGCGACATCGCGAGAAGTAGCGCCAAACAGCTGTCTTCCCATGTGGATTCAACCCCTTCGTTGGATGATTCGCGCGACTCGCCGATAAATGCGAGACGTGAGATGGATAGTTATGCTCCAACTATGACAAACGCGCGCTAGCGGAGCGCGAGTGGAACGCCTGATCACGTGGCTGCGGGTAAATCCCAGCCCCGGAGATCACTACATTGGACCTGGTCTTCCGGTAGACCTCGCCCCATCCTTTCCTCCAGGCTGCTTGAGTCCTTTTTACGACTTTACTCACGGGGCTCATATTCATAATTCGGCAGTAACATACTGCGCCCTTTTCCCATCATCATGTCGTCCCGAAAGCCAGCCGATGTGGCGTCCAAGGAGCGCAACGAATACATTCCGTCCTTCATCTCGAAAAAGCCCTTCTACGTCGACGACGAATCCAACGATGACTACCTTGAACATCAGCGCCTGCAAAAGAAAGCCCAAGATCAGTCGAAATGGTATGACCGAGGAAAGCGCGCCGGACCAGCTGCGACCAAATATCGCAAAGGTGCATGCGAAAACTGCGGCGCAATGACACACAAGACCAAGGAATGTCTCAGCCGACCGAGAAAGCAGGGTGCAAAGTGGACCGGCAAGGATATTCAGGCAGACGAGGTTGTTCAGAAGGTTGATATGGGATGGGACGCGAAGAGGGATCGCTGGAACGGCTATGATGCGAGCGAATATCGCCAGGTCGTGGATGAATATGAAGAGCTTGAGTCGATGAAGCGAGCGGCGAAAGAGGGAGCCGATCTTCAGAGACTACAGGACGGGGAGGACGGAGAAGACGCGCAAGACGAAGATATCCGCTACGCCGAAGAATCCGACATGGGCCGACAACAGAGTACCGCCACGCGCAACCTCCGCATCCGAGAAGACACCGCTAAATATCTTCTCAATTTGGATCTTGATTCCGCTAAATATGACCCAAAGACTCGTCGAATGGTGGACATGGGTGCACAGGAGGATCAGGCTTCTGCGCTGGTTGCAGAGGAAAACTTTGTTCGCGCTTCTGGCGATGCTGCCGAATTCGAGAAGGCTCAGCGCTATGCCTGGGACGCTCAAGAAGCAGGCAGGGCTCAGATCCACTTGCAAGCAAACCCAACATCTGGAGAATTCCTCCGGAAGAAGGAGAAAGAGGAAACCGAGGCCAAACGCCAGGCCCATCGCAAGGCTCTCTTGGACAAATATGGAGGCAACGAACATCTGGGCACCACCCCACTGCGTGACACAATGGTTGTCGAGAACGAGCGGTTCGTGGAATACGACGAGTCCGGTGCCATCAAGGGCGCTCCTAAGAAAGCCACAAAGTCGAAGTACCCTGAAGACATTATGGTCAATAACCATACTTCGGTTTGGGGCAGTTGGTGGTATGAATTCAAATGGGGCTATGCTTGCTGTTGCTCGACTGTCAAGAACAGCTATTGCACAGGTGAGGATGGCAAGGAAGCCTTCCAGCAAGAGGGCAACATGTTGTTGCTATCAGAGGCAGATGGTAATGCCGACGGCGACGCTTTGGAGACCCCGAATGATACTCGCGAGTCTGAGCGGGGCGAGACCCAAGAATCCACGGTGAACAGCAAGAAGCGGACTTTGGAGGAGATCAAATCTGGCATCACAGAGGAAGAACTCGAGTCATACAAACGGAGTCGGCTGGCTGCCGAAGACCCTATGGCAAAATTCATTGGAAAGGACATGGATTAAAGTACTCAAAAGGAGGATTCCGTCCTTATTTCTCATTTCTGGGCGTTTCAGTTTATAATACCCCCAATGATATTGCATGAACAATTGGTACAAAAAGACATTTTCATTATAATTTTGCCTACAAATCCGGAAGGCCTTAACATAAGCCATAGTGTAGCTGAGTGAGCATCGCCAACCCCATTTTCCATCCAAAGATACTTCTAGTCTTCGTGATGCGGGCTGTATGTCAAGGAATCAAGGAAGAGAGCATGGAGTGAACATATGGGTCTAGGCTGGGTCCAGTCTGGGGCTCCTTAGGCAGAAAGTGGCGTATCACGTGATGTTCAAATGGCACGGACCATGTATCTATCATGTGATTTTGGTCACGTTACCGCGATCAGGGCTTGTGCCCTGGATCCCGTGACGTGCCCACAGCTTTCGCTTAGCCGACACCATCACCACTCGTGGGAAGTTTCGATACGCCTAGCGACGACGACCCCGACAACAGCCCTTCAACGGAATTGCCAGGTACGCTTGCATGCTGTCCCCTTCACACGCCACGGCTCTCGTCCCCTCTTCATTTTACTAACATTCCATTCTCTCCGGCAGTTCCCCTAATTCAAAATGAGTACGTCGAATATCGAAGCCTCGCTCCGCGCAATCGTCGGCAACATCGAATCCGTTCATTGACTGACAACTTTCAACAGCCAAGGGTACTTCGAGCTTCGGCAAGCGCCACAACAAGACTCACACTCTGTGCCGTCGTTGTGGTTAGTATTTCCCATATTCCCGCGATTCTTTTCGATCCACCCGTTCGGTCCGAAGTTTGCAAGTTTCTCTACAAGGAGTCATATGAGTTGGAACTGCCGATGGACGACAACGGGTGGACGCTATGCAGTGATCTAAGAACGAATTGCTGACGGATTATTCTCGCGACTTGACAGGCAAGCGGTCCTTCCACATCCAGAAGTCGACCTGCGCCAACTGCGGCTACCCTGCTGCTAAGACCCGCAAGTGTACGCATACTCCCCCTTCTCTCAGATGACAATTGCGGTTGGAATGCAGAACAACCCTATGGAGGATACGACCTTGATTACCAGATCATCGGCTTACACGGAATTTTCTTATACAACAGTCAACTGGGGTGAGAAGGCCAAGCGCCGCAAGACCACCGGCTCCGGCCGCATGCGCTCCCTCCGCGACGTCCACCGCCGCTTCACGAACGGCTTCCAGACCGGTACCCCCAAGGGCGCCCGTGGCCCCCAGAGCTCCTAAATCAACAATGTTTTCCCATTCGGCGTCGCGTTTTCGTTGCTCGGAGAGGCTGGAAAAGAAATGAGGGGTGGGTCGGACATCCTGGCATGACATGGCCTAGCATTGCGAGATAGATTTACTCGAAATGCAAATGGCAATTCCGAAATAAAAAAAAACGCTTTTTCTCATGGAGTTGGTGTGGTTACGATCGTCGATCTCGTCCTTTGTTGCGTCACTTGAACATAAGCCTCGGGAACAGCAAACGGTCGAGAGGATGAAAAGTTGTGCGAGGAGGACGAAGCGGCATAAAAGTCAAGGCTACGGTCTTGGAAGCATGCATGAATTTCCTTTATTTTCTCCTCGTTTATGACTGGCGAATATCCCCATGTCGTGACAGATAACAATGCGAAGATATCTCTCTTCTATCTTTCGGTCTATCTTGGATGTGCAGTCGTTTTTGCGGGGAAGAACCAAGTTCTCATCACAGGTCTTCGATTTTTAGATTCTACCAGGGCCATAATTAACCACTCTAGGAAGGGAAACCAGCATCCGCAAGATCTCATGACTCGCCACGCCCAAATACCCGGACTCCGCCATCTCGTTGGATATAATACAGCAACTCCCTTTCACCCAGGCTGTCTTCTGCCTCGGCAGTCCAGCCGCCACCTCGACTGATCCTGAGCACCCCACTTACATCCCTCGCGGCGCCAGTTTCGAGTGTACGAAGCTGCATCACGGACCGGGCTCTGTGAGCCATGCCGATGGCGAACGCCGCATGTTCTGTCTCTATGGGCGTAGAGAGCTGATTCCCGCTAGTAGATGCATTATGTATCAATGGGGAATCAGCAGCCATGGTCAAGACAGTCGCGTGCACATGCTACAAGAGAAGTTAGTTCATGCTCGTATCAAGGCTTGCCCCATCAGTTCAACGCCATACCTGTTGTAAACCCGTCACCCACTCTGCCATCTCCGTAGCTCCGATGCCCATGCTTGCGCCAGTAGCGGCCAGAAGGAAATCCGGCTGGTCAATAATCAACAGCATCTCATCACCGTCAGTCATGGAACTCTTCTGCCGATTGATCTCGGAGATAATATCCTTTTCCATGGCATCCAAAGCGGCGATTCCATGCCCCGTAAAACGTAATTTCTTGACGGCACCAGACTCCCTCTGGCGAAGACTTTCATTTCCAGGCCGCTCGGCTGTTACCGTTGAGGGGGGTCCTCTCCCAGGCACAGCGCCAGGTTGAGATCGGAGCGGAAGAGTCGTGCGCACCGCGCTTCCTGTATTCATCGGTGCACTGGAGGCAGTGCTAGAACTATGGAATAGCTCTGATAGGCCGTCCACAAACGCGAACTGTTGCTTGTCTGCTAAGCGTGCAAGATCCAGGCCCTGGAGAGCTGTCAGTATTATACCGTTTTTGGAATGACGTACGATGGACCTCTGAGTACGACCAGTATGATAAACATATAACCGCTCATTCCTTTAAACTTACCAATCGCTTTGCCTCTGCCCTCCAGAATTCCCAGCCCCGCAAGAAGCTCACGAGCACCACCTTCCTCTTAGCGCCATTGGCGAGCTCATCGGTTCCAATGGAGATATTAGAGCTTGAAGATGTACCAAGTGCTGCATACAGGTACCTCAGCACAAGCCAGTTGGATGTTGCGCCCAGAATCGATGATACTAGCGTGAGGGAAGACTCGCGCTGGTCTGATAGATAGGCTGTAAGGAGGGGCGGTAGTGGGGGTTGAGAGGGCATGATTGCGCCTCGGCCTGCTCAAGCTCTGAGGAGAGTAGCTTCTTGAGGGTAGCTCCGGTCCGTTCAGATGCCTTGGAATTCTCAATAGAGATACTCTTCTAGCTCCTTTTGAGGTTGTGGTGCTGGTGATGGGAAGTGGAAAAAAATGAAGTGGTGATGTGATTGGCCCGCTTTGGCATCAGTGCCAAGAATATCAAAGTTTTGATGTGCAGGTCAACCTGACGACCTTAGAGCTGATAAAATATTTTTGTTTTGTTATTTATATGTAATCGGATAAAAGTATAGTAATAATAAGCGATATCGGTATTTGTTACTGTGTATTTGAATTAAACACCAAACAGGTGGGGGTTTCTTGCATCCTTGGTGGTTACAAACTGTGAACTCGGCCCCTTCGTCGTTATATACTTCTGAGTGCTTTCGGACCTAAAGCTCCATACTCCGTCCTTCGTACAAAATTTCCTTAAACATAGGTGCTTATTCTTAGAGTGGGGAAATTCCACCATCCTAAGATTACAAATAAGCAATATATTCTGAATTTGATCTTCATTGTTCAACCTTTAGATAAGGTAAGTCATCTCGGTGTCCATTAGGTAACTTCCCGCGGAGGTCCATGATGCCCAACGCGCTTTCCTGCCTGAGGCAACACTGAGATTTTTTCAGCACATCACATGATCTGCATTTCCCCACTATCGAGGGGACCGTTGAATGCGGCGTCTCATCCATCACATCGCGAGTCTAGATGGTCATAGCTGATCAATGTTTGCTCTAGCGCCGATCGTGAGTTACCCACATCCCGTTGTTTAAATACTTCGCTTGACCTCCGACCCCTCCGCGTCTATTGGATGCTGCATTCAAGCTGGCATACTGTGCTATACATTTGCCCCTCCATGTTGCCCGCAGGATCAACCTTGATGCATGATATGCGTATTTATTTAGAGCTTACTTTACTGACTATATCGAGAAGATGACTCCTGAGCTGTGTCATGATCAGAGCGCATTAAAAAACCGAATTACGCGATCTAATTTGCCTCGATAAAGATGGCAAGCACTCGTGATTCCCATTCGTTCGCTGTATGTATCTAACTTCCGAGGCGACGAAGACGGATCGTCTTCTTGGAACCAGAAATACTAATGAGAAAATAGTGCGATGAGTGCCGACTCCGGAAGTCGAGGGTAAGTCTCGATCCGAAGAATGACCTAGGAATGTATCGATTTGGTGCTCATTCTTGCTCTAGTGCTCAAAAGAGAGGCCGGTCTGTTTGCAATGCCAGCAGTTGAACAAGGAGTGCAAGTACAGTCCGAAGGTCACCCGGAGTCCATTGACGCGGCAGTAAGCATCTTCCTGTCATGCCAAAAAAAGAGATAAACCAGAGAAGGCTAACATTACGCTCAAGGCACTTGACCTATGTTGAAGACCGCTTGCATGCTTTTGAGACAGCCTTAGGCCGACTCTTTCCTGGAGGTGATCTGGATGCCACTCTTCGTTCTCTTTTACAAAACCCAGAGGCTCCCAAGGCTCCCTCATCAAAATCGTCTTCAAGACATTCCACCCCAGCAAAGCCCGAAGCAGAGCGGACTGAACCTGCACCGGAGGCTCTACCCCAGCAGGCCGATGGCTTTGACTGGGCCGAGAAGGAGCTTGTGCTAGGTGACCTGGCGGATGGAATGGCCGCATTGTCTATCAAGCCGGAAGGGGCCGGCTATTTCGGTTCGTCAACTCTATGCATGTGATTTTTACGGCGAAGGTCTGACTAGTTGAATAGGAGCTTCGTCAAGCGTCGTTCCGCTGAGAGCGCTGTTTGACCATGGATTTGACTTGAACATACCGGTCCGCGCATCGAGATCTGGCGGTGTGCCACTCAAAGCACAGCTTCTTGAAAGTGCTCCATCTGGCTTGATTGAACAAGCATTTATTGACGCCTTTTTCCTGAATTACCATACGAGTTACCCATTCGTTCATGAACCCACCTTCCGGGCACAGTTCAACGAACCGTCTCTACGACCTCACGGCACTGCTTGGCAGATCCTACTCAATACCATCTTGGCACTTGGTGCTTGGAGTATTGGAGATGACAGCTCAGACCTAGACGTGACTTTCTATCAGGAAGCCCGAGCCTGTCTACAGCAATCGTCTGTCTTTGAAACAGGAAACCTGACATTGGTTCAAGCATTGTTGTTGCTGAGTAACTATGCTCAAAAACGGAACAAGCCCAACACTGGTTGGAACTATCTGGGTCTGGCTGTCCGCATGGCTATGAGTTTGGGTTTACACAAGGAGTTCCCGGGCTGGAAGATCAGTCTTCTCCAGCGAGAAATCCGTCGCCGACTATGGTGGGGCGTGTTCATCTTTGACAGTGGTGCTGCCAAAACCTTTGGCCGGCCGATTCTTCTTCCAGAAGAGTGTGTCATGGACTGTAAACAGGTCTTGAACATTCATGACGACGTGAGTACATCCGGTCAGGAACATCCGTGAGACTCCTTTCAAGCTAACATGAGGTTTTGTAGGCCCTGACTCCAGAAACAACTACATTACCCCCCGAATCACCTGGGCCCACTCTCTACTCCGGCTTGATTGCACAAGCCCAGTTCCACCTCCTGACCAACAGCGTGTATCAGCGCCTGATCTCCAGTCCTAGTATCACCCCCGAAGAAACCCTGAGCCTTCAAAAGCCCATGGAAGAGTGGTACGGTGGTCTTCCATCCTATATGCACTATCCACTACAACCTCTCGCCGTGCATCCAACACAACCAGATCCAGACAACCTCGCCCTCGTTCGCAATCGACTTCTATGGCGGAACTGGAACTTGACCATTCTCATCTACCGTCCAATCCTGCTTCGTTGGGCCGCTCGTCGCTGGGGCCCTCATAGCGGTGGCTCTGACGTATCATCTGTTACATCATCCGAAGGAGGCCATGAGGATCCCTGTGAGACCGAATGCCGCTTACGCTGCCTCCAAAATGCACGGCTCACTATCTCCTCCATCTCTGAATACATGGACAACTATATGTGCACCAGAATCGGAGCATGGTATATGCTGTAAGTTCTGAAAATTCATCTACCCGTCTTACAACCACTCTTTTGTATCCGGCTAACTTTGCTCCCCATTAGCTACTTCCTTTTCCAAGCCGGTCTTATCCCCATCGTTCTTCTTATGACCGATCCCTCCAACCCAGATGCCCCAAGCTGGCTGCAAGACATTGAGACCACCAAAGCCCTTTTGACCCACCCATCCCTTGGCAACAACCAGCTCGCCCTCCGATGTTATGAGGTGATCAACCGCCTTCTGGGCCCGTCACCAACCATCATGTCTGGCCTCCCACCTCATCAACAAAATACCCAACAGCCTTTCCATCAACAGCAGCCACAGCAAGGGTTTATACCGTTCCCAGAACAGTTGTTTGGTGATCCCGGGTTTGGAGGTAGTCTGTTTCCAGTGGAGCAGCACATGCCCAGCCCGGGTGGAATGGACTTCTCAGAATGGGTTAATTACCCCGGCGTTGAGTGATTTGCTAGTTATTGACTTACTCCGACGGTCAGAATAGGAAGTGTATATGAGAAAATTTGTATTTGAATATAGGACTTTTTATCCTGCATGGTAGTCATAATCATATTCATGTTTAACCGAAATATCTGCCAATATCCACGCTTACTCCAGTCCTAATGCAATATGTTTTCTTGGTGAATAGGCTTTAGCGAAGGCACGAAGTCAACCAGCTGAACCACCCTCGACGTCCTCCAGTCTGCTCTGAAGAATCAACCTCGGCAGCTGACTTCTCGTACAGAAAATCATCAATGTACTCATCATCCGGTTCATCGAGGTATCGTTCCGTCCGCAGTGCTGCAATGGAGACAATGTTGAGGGAGAAAGCGCCTTCCTGATCTCCGAAGAAGCTAAAAGACAACAGTTAATACCTACTCAAAATATCCATAAAGGGGGGAGACACATACCTCCTAATCATGATACCGAATCTCTTAACGTTCTTCAAATCCAACGGCTCAGCATCATCCTTGTTCTTCCCACGGTACGTCGCCCTAAAATCGCTCCACTTCACAAAAATCGTCCGACGCCCCTCAGCCCGGAAATCAAACTCCCAGCTTATCGTGCTTTGCTCCCGACCATCGGAGCGCTTAGGCAGAATCTCATCCTTCAATGTAAGAGTGTAGAGCTTGTCGTCTGCACTGTCGATGACTAGTTCAATGCCGTCGTACGCGGAAAGATTCCATGTTCGGTCTTCGCCTCGTGTGCGTTGCGAAGCGAAACCGGCACCGCCGAGAGTCTTGATGTCGAGTGTTCCGTGGAACTTGGCGATCAATGAAGACGCGGAGCAGGTCAGTTCGGATTGAGAGGAGCCGCCGCGGACGCGGTCGTCGGAGGAGGTCCAGTCGTTTTGAGACCAGGCTCTATGGGCAGGTGGATTTAATTAGCTTTTATCACAATCCGCTGGCACAGGAAACGTCATTGGACATACCGGACTCCGCCGAATAGAGGAAGATGGGATGTTGGTGCCATTTTGCGATGCTTTACTGTCTGTGAATGCCTCGGGAAGATCTGGTGGAGATGGAGATGGAGTGGAGGCGGTGTCGGAGTACACAGTATGGCGTCATAAGCTGTTGGCAAATCAGATGGCGGGGTTTACATACAACAATGGACATTGTGATTCCTGCACTGAGTAATTAAGGGTCAATTGATGGTCTACTCATAGAATTACTAGCACAGAATGCAAACGATGTTCTATATATCAAAATGATTTTCGTCCTGTTCTAGCCTTCAAAATGCTCAAGTGGGTATCTGGATCCTGTCTATGTACAATTCTTCATAACTCCATCGCCTTGTATATGCAACATCAACATTTCCAATTAATTCTCTTCAGCCAGGGAGATCGGAGCATCAAGCTCCCTGTGCAATCCATCCAGACCGTGGAATCCCTCCTCGATCACCCATTTCTGACCCTCCGCCGGTCGGTGCAGCACATGGCAGCTGGCGCCGACAACGAGCAAGCCCGGTGGCCGAGAGCCGGCTTCTTCAAATGCGAGACAAATATGCTCCAGCGTGGAACGAACAACACGCTGGTCGGGGCAGGAGGCACGCTCCACGATCGCACAGGGGGTCTCCTTCGGCCAGAGGGTGCGTGAGCGGGTCGAGTCTTCGGCCGATTGAGTGGTAAGAGACTCAATGAGTGCAGAGAGTCGGTGGAGAGCCATCAGGAATACAACAGTCTGAGTAGGCACGTACGCGGGAGGCACTGGAGCAGCACCCTTCCGGCCGGTTCCCGTGCAGACCAGTACCTGGTCGGATACACCACGGTGGGTGGCCGGGATATCGGCGAACAGAGACGCACTCATGGCGCTAGTAATACCCGGGAGCACAACGGGAGTATAGCCCTCAGCACGGAAGAACTCGAATTCTTCCGCACCGCGACCATAGAGATATGGGTCTCCTTGTTTCAAGCGGAGGACTGACTGTCCTTTCCGCAGGGATGCAATGCCCATTTGCAAGAACTCTTCTTGTGCCTGGTCGGCATTGCCGGGGAACTTGCGCGCAATGTGGACTTCTGTCCTGCGGGGGATGAGTTCCAGCACTGGCGCTGGGACCAGCTTATCGGCCAGAATGATGTCGGCAGTCTGGATGGCGTTGTAGGTAGCGCGAGTGAGCATGTCTGGGTGTCCAGGTCCAGAGCCAGCCAAGATAATCTTCCCCTTCTTTGATACACCATTGACTCCATTGGTGTCTGGTTCGGTGTCTTTGCTAGAGGAGTATGCTTTGAGAATAGTATCAATGTCCTCATCAGTAATTGAAACAAGCTTCCGAAGAGGCCAGTATTCGCAGATTTGTGACAACCAACGCATGCGCCTAGTCTTTGCCGCAGATGCATCGTTTTCCGTGACTAGAGTATTGAATGTGTGTCTCTGGCCCGAGGCATCATCGTCGTCACCGTCCATATTGGATTCACCGAGTCCGGTGTCATTATCTTCTTCCCAGAGCCTTCGGCGCACACTACCAAGTCGATCAATCGCCGATCCAAGGTTGGCTGGGAGGAAAGCAGCAATCTCTCGGCGCAGACGAGATGCAAGCTTGCAGCCACGGCCGGAGGTTGTGATTCCGATATGCAGAGGGCCATCGGAGTAGGTGGAAAGCAGCGTGAACGAACACAGTTCGGGAGCATCAGTCACGTTAACGGGGATTCGCAAGCGCCGGCAGAGCTTCGAGATATGTGCGCCTAAGCAAAGTCATGTTCAGCGATATTCCAATCTGAGACCAATTGCCGAAAACTTACTCAATGGGTCACTGCCACCCAGTGTGACGAAGACTGTGTCCACCACACGATCCACCTCCTCTCGACCCAGAGTACTCAAGTCGTCATCTTGAAATTCGCGACGCACCCATTGTGCCGAGCCATTGGAAATATGCTCTGCGAGAGTAAAATGCACATCAACAGTCTCCGGCGCAATGATGATAGGCTTCGCGCCAGCTTCAAGACTTTTGGCGCATCGAGCGGCAGCCACAGGATTGGCTCCGACGATCAAATGTACTTGCGACTCAACATTCCATGCTGTCATTAATGGCGCTGGGCCAGATCCATTGGAGGCGTCCTTCATTGTGGTCGTATCGTGCCGCAAAGTGCGGGTTACCCCTCCAAATAGTGGCGTTTCAAGGTAAAAGGTATAGATGCCGTTGTAGCAACAGAGAAAGCAGAGGGAGACCACAGGGTAATATGACTCGGCTCTGAGTGCTCAGATATATGAAATCGAGTCCGATAAAGGCCCGGAACCGTATATGCACGCTGCAGTAACTTCCGCGGAGATCGAGGAATTTACTCCGGACTGAGTAAATGGCCAGTCACGATTGGTGATAATCCACTGATAAGGACCCTATCGCCTTATCCGATCGAATGAGCAATCGCAACGCCACCGTGCAGAATATGCAAGTTGGCAAGTTAAAAAAGAAAGTATGAGGCGGCAAGGTCGTCAGATCAAGAGAACATACGAATTTCAAACTTGAGTTGTTTCTACCAGACTGTTAGTCATTTTGTGGCCGAAATTTTTCTATACATCTGCAATTCCCAAAGCGGCTTAGGGCCAAATTGCGTGATTGAAGGTGAAGGTTACCTAGGTTCATGAGATGGGCTTACCTAATTCCCCCGGTTCCTGAGGCTGCCACCAGTTGACAGTCTGCACCTAACATCGGAGGCTCTCGAGATCGATCTTGAGGCTATGTAGTCAGTTATAAACTCCAGCACATGTTCTGGAAGTCTATAGGAATGATTGCTGATCTAGCATACGTTCATGCTAGTAGCCCCATGGTTGATCACAGTGTTCCAATTACTAGAAGTAATTTTCTCCCTATAGATCCCTTATTCTCTAGAAGGGATGATATGCGAAATCAGGATAGAGATCATGAAGGAGATAGAATTATCGGTCTTGAAAGTGCAACATGAATCACTTCTCTGTTGTATCGCTGTCCATGTCAGTTGGTCATTGGCGGGTGTTGACGGGATCACGTGAGGCGGAGCTTGCAGCTTCCAAGCCCAAGCCTCAAGGGCGGACCCCCAGAGCTCCAGCATCACCGTCATCCGTCATCTCTTGGTCTGCTTCTGCCTCTCATCGTCGTGCTGGTATCTCGCAGTACAATTACTTAATTCCGATCGCTGTTCCATTTCCCTGCCCCCGTGAACAGATCTACGAAACTCCAATCCACATTCGTCATCATGTCCGCTGGCCTGCTGAAGCCCGAGAAGGACTTCACCAAGGACGCCGACAAGCTCATCCCGGAAGCTGAGGCCCTTGCGAAGGTATGAATTACCCATCTCTCCAAGACTTGCATCATAAATACTGACTTTGCCTGGTTCAGACCGATGTCCAAGGTGCGATCGACAAGTTGTTGGTGCTGGAGAAGCAAGCCCGACAGGTACGCTGTCCCGTCATCGCTCATTCCTCCAATCCATCTCAAACTGACCACGGCGGTGCTATATGATAGGCTTCTGATCTCGCCACTACCTCGCGCCTCCTGATTGCCATCGTTACCATCAGCAAGAACTCCGGCGACTGGAGCCTTCTCAACGACCAAGTGCTCGTCCTCTCTAAGAAACATGCCCAACTTAAGCAGGCCACGACGCGGATGGTCCAGGAGGTGATGAAGTTTTTGGATGATACACCAAACCTTGACGTCAAGCTCTCGGTTATCGAGACCCTACGAACAGTCACAGAAGGCAAGGTAAGATACCAACAATGTCTTTAGGAGAAGCCCCGCTTGGACCAGGCACTGACATCACTCTTCAAAGATCTTCGTCGAAGTTGAGCGAGCCCGCGTTACACGTATCCTGTCGAATATCAAGAAGACACAAGGCGACCTCAATGCCGCGGCCGACATCCTGTGCGAACTGCAGGTGGAGACATTTGGATCCATGACCCGAAGGGAAAAGACCGAGTTTATCCTGGAGCAGGTTGCGCTGTGTATTGAGCGTGGAGACTGGACACAGGCCTCGATTCTCATCCGCAAGATCAACAAGCGGTACTTTGCCCGGAAACCGAAGAAGAGTGCGGAGGAGATTGAGAAGCTCAAGAAGCAGGCGGAGGAGCGCGAGAAGACCCGCGGACCGGATGAGGCTCCGATGGAGGTGGATGACGATGTGACCGATCTCAAGCTGCGGTACTACGACCAGCAGATTACTCTGGCCAACCACGATTACAAGTACCTCGATGTTTGCAAGCACTACCGGGAAGTTCTGGACACCGAGGCGGTCGAGAATAGCCCAGCACAGCTGCGTGCGGTGAGTCTAGCCCTGTTTTGAGCGCACTATATGACAACATGCTAATTATCGTCTTCTTTCTCCAGTCCCTTGCGCGCATCGTCTATTATATTGTCCTCTCTCCCTATGACAACGAACAGTCCGACCTCTTGCACCGCATCCAATCAGACCCCCGGTTGTCCCAGGTGCCCGTCGAGGCCCGCCTGGTCAAGCTGTTTACCATCCCGGAGCTGATGCGCTGGCCCATGGTTGCCGAGCAGTTCGGCCCTCACCTCTGCGAGACCGACGTGTTCGACGCCAAGGCTCAGCAGTCGGCCGATGACCAGGCTCACCGCAGATGGCAAGATCTGCGGAAGCGGGTTATCGAGCACAACGTGCGTGTCGTGGCCAAGTACTACACGCGCATTCAGATGCCCCGTTTGACACAGCTGCTGGATCTGACCGAGGAGGAGACCGAGAAGTACATTAGCGAGCTGGTCACGTCGAAGACCATCTATGCCAAGATCGACCGACCCGCACGGCTAGTCAACTTTGCTAAGCCTCGGGATGCGGATGATGTGCTCAACGAGTGGAGCAGTGATATGAAGAGCCTGTTGGGTCTTTTGGAGCGGATTGATCATCTGATCACCAAGGAGGAGATGATGGCTCGTATCCTGCCGTCTCGTGGCGAGAAGGCCAAGGCTCGTTAAAGGGGTTGTGTAGACGTGGGAATGCTGATCCGTGTGTAAAATATCGCCGGTAGACCTGCTATGAAGAAGCCAGCCACTGGATAAGTGGAATTATTGAACCAATTATATCATGATACTTGGGAAGGACGAAGATGAAAACTGTCTAATAGATTTGCGTGTAGAAAAACGCTGTCTATATATATATGTGATCTATGCGAGCCACCCACCCTCTTTATATATATACTCATCGACCGGGACACCCATGACCAGTGGCACCCTAGAAAGGAACATCCATATCGTTCACATCTTCCTCCTCATCTGCCTTCTTACCCCCACTACTCTTCTCCAACTGTTCTCGAATAAACCGCACCGCAGCATCCAAATAGGGCCGCTGGCTGGGCAAAAAGTGACCACCAGGGTGCCAAACCACCAAACCATCCTTCTCCGGCTCACCCGCACAAGCATCAATCAACGCTCGACTCCTCGACTCCTCCACAACGGCATCCAACGACCCAAGCACATGCAAAACCGGCGTCTGAACAGGCGGACTCTCGTAGAAACCCCGATACCGCGCCCCAGGAGACCGGAACCCACTATACGCAATCGCAAACTTGAACGGCGGATGCTGGAACCCAGGTGCAGCAAAGGAGGCTGGGTATGGTATCCCTGCCGCTCCCTCAGACTCATCCTTCTCAAACTTCGCAAAGGCCTCTTTCCGCCCCGGCTCCAACAACCCCGCAACCATCCCCACCATGGCAGCGCCTTGCGAGAACCCAATCACGCCGTCAAAGGGGCCCTCCTCAGAGAGAACCTTAGCTACGGCGGCAAGGCCATCTTCTAGGCCCTGGTAAAGAGGGGGGTTGGCGGTATTGGATCGGCGCCACCAGCCGTATGCTTCGATCCCGTCTTCCTCCGGGTCTGCACCCTCGGACGGCTCGTAGCCCGGGATGTCGCTGGGTTTCAAGCGGAGGGGACCGGTTGGATAGATTGCGGAGACCTCGTGTAGAGGGAAGGCCTTTTGGATGTGTTTGACCAGAGCGCGGCTCTTTGCGTGGAACAGGGGGCCGGACTGGGTGTAGCCATGGAGCATGAGGATTTTCAGCGGTTGGCGCGCTGAGGCGGACGGGTTGGGAGCCATGGTAGCGAGTGAACGACTGGATGAAATTGAATGTCCTGATAGAAGCGACAGTCTTCGAGAGGCAACTCTCGACATAGAAAGGGAAAGAGTGGTGAGAAGTGAGAAGGGAATGAATGGGTGGGATGATAGTTCACGACGGAATTGACATTCGATAAGCCGATAAGATAATTTTCCGATAAGGCTAGGCGGAGTTTGGTGCCCGCCCCACACCCGATTTTCAAGGCTGGTCCCTGAGGGCTGAAGGGCCCATTTCGTCACATCAATAATCCTCTTCTTCTTCTTCTTCTTCTTCTTCTTCTTCTTCTTCCAAGATTCTTCTACTTCACATTCACATTCGTATTCACCATGTCGGTTCAGCTAGACAATATCAGCATTGAGGCTATTGATGCCAAGATGAAGGAGCTGATTGAGTACATTTACCTCTTACACCAGCCTTGAAAGCAGTACCATCCCATTCCCTCAACAGAGCTCGAGCAGTCATGCCATATACACCCAATACAAAGTTCTACACTCACTGCACTTTAAAGACACAAACACTTCAATCAATCACCAACGCTATGAAATATACCCATGCAATACTAATCCCTCCATCTCAAACAGAGCATTCGAATCCCACCCCCAACTCCAACCCCCCACCCCGCACCCAACAGCTTTCTTCCTCCTCGACTTCGTCAAAAACACCCACAGTTCCCTGCAAAAAGTCGACCCCGCCAAGTTTGCCTCAGGCGACCGCCAGGCCCGCGAAACCGTCCAGGAAATCATCGGCCGCAACCAGTTCACCAGCGTCCTCATCAACGATTCAACCGGCAAGCTAGCCATGATGACGGGCGCTGACCCGTCGAACCCAGTCGACTTGGGCCCTACTATCAAGGCTAAGGCGAAGGCTCTGGCTGAGCTGTGAATTGGATGATCGATGATCTCATATATGTTCTACGGTCCTTCGTTTGGTTAGCGTTTTGAGTCTTTTTAGTTTCTACAGTCCATACGCTACGGTATACTTTGGGTTCTCCAGGACTTGAAGTTGTGATATTGCAGTCTTTTCCGCTGGAATTGAGGACTATTTTCACGATCTTTCTTTCTGGTTCTCTATATCCATTTTTATGACGCCAATGTCTTGCGTTCAAATGTACCAACAAATAAATAAAACGTCATACCCCGAATGGAAGATCCACATGCGTAATTGAAAGTTGATCGTTGTTGTATCCGTGTCGATCTAAAGTATATTTCCAGCCCTGTCGTACATCTACATCTATGACATTGCCCGAATAGCAAGAGAGAGGGAAATATTACCCGGAAGGTACAGCCTTCGGGCACTGCCCATCTAAGTGCCTATAATGCCAGCGACGCGTATCCTGTGAGCCATATCAAGGATACCCATATCGCCATTCTTGCATGGAGTCATTTGAATATACCAGAAGAAACCATAACATTCGATCAGTGACCATCGAAAAATGATGTCATGCATCGAATGTACAAAACGCTGTACCTGGACAAGATTGTCAATTTGTCACCCGTGCGCGGTTTTACGTAGTCGGGGTGGGGAATGCACGTCCTCGGCTGTGGGGGCAGGAGGCTGAGGGGAGGGGGAGTTTCCGGTTGTGGCAGAGACTTCCAAGTGGGTGGGATGACGTTGAGTATTTTGGGGGATGGGGACTAGGTAGGACATTACCTGTATGTATCGTTGTAGAATTATTGGAACTACATAGTGTACCTAGTGTGCAAGGAGGATAGATACTGTACTATGCTGGTGCAGCCTAGGGGGTAGGCATTAGCCAGTAGTCCCAGACTGCAGAATGGGGATGTTGAATATCCATCGAAGCCAAGATTCTATACTTGACTGAAATCGATGGATGGGGGAGGATCTACTAGTACAGTGTCCAAGTCTACAGTACTCTACTCAAGTCTTCTACGCAAGCAGACCAAGTATCGGGGACACCTCTATTAGAGTATGACACCAGTTACATGAAACACAACAAGAAACAAAAAACAACAGCACGGCACTAAGTCAAGCAAAGTGCCTCTGTGCCAGATATCCGGAACTCCCTCAGCGAAATGCCGTCGAATGCTTTTTTGGGTGGTGCGAGACAGGGCGAGTCATTCCATCTTCTATCTGTCATCAATCCGCAACAGGAGAAACAGAGAAACCAAGATGAAAAAGAAGAACAACGAACGCTGTAAAACAGCATCATCAAGCAAGTAAAGAAAGCAGATTAGGAATTCGGGAGAGAGCGCAGGGTTTGTCAAAAGTGTCACATCTCAAATTTTTTGGTCTTTTCCCCCCAAGGGAAAACAGAAAAGGAAAGAAAGAAGAAAGGTGGTATGAATCGTAACATATCATAGCCAGTTCCTTGGACCTCGAGAGAGAAAAAAGAAAGACCTCCCATCAGTCAGATAGCTTTCGAATCGAATTGAAGGTGGTTTTTGCTTTTTTTCCGTCGTCGATGTCCAGGCGGCTTTTCCCCCCTCTTCCTCCATCCTCCATCGTTATCCCGCGAAAAGAAAAAGAAAATCGGTAAAAGGTGTCAGAAAAGAGAAAGGGGGTTGATTTGGTATGTGACATTTTGACGGGCGGTCTCCGTAAGTACCGAACCGAAGCGGAGGTCAAAAACCCGGGATTGGTATTTTCATCCTAATTGCTCCATGCTATCCTCTGTGCGTTTCAACAAGACATAAAATAAAAAAGAGATTTCATTTGCGCGTCTCGTTTACTTCCGGCGGAACGAGCAGCCCTCGGTCAGACGGGCCTTGCCACCGGTGGGCTGGCAAAGGACGGTCGAGCAGCCGGCGCAGATAACGACGGTCTGGGCGTGCGAGAAGACGGTGGTGATGGTGAAGCAGCCGGGGCACTTGACGTCCATGAAGAAGGAGCGGGGCTGGGGCACAAGGGTCTGTAGAGAGAAGAAGATGGGTTGTCAGTAAAGACTGTTCCATATCCAAATTTCCATATCATTTCATGATTCCATATTCCATCTCTTTCCAGCAAATGAGGGGGCGGGATGCGGGATGTGGTCGAAGAAAGCTGATGCTCGATGGTCGAAGGCCGAGTCGTGATCATCCAAAGTCCATCCGTGCCTCTCCTTCCACATCCACATCCGCATCCCCATCATTTGCCAAATTCATCTCCCATCTTCATTTCCCATTTCCCATCAGAATCCGGATTCATCGTACCTTCAGCTTGTGCTTGCGAGCCTCAGCCTGAGGCGTGGGGTTGAGGAGGTCGACCGCGAGAACCTATCAACAGGGTCACGTTAGCAGATGAAGAGTTTGATGGCTAGGGGGCAAATTCTCGATGCAGCCGTTCGGACGGTCCCTAAGGGTCGGGACAAAATCGAAATCGAGTCGGACGAGCAGGAATCGAGAATGAGCGGGTGCAGAACTCACCATCTTGACGGTTATTGATCAGCGAGGGAGTTGATGAATGGCGCTGATAGCGATGGCCTTGTGTGAACACGGAATGGAGGGTAGGAGAAGTTTGAGAGGATTTGATGGGGTAGGGTTTGTGCCCTCGCTTGACTGCTCGTTTCGGGTAGGCGCGGTGGATGAGCTTCCGCCAATGATACCGCCAACCAGTGACCGCCTTGGGTTTTGCCCTCCAGTCCCAAGGGTCTGCCTGGACAATCGGGCAAGCAGTCAAGTGCTTATCAACAATCGATCATTTGTTGGTGCTATCTATACTTCCTACACTTGTTAAACATACACATCGCATGCACTCGTCTCGAACGTCTCACATTACACTTAAAAAAAATTCTATAACACCGAGCAAACCGATGTTGAAAAGCTTATGTACTGGCTGAAAACAAATCATTAGGACAACACCCCTGCTGGTCTTGCCGCTTCCTCGAATAATGTTCCGACCCTGAGACCCCTCGCGGTCTCGATGTCTCCCCGCAATTCGCCTAATATGGCGAGATGCTTATCTTCTTGTCTCGTGGTGATCGAGGTTGAACTGTCCATCACGCATGAGTGTAACTACCAGTGCCCCCCATAATGCACTGCACTGCCAGTCTGCGAATGACTGATTATAGGTTCTTCTTCGCCGCGCCCTCGACGTGGGCCTTGATCGCCGCGCCGTCCTTGCTCTCGGTCTCCTCGACGTACGGGTGCTTAATGGTCAAGCACCAGATGTCGATGTGGTCACAGATGGTAGTGATCACGTCAAACTGGACAAGAAATCAGCCGAGAGAACTCGAGAGAACATAGGGTACCGAGACTTACCACGAAGCTACCATAGATACCAATCGACAACCCGAGGCATCCAAACACAAACATGACCTGGTTGGATCCGTTCCCAAGCACGGGGCTTGCCCAAAGACCGATCGCCGCTCCGGCGCTGTCCAGCACACCGAGGGCCAGTGGGTATAGCAGGATGTTGTGGTACGGGAATCCAGACTGCACCAAGTGACCGACGATCATGCGGCCCACGGCGTAGGCATTCACCAGGCCGACATACAACCCAAAGGGAATCGTGTAGTTCTCCAGGATCGCGGGCTGCAGGTACAAATACGCGGGGACCAGGGTCCAGATGGCGACCATGGGCAGCAGACCGTATAGCGGAGTGACAGGGTTCAGGCCGCGCTGGCGGCGCACCTGCATAACGTGCCAGATGCTCGAGCCCGTGGCAAAAAAGAGCACAAACGCGCCGTACACCAGGTACCACTGCGTGAAAGGCATCTCATACACTCGGTCCGAGAGGAAGCTGGGCTTGGCCACGCCGAAGGTCTCGAGCATCGGTTGGTGCCAGAAGCTGCCGCCGCCTTGGTACGCGGTGATAGCGTAGACGAGGCAGAGAGTGAGGACACCCTCGACGGGGCCCGAAATGACACCTAGAGTCAGCACCTGGGTGTAGAATTCGTCCCAGGTCTGAACGTAGAAGGTCATAGTTGCTGGAATAGGCTCGTTAGATGGACACTCTCGATAATTCAATGGAGAGTCGCAGCTTACATCCAAAAAGACTCAAAATGGTCATCCAAGAATTTCCAAGGTTCATCGAGGCCGCGAAAATGAGAACACCCAAGGCAGTGTTACATGCGTCAACGCCTAACAAAGCAAGTCAGCTCAATCCTTATCCATGCAGCATCTACTGCTTGCATGCAAGCAGCCCAATATCCAACATACTGTGGTCAAAGAGCTCGCCCAGCGGCCCACTCTGCCTCGTCCTCCGCCTATATCAGATCAGCAACGAGTACTTGACTCTAGTCAGACCGTATGAAACGTACGCCTGCATGCCGTCCACAGCGTCAAAGGTCTGGTACAAAAACATGCCAATCGCGCAGCTCGCGTACACCCAGGGCGGGCAGTCCGTGTCCATGCCGGGGTTGTACCACATCACGGTTAGGAAATTAAGTACCACGAACAGGAATCCAGTCAGGGTAATCTAGACACCGGGCCGTTAATTAAGGTTCTTATGCTTTGCACAGCGCGTGTTGCCAAAAAGAGTAAAAGAAGAACTTACAAGATTGGGTCTGTTGCGCGCGAGAGAGCCAAGAAAGAAGCTCGTTAGCCAGACTGTCCCAAACACCTCGCGAGCTGATAGCTCCAAGCCAGAAACCGGTGACAGCTGTCCTGAAGCTCGAAGCTTGCCAGCTGGGCCTCGCGCAGGACCAAGAAGGAGGAGGAGCACTCACGCCATGTTCATGGGAAACAAATGAATAACACATTTGCTATAGAACGGCTTGAGGACATAGCGACTGACGAGCGAGTGGTCGACACCCGCATACTTGTAGTTGCGCAAGTTTGGCAACACATGTTGCCGAATGTACACCATGTTCGCGAAACGTGGAACCGGCTGTCCAAAACTGTCCTGTCCTTCAGTTGTCCTATGTATTCCACCCCGAGTCCTAGTTTCGCTTCTCAGCGAAAAAAGCCGTGTCGTGTGTCTCGTGTCCGTAACCCAACGTTTTCTCGTTCCCTCAACGCATCCAGTATCCCTAGCTCTGGCGTGGGTCTTGAACCAAACAAGCTTCGGCGGCGGTCCAGGCTAAGGTGTAGCGGCAGACGCGTAGTTTTCGAAGGGGAGCGAAGCGGACGAGGGAGGGTTGTTTGGAAGGCGCAGGAGGAAGGAAAAAGTTCGTGACGGCGTCAGGCAGGTAAAGGGCCCTGAAAAATAGGGAAAGGGAAAAAAAATAGGCAGGAGACGGCCAAACTAAATTAAAGGGCCCCGCTGTTGGGGAGCGGAGCGAAGACCGGAATAGATGGGGCCCTGGCGACGTCGAGATCGGCGAGGCCTTTTTTCCTTTTTCTCTTCTGCAGAGGCCAACTACAACAACAACTACAAATTTGTTGGAATTTTTTTTTTTTCGTCGATCTCTTGCCCGCTAGGTTCTGGTTTGTTTTCGTCCTGGCATATATAGAATATATAGATCTATCTGGTCTGTCTATATGTTTACCCCTGAAGGACCCCAGAGTATACATCCAGCACCGCTCGGCTGCCCACGTGCAGCAACGAGACACGGTTGCGGTGGTGCTCACCGCGGTGCCAATGAGATGCATCGCAGGGACGGTGATCGCCCGTCCAAGAGGCCCAAGAGGTGGGGTTACCCGAGGCCTTTGCTCTTTCGGTTAGACTCAAGGACACGGTCCGTTGCGAGGAGATGGGAAGGCGACCAGATGGGAGAATCAAGGCTCGAGACGATGTAATGTATGCTTGGATTGATGCGCCATGCCTAGTTACATGATATAGAACTATAGACCTACAGCGGGAACAACTTCGCCAGACTTCTCAACATCCTCGACAAACTTTGCACGTTTGCGCGGGAGGGCCGCGGCCATCGTGCAAGAAACCGGGGTCTGCAGAACCTCGAAGATCCTGATAGAAAGAACCAGACAAGGGGGCCTCCTGCAGAGAAACAATACAGACGTGGGGGAAAAGCGGCCACGGGAAATCTTCCGCCGCCCCTTCTCCGGTTTCCTCCAAGGTGTTGCCCAAGTTCAACCGACGGGGCTCCAGGGCATCGGGACCAGGATTCGGCTCTGCATGCTTTGGATAAGAGGAACCGTCTTGTGCACCGTCTCAGCCCATCCCTCAACGCCCCATGACTGCTCCCGGCGGACCTTGCGCTCCTCCAGGTTGGCAAACTGCCACAGGTGGTGGACCGTGTTCAGGTCGCCAATCTGTACAAACCACGCGCCCACGCCTTCCATGACCTCGCGACGGGCGTCCAGACCGCGACGCCAGTGCGTCTCCCATTCCAGCAGATTGCCTGGGTGCAGAGTGTACGATCGGAGCTCAAACAAGCCACCCAGCTTTCGGGGCGGAGTAGTAGGCCAGAACGAGAACTCTTGCATCAGGGAAGTCTTCTTGCTCTTGATCAAGCTTTTGAGCTTGCGGTCGAATGCGGGGAACTCGGGGTGACTGGCAATGTTGTGTAGGGAGGCATGATAGCCTTCGTACCGCTGGTATTCCCAGATGTGAACTTGTGACACAGTAAAAAGACAAGATTAGCTACTTATTCTGGAGCTACCCAAGGGAGTCCACAGGGAAAGAAAGTTACCAAAAGTGTCGTTGTCGCCCACTTGCGTGCGCCAACTGCCCACTAGGTTGACCCGGTTTTCCTCGGTGCCCGCCATGCGGGGGTACCATTGGCCCACCAGCTCCACATACTCGTCGACCTTGTCGGGCTTGACTTCGTGGAACACGATGGAGTGGACGTACTTGCCACGGGCGAGCACCTGCGAGAAAGACCGCTCAATGTCCTTGTCGAAATGTTGACCTTCCTTGGTGCCGTAAATTAGCGAGGACAAAGGGCCCCGTTTGGACCCAGACTCCGCGACTTGTTCTTCTCCTAGATAACGGTGCATGGCGAGTGAGCCCAATGCCGTATGGTCAAGAGTCTCAGCTGCATCAAAGGCAGGGCGAACTCGTTCATAAGTGCTCGCATTGCTCACATGCGGAGCAGTGGGAGCAGACTCACGGGAAATAGAAGAGGAGGAGGATGAAGGGGCAGAAGCAGAAGCAGCGACAGACTGACTCTCTTGCAGTTCCTTTCTCTTGCGAGCCTCCTCGAGGTTCTCGCGAAACTCTCTCTGCCGACGATTGAACTCCTCCGCCGAATCGGATGTGACGTCTCTGATGGAAGGGGCGCGGTAGGCCGCGACGGAGGAGCTGAAAGACCGCACCAGCGAGGTGGTTGCCGGGCGGATCAAGCGCGGACCCAGCATGGTGGAAGGTGTGCTCGAGGAGAAGGATGGGATGGATTTAGAACAGGAAGGAGGGAAACAGTGACAGTTTAAAGAATGAAGGAAAGACGCAGGAGTGTAGAGAGAAGAGGAAGAAGAAGCTTGCTCTGTTGTTGAAAACGGAAAGGAGAGAGGTGGCAAGGACGGGGCCTTTGGGGAGTGGGGGGGTGGGAAGGAGAGAACTCAAGGACTGAAGGACTTAAAAAGGATAGTCACAAGTGGGGAGAGGTAGTTTGAAGAGGAGAGGACAAGTTGAATTGGAAAGAGGGGCAGGAAGAGGGAAAAGAGGAGGCAGTGATTGCTTAGTGTCGCAAGAGGAGCAGGGGTGCTGGGTGCTCGACTGGGGAAATAGCTACCCAAAGCCACAAGCTCGAGGTAACAAGCACGCGACGGGGGCCCGAGTGCGTGCCCCGAGTGAAATCTGGGGGAGGAAACGAAAATCGGCGGAATGAATAATAATAATAATAATAACAATTAGCCACGGAGGGCAGATCTCCGTCTTGGGTGCTGGCTTATGCTGACTATGAGCAGTGGACTGATTCGATCGTCGGTCTGCAAGAGCTGGGGAGGAGAAAGCTGGAGTTGGTGCGGGGAAAGGTGAGCTTTCTGGGTACTTTGGGTACTTTGGGACGGAGTGGTTGACTAACTCGACTAGCTTAACACTTTGGTAGCTTTGTACCAATGAGAGAAATGAAGAGGGTATTATTTAGTGAGTGGTTTTCCTTCCGTATAAATAGGAGGAATGGAAGGCCACTTGTTTATCTTTCCAGCATTGCTGGGGCATGGAAGGGCGAAGGTCATGATGACATCGAAATACGGTATCTATACATGTGGCTGAGCTTCCTTCTGTATTGTGTATACTATCCACTCTATTGGTAAGGGTCATATACCCCCAGCCCCAATTCACTTTCTAAGTATATTCTCCCTTCTATCGGACAAGCCGTGGAAATAAGGAGAGCTGCGAACATCGGCGATTTTACTCCCCTGCATCGACCGTAAGACTGTAATCGGAGTCTTTAACTGCCCCCGATGGACGGATGATCGTCACTGGTATCGCTCGCTTTTCGCCATCATGACGAACGGGATCTAGCTAGACTCCACATTCCCGGGCCGCTGGCAATTGAATCTCGTGGTTGTCGCGTTAGGACTGATACACAGTCTCAGGTGAAAGAAACCCAATAAGTAGCTAGACTCGGCGATCAGCGGATAGACGTTTTCCTATGTACAAACTTCTGTACTAATTAACCAATCGACTAAGACACGTAACCTACTATTACCAGATCTACTAATCATATGGTGTATGTTGTATCCTCTTGTCAGGACCTATCCAAAATGGGCCAATTCCATGACGTCGGTACCCATTACTCACCGCCCGGCAGATTGAACATCCCACGTCCAGACCAGACCTGAGGGGCCCATATCCGGTGTTCGATCTCGAGCCTCCTGTTGATCCTTACTTTCACAATCATGGCGGAATCTCTCAATCCTCCCCTCTCCTATGAGGCTTCAGCTACAACCACTCACCCTCATGAGGCAACTTCCCTGCCCACCGAGGTGGTGGCCTGTCTGAAGAACTCCCGCTTCGTATGTGACCCAACGCTCGAGACCAAATATATCCAATCCCAAAAGCTAACTCGAGTTGCAATCCCAGCTGCATCTGGCAACATGTGATAACCTAACCCCGCACATCTCGCTCATGTCATACACCTACCTCCCGTCGACTCCCTACGACCCCTACCCGACCATTATCATGACTACCAACCCCGCGTCCCGCAAGACCAACCACCTCCTCTCTAACCCGCGCGTCTCGCTCCTGGTCCACGACTGGGTGTCCCACCGTCCACCTACCCGGGCGCCCAATGCCCAGGGGGAGCGTGAGGGCTCTCCTCCCCCCGCGGCTACCCGCTCCTCGCTCGCAAGCCTCCTGCTCAACCTGAACACCAGTGCCCTGTCCAGTATCTCTACCACGATTACCGGCCAGGCACGCTTCCTCGAGCCGGGGTCGGAGGAAGAGGCTTGGTGCAAGGAGCGTCATCTGGAGAACAACACCTTTGAGGAAGAGGAGATCAACCTCTTTGGGCAGCAGCAGCAGCGCAATGATCCTAGTGCCCGCCGTCCGAGTATGTCCATCGATAATGACGTACGAGTGGTTACGGTGCAAGTGCGTGAGGGTCGTATCGCGGACTGGAAGGGTGGAGTCCGGGACTGGATCTTGCTGCCGGCTGAGAATGCGCAGGCTGGCCTGGTCAATGGCGTATAGTCGGGACATCTCAAGGATGTTTGGAGTAGAGTCTAGGAATACTGAACCAGGTGTCATATGATATGGGTGGTCCTTTCTTGTCTATTTTCTTTCCAAGGAATCAAGCTGTCTAGGATCATGTTAAAACATGAACTCGGGTCAATTTGCAGGAGATCAAGCTTGCAAAGGCCAGTTTTCTTTTGGCCGTTCTGTGTTGCAAATATACAACTACCATTGTTGAAGGTTGAAGGAGTAGGATGATGAAACGAGCAATGAAGCAATATGAACTTGAAAACTAGAGTACCTTCTCACGTACTCTCAGTTTTTTTTTCTTGCAATGTATCATACATATTTCCCTTGCATTGCCCGGAGTAAAGCGGGTGTCGCACTTATCAAACCTTATCAGCCCGGAGCTCCCAGCTTCTCCGCAACCCAAATGTCCACTGACCTCACATCTCCTCGGAAAACCCAATCCCATTCTCCAACTCAACAATGAACCACAACACCTTCTAAACCACCATTGACTACTCTCTACACACTCTCCCATTAACTCAGAACACCAATTACCCCCGCAAAAATGAGACTCGCCCACCTCCACCTCCCACACACCACACCATTCGCTCGAGTCTCCGCCCTCCAACAAGCCCTCACAACCCGCTTCCTGGCACACAAAAGACTCGCCTCACCAGCTTCCATATCCTCCCAGAACTCCAATGGCACATCAAACCAAGCACATCAAAAACTCCTACCACCCCCAGACCCAACAATCATCACATTCTCCCCAAACCCGGTCTACACCACGGGCCGCCGCGACCTCCCCCCATCCAACACATGCCCGCCAGACCCGTTAAACCTCTCGCTCCCACCAGCCCTCGAACCAATCCGCTCACTACTCACACCATCAGGCTCGAACCCGCCTAGAGCTGAGTATCATCCTACGCTACGAGGTGGCCAAACTACTTTCCACGGACCGGGCCAGATGGTTGCATACACAATCCTAGATCTGAAACGGCTCAATCTCACGCCTCGGTGTCACATTCGTGTCCTAGAAAACAGCGTCATCGACCTGTTAAGCCGGTACGGGGTAAACGGGTTCGTCACGGAGGATCCCGGTGTATGGGTATCAGACAAGACGGACGCCAGCTCTGCGCCGCCGAAAAAGATCACTGCGGTGGGTGTGCACCTCCGGCGGAATATTAGTAGTTTCGGGATTGGATTGAATGTCACCGAGGAGCCGATGTGGTATTTTCGGCAGATTGTAGCGTGTGGGCTTGAAGGGAAGGAGGTTACGAGTTTGGAGGGGATGGGTGTGACGGGGGTTGGGATTGATGAGGTTGCTGCGGGGTTTGTGGAGAGGTTTGTTGAGAGGGTGAATGAGGATTTTGCTTGTAAGCATGGGGTTGGGGAGAAAATCGAGGAGGTGTATCCTGTTAAAGAGGGGGATTTGCTGTTATGAGAGAGATGGGTGGGTGAGATGCAGTTGTAAATGTATATCAAGATAAGACTGGGTGGCATTTGCTGTATGAAACCCGGATCGCGGCCCTAATAGGGGCGAATGAATAGCGTGATTGGAGGAATAATAAATTCAATAAGCATTATATAGTATACCTGGAGGGTAGGATAGTAGAGGAAAAAGTAAAGAGCCAACCTCGCTGAAATGCTTCGACAACCCAGAGGACGGAGCCATGCAAAGGAAAAGGGTGGGGAGCACTGGTCATTCAGCCAATAATTTGATGTGCGCAGGTCCCGTAAAGAAAGTGTTCATGGTTGCAACAACCCTGTAATCAACGACATGAAATGCAAAGGGGAATCAACGAGCTCAATAGTAAGAAGGGGCCGAAGGAGGACAAGAAGCGAGAGCTTGCCGAGCGTGTGCTGGGCAGTAAGAGACACATGGGTAATTCAGACACGACCTGAGCCAAAGGGGGGAAAAAAGGAGCTATGCTGCGTGCTATCCTTTACAGGATAACACACGAGGAGCTAGAGCCCTTGCCTCCGGTGGGCTTGACTTCGAGAGCGACCTTGGCCGCTTCGTAGAAGCTTTCTCTGATGCCGCGATTTTGAACGGCAGAGCATTCTGTCCACCCGTTAGCTCTAGCCTACCCAAGGCACTCTGCATTCTGCGGGCCACTTACCCAAGTACTTCACCGCGCCAATCTCCTTGGCCTTAGCCAGACCCTGATCAAACGTGATCGCATTCGGGTTATCGTTCATCTCCTCATCTTTCCGCAAATCGCACTTCAGCGCAGTAAGCACGACCTTCACGCCGGGGCAATTTTCGTTGATTTCGGCTATCCATTTGGACCCGACGTTTTCAAAGGAGTCAGGGCTGTCGACCTATATCCCGGCTATCAGCACTGGGATTTCCACACAATTCCCTGACGGGGCTTCCGGTATTCTATGCCTTACACTAAAACACAGCATCAAGACGTGCGTATCCTCGTAGGAGAGCGCGCGTAACCGATCGAATTCCTCCTGTCCGGCCGTGTCCCATAGCGACAGCTCCATATGTACATTATCGACGAAGATATCTGCGCGCATGAGCGTGGGTGCGTGGGGGGAGGGCTAATTAGGCGGATATCATACCGTGGACATAATTCTCTATAGATCCAGTAGTTAGCGACTGCATTGTACTTCTGCAAGCATGGGGATTATGCGCATACCAAAGACTGTGGGCTCGCTGTGCGACAACGTAGAGCGGTTAGTATAGCTGAGCAACACGGTGTATAGAAACATCCTTACTAAACCGTTGGGAAGAATCTATAAGCATCAACACGAATTAGCTGTCTGCTCTTTCCAAAACTGTGTGGGGAAAGCTGGACGGAGAGGGGGAGCAGAGCAGGGGAGGGGGTCTTGAGATTGCGCACCCTCTTGTAAACACATTCAGCGCCGAAGTCTTGCCACAGGCACCGTCACCACTGTTAGGTATATCCATTAGTACCGGCTCATACTGCGCGAAAGAACCCAGGTCCAACTGACAGCAGCACCATCTTGCGCTGGACGACCTTCTGACGTCCGCACAGCTCCATTGCGACTAGGGTAATAGTCGAGGTCGCAGAATCTATAGATCGAATATAAGATATAAGAAAATAGTCGAGGTACGGCGGATATGGTCTTGGGCGTGTGGCCACGGAGAAATGGGAGGAGGGGGAAGGTTGGAATGGGGAGGAGGAATCAATCCCCAGCACTGCCCGAGTCGATGACATCGCGCCCTGAGGAAAGGGATCGGCGAATAAGGTACCACATCACCTTCCTTTCACACACCCCACCCCCTTCTGGTCCACTCGGCGTGGCAGCCAAATACCTACTCCTCCCGAGTCCCCAGGGCGTTTTCCAGGGGGAAATTAACTGAATGGTCTCTGCTAAGGTTCTCCATGCTTGGTGCAGTTGTGTCTATGACGGGGCACTGATGGTTGAGAACAGGTCACCAATCGGTCATTCTGCAGTCTTGCTTATCGCCAGTTTGATTTGCAACTTGCTATCCCTCGAGTGTCGTCGAGTGTCATCGGAGTAGTAGTTTAGAATCAAGTATGGGCTGGAACTACTGGAGGCCCTGGATTGAGCACAGTTCAGTTTCATGCTTTGCTGGTTCTACAGTGTACCTATAGTACAAAGATGACAGCAGCGCCCCGGAGTTCAATACTCCTCCGTAAGCTTGCTAGACACGCAATATTGTTGCGCATTTCGGGCGACCGAGTTGATAAAAATGGAATTGAAGTAGTCTCTTTGTATGCCAATAAATTATCTAATTCATCAAACACAAACCACTGAGAGTGGCTCAATTGGTGGCCTTAGGCGGGGAGTAATACCAAAAGGCGGAGGCTCTGGCAGCTCTCTGAAGTGACCTCAGTTTATCTTTCCCCAATCCCCAAAGCTCCCTCCAAACACCCCCGCGACAACCCCCCCTTCCCTCTTCTTCTCTCCTAACCACTTCCTCACCTTTCATTTTCTGAGCGTCTTTCACACAACACCCGCTCGACAAGATGTCGGACGACGACGATTTCATGCAAGATTCGGCAGACGAGGAGTGAGGATCCCCGCCCCGTCTCCGCTCACCATACCCCTAGACTGAGCTGACCCGTCTGACCGCAGCTATGACTTTGAATACGAAGACGACGAAGATGACGAGGCCGGCGATATCGGAATCGAAAACAAATACTATAATGCGAAGCAGATGAAGGTGGACAATCCGGAAGAGGCAGTCGACGAATTCCTCGGCCTGCCTCCGATGGAACAAGATAAAAGCGAATGGTGCGAGGGTCTCAGCAGCTGAATTTTATTCTCAAGATGCTGACTGGCGGTTCCGCTACAGGGGATTCAAAGGATTGAAACAAGCGATCAAGCTAGAGTTCAAGCTTGGACGATACAGTGATGTAGGCGACGCGGTCTACGTGCTCCGACGGAACCGCCAACTAACCCATCTTTTTTAGGCTGTCGAACACTATCGAGAGCTCCTCACATACGTCAAATCCGCCGTCACTCGCAACTACTCCGAAAAGTCCATCAATAACATGCTCGATTACATCGAAAAGGGCTCTGATGACGCCGAGGCCTATCAATGCATGGAACAGTTCTACTCCCTCACCCTCCAGTCCTTCCAGAATACCAACAACGAACGACTGTGGCTGAAGACAAACATCAAGCTGTCCCGGCTATGGCTGGAGCGCAAAGAATACACTCAGCTGGCCAAGAAGGTGAAGGAACTGCACCGGGCATGCCAGCGGGAGGACGGCACGGACGATAGCAGCAAAGGCACTTACCTACTTGAGCTGTACGCCCTGGAGATCCAGATGTACGCGGATATGAAGAACAACAAGCGTCTGAAGGCACTCTACCAGCGAGCATTGCGAGTCCGTTCGGCCGTCCCCCACCCCAAGATCATGGGTATCATTCGCGAATGCGGTGGCAAGATGCATATGAGCGAGGAGAACTGGGAGGAGGCTCAGAGTGACTTCTTTGAGTCATTCCGCAACTACGACGAGGCCGGCTCCATCCAACGGATCCAAGTGCTCAAGTACCTGGTCCTGACCACCATGCTGATGAAGTCCGACATCAACCCGTTCGATTCGCAAGAGACTAAGCCCTACAAGAATGATCCCCGGATCTCCGCCATGACCGACCTGGTGGATGCGTTCCAACGCGATGACATCCACGCATACGAAGCTGTCCTGAGCAAACACCCAGACGTGTTGGCCGACCCTTTCATCGCGGAGAACATTGACGAGGTCAGCCGGAACATGCGCACCAAGGCCATTTTGAAGCTGATCGCGCCATACACCCGCTTCTCGCTCCAGTTCATCTCCAAGCACATCAAGATCTCCGTGCATGAGGTACTGGAGATCCTGAGCTTCCTGATCCTTGACAAGAAGCTCAACGCGAAGATTGATCAGGAGAACGGCACGGTAGTCGTCGAAAGCGCGAGCGATGTGGAACGGCTGCGTGCCCTGGAGGAATGGAGCTCATCGCTGAAGGGCCTCTGGCAGACCGCCCTCAATGGCGAGGGCTTCCGTCCCGATGAGGGTGGCCACGGCCAGAGCGGTCCCGTATTTGCCACGGGCTTTGGCAACGATTCTCCGAGCGCTCTCAGTGTAATGAATGCCCGTCGAAGGGAACTTCGGGGCCGGGCATTTGGGGGCAAGGTGGCTGGCGCGGTGTAAGCTGGCCCTAGCTCAATCTCACGCTAGCTCGGGCTCCTTGCCCTATTTAGTTCCTCCCCACCGCACGTGTCTGGTACCTGCGGGAATTCTCATGTCGCTCTTGCGGTTGAGCCGCGCGATTTTCTTATCTCCTCATCGCTTCGCGTCTGTGGAAGGACTGGTGGAGAGAGGTGCCGAGCCCTTCCTGTTCTGGTCAGACTGCCATGGCTTCCATCCGAGGAGCCGAGCTGGAGGACATCCACGTGGAAAAGAGGCTCTGGGCCACCATCTCACACCGTGCTTTTCTGTCTTTCTTTGTTGTGTAGCCTGCAGCCTTGTGAACACCAACGGCCCCCCAGGTCAAAGAGCAGCACGACAAAGCGAGGGCTGGGAGCCTGTGCTGGAGCAGTTGTCGTTTAGAGCCCTTTTTGTCTTTTCCTTTTCCTCCTGAACCGAGCCCCGCAATTTAGAGTTGCTGTGACATAGGCGCTAAAATCTCATGATAAGATGAACGTTGACTTTCCTAGCTCTGAATGCCGAGCCGGCCTTTTAGCAAATCCTCGAATTTCCTCTCGATGCATGGGGCTTTCCCCCGCACTGCTAAGCCGTGATTGCTAGACACGTTTTGATTGCTTTTTCTACCAGTACTGGGTTCTAGTTATGTAGTACATATTTGCCATCCCCATTCAAAAAGCAATATGTCCCGTATGCGTAGGTCCCGCATATGGGACTTTCGAGTACATATGCATAGTGCAAAGTGATATATGTAGCAGATTCACAGCCGTCCCAGGCGGGATCTTTGTCCAGATACAAGAAAAGTCCCACGGCAAATGTACAGTACAGTAGTAAATAGTATCCGTGCACTTCGCTACGCTGCGACCCACCCACTCGCTTCTCTTCTCTCGTGGGGGTGCGCCACAATATCTTGGTAGTGGTAGCTTTTGTATAGCCTCACCATATAAAAGGTACTTACTTCCTATTTCTAGTTTTTCTTGAATATCTCAGTGGTTTCCTAGGGATAACTAGATTTTGCATAGTAATATTATAATTATAAGGTAAATAATATTATAATTTATAGTAATCTATAAATTCTAGTTCAGAATTAGAATATTAAATTATGTTTTAAAATTCACTCATAGTAAATTTTTCTTAGAGGAAAAATAGATAGGTAATTATTCTACCTTTCGAAATCTAATTTCCTTCTTAGATAGTAGGTGGAGTAACATAGATAGGTAGTTATCTATATAAGAAAGAATAAAAGGAAAAATCTCCCTTCTTATATAGTTATATCCGAAAAACGATTTTGTATGATACTGTATCTTCTATATGGTGAGGCTATACAAAAGGTACCACTAACTTACAAAGATATTGTGATTACCAAGATATTGTGGCGCACCCACGAGAGAAGCGAGTGTGTACGCTGGATTCCTGGAAGGCACGGATAGTCGGATACCACCACACCTCACCGGGGACACCGGGTAATCCGGGTACGTACCCGGCAACTACCTATGTATAGGAGGCGCTTAGGAGCGATGCAACTCACATCCCGAAATCTGGGCCCTCGCTAGCCCACACCCCCGGCACTTGGACAAATGACGAAGCGCAGTGCGGCACGCACCTCGGACGTCTCTCGCGCATCGGCCTGATTCGTGATACTTCCTGTAAGCTCGCTAGCTCCGGTTTACCCGGGTCTTCCGGGTTACGGGTTGGAGGTTGCCCCGGGGTAAAATCGGCGGCGGAGGAGGAGGGGGTTAGTTAGTTAGTTAGTTATTGGTTACCTAGTTAGGGAGTCCGGGCAGTCAGCTCATCGGCTCTGGCTGGGGGCGGAAAAAAACGGAGTAGTCTCCGTTGCTAGTTGCTAGTGCTTGGTAGGGAGAAATGCATGTGAAGATGTTGGTAGTTGTGAAGTTTACGAGCGGATCAAAGAACTTGGAACTGGGAAGGGAAGAAAGTTTGTATGGAGTAGTAGTAGATCGTAGCTCATGATGGATGATTACTACATAGTTAACTAGAGATGGGGCTGAGGACCTGAGCCAAGGAAAGTCAAAAAGTATACTGTCTACTCCCCTTGGCCGGTCATCCTGAATCATGAGTGCAGATATCTCATTGGGGCGCTATGATGCTATTATCGGGCTGACATGGACCTTATCCGAGTTTGCGAGGTCCGGTGATGCACCGTCGTGGGCTGATCTAACGCAGCAGCAGGTACGAGGAGAGATGGCTTTTTTTTTTACAGCACTAAATCACTTAGCACATAGTCTAGGGATTGATTTTCCATTTGTTAGTTAGATACGCCACAGGAGCCGGCGTATAGCTAGCTAGTAGCAGTTGATCCTGGGCTTTGACATCCTTCAAAATCAAACACCGGGTCATGTCATGCCAGGGTGTGTTTTCAGCTCAGCACCTCGGACACAAGGAATGCGACCTGTCAACTGCGTTGATTGCACCGCACTGATCACCGCACGAGCAGCCGCACCCATGTTCTTAACACGGCGTGATCAAAGGCCTCCTACCTCATGTTGGTAGTGTGGGTGGGAGGGTGAGGGTGCAAAGGCTGGCGAGGGAGGGTTGATCCCTGATAGTTTTACCTAGTCACAGCTAGGATAGTAGAAGAGAAAAAAGGCCTAAACACTCACATCATCCAACATGACCTATACCAACGACCAGGACCAGCTTGACCAGAGCTTACCCTCCCCCAAATCCTAACCGTTAGCGATAGCAAAAAGCTCCAGTAGGCGTAGACTCGCCCAGGCGCACGTCCCCAGCTAGGATTACGATCACACTAGTGCTCTCAGCCTCTCGGCCTATCATTCGAGTCCTAACGCCCGCGCCAGGTGATACTGGACAAACGGAACGAGGAAAAAGAAAAGGACGCAAGAACCGTGCTGTCAAGATCTAGGTTCCAGGCAAAGAAGGAAGTTAAATCCTACTACCACTACCACACAGAGCCACAGCTGATGTGATACAAAGTGGGCCCGATTCTGGATCTTAAGGTTTCTAGAATCTTGGATTTTGCATTTGGACTACGCATGTACAATCATGTGTGAAGAGCTATGGGATTATTGTCTGGAAGTCTTTCCTCTCCGTATCTATCCTCTAGTAAGAGTATGAATCACCGTCCAGAGAAAGAGGAATAATGGGGATTCTTTCGGGGGTTGCTACGGACCACAGCCAATAATACATACAGTCCTTAGATCGGCATACCCACCAACTGTAGCGAGTGCGAGCCGAGCAAGGCTGTAAGACGCATCATGGAGAGCTCATGCCCTTACCCATGCTGCTGCTGGTTTATTTGTTTGCTATTTTTTCTTCTCTTTTTTTTTTTTTTTTTTGCTTAGTTTCCCCGGTAGTTTGACCTCGATCTCGATGATGATTACGATCTTGATTCGAACGAAACCCTCCCACGGCGCATCGGGGACCACTCTGCCGGTGCATGGGGACCATCAATCATTCGTGAATCGCGGTGGGGCCTGTCGCCGTTGGAAACCGATCAAACATGCTTTCTCTCGCAGCTAGGGAAACTGGGACCGACATACAGTAGTGTAGGACGAGGACTAGCTAGTTCGTAGTCGGGAAGTGTTGTCACCTATCGTGGGGTCGGTCTTGTTGCTACTATAGGGTGCATCGTGCATTCACGCTGGCAGAATCGAAACCCCCGCTTTTTGGAACGGGTAAAAGGGAAGGGAAGGGGTTGGTGCCGGAGGGGGTTGTCCAAGATCTAGCCGAAGGTAGAATTCAGACCCTCCACGTTCGTGAGAGTGAAACGGTTTGGGTCATAGAGAGGAGAGGATGATCATAATAGTAGGTATTAGGATGGGATGATGTGATCGTAGTCACAATAGCAAACAATCGAGTAGGTAAAAGCGATCACACCGCTCGAGAATTATTATGATAGGTGTAAACGAGATGTCCTATGGGTTTCCGACAGCATAATTAGTTGACCAAGTCATGTAGTTTTCGGGGGTGGCTAGAAGAGTGGAACGATCGGGGCCCTATTATTATTGCCTGTGGGGCGGACAGTTAAAGGACTTTCTTTGTTTACAGTGTACTTTGTGTATTGTACTTTTGAGACGGTTTACGCGCTGAAGCCGCGCTTACAGAGTGGGTAGTAACTAGGAAGGTACTAGATAGTGGTCCACAATGGGAGGTGAGTAAGTAGTCTAATAGAACGCAAGGTCTTTGGGTGTTTCAGAGAGCTGAATAGAGAAAACTACCGCCAAGTTAGTCCGGCTACTATTGAGCCAATACAGACTGTAAACTGTACCAATTCGGGTGTGGCAGTGTGGAGGACTAGCAACCCTGCAGTTTGTTTGCGAAAGAGGAACGTGCTGTAGGGTGTGCTGGCACCTCGATCAGCATCTTCAGGCGTGGATTGGATGCTGCTGAATGGCCTACAGGGAGGGCCGCCTATTCTGTCTCTGTCCGATCGGAAAGATATGAATGGTCAGGCCACCGTGGGCACGGTGCATCGTTACTTCATTTTCTTAGGTGTACTTGAGATGGAAGGAGGGTTCGCTTTCCTTTTTACTATGTGCTTGTAGCCTTGTCCATGATTTTTCCATGACTAGCCGGCCCCTTATAAAAAGGCCCGGATCGGTTGGGTATTATTTCCTTTCCTTGGGGAGCTTCTGGTTAGGTACGGAACGAGCTACCGAACTACTCAATTCGTAGTCCCTGGAGCAGTGGACGGAGGGTGGGCCTAACATATCCTGCTCTTCTTATAGGTTTGTTTCCTCTTTTTTTTTTTTGGCTACCACTTGCTTTGTGTTTATTTTCCCATTATTCTTACTGTATTCCCATTCTCTTTCGATTCCTTCGGGATATCTCCGTGCTATTGGGATCGTCAATCCGACAGTCCATCGCGACTTCTGATCCCCAACTCAATCCCACCTCTCCGTCAATCCGTCCTTCCCGCGGGTATCTTTTTGTAAGTACCTGTCAGAGAACCCATCAACTGAACCGTTAGCGACTCTCTCTGCTTCGTCTCGTGTTTCGTCAACTTTTTTGTTTTCTCGTCCAGTTAAAAACCAAAAAGCCCCCAAAAAAATCATCATCACCACTCAATACTTTGTACCCTGCTAACTTGACCCTCAAGTGTACGGGGAGTACCATCCTGCTGGGTCAGGACATTTCCCCCTCTTCTCCCACGAACTCCGCCAATATTTTCTTCTTCTTTTTCTTCTTTACTTCTTCTTCTTCTCTTTTCTTCCCGACTTTGATTCTATCATTCTTCATCATCATCATTCAATTCATCCCATATTCCTTCCTTCTTGATCTTCTCCACCCTCCATTCCTTAACCCTCCACATCGACTGGCTTCCCCCCCTCCATGATTAGATCATCCACGTGTGACCACCAGTGATCCGGGAAGCCCAAACGTCCCTATCCTCAAAGGTCTGAGCTCTCCACACCCCCCTGCTTTTTCTCCTCCCCGATCGCTGGTTTCTTTTCTTTTTTGGCGTCATCCAATTCTCCTTGGCCTTGTTCCGTGCGGCTCTTGGCTGCCCTCATCCTCTCAAGGCCCCCCATGATCCATCGACCTGGTGTCAACTCGATCTGATGGTCGGGCGGTCTGTGGCTGTTGTCCTCTTTCTTTACCCCCCCCCCTCCCACTCTGCTGCTGGCTTAATCGTCCGGGAATCTTCTCCGTCGTCCACCGTCGTGCTCTCTCGGATTTGCCTGGGATTCCCGGTCCACACTCCTACAAACTGAGGGGTAGATCATCCTGAGTGGTTCGTGCACCCTATCCGAGGGGGATGATCTCGCGGCTGCTACCAACCACATCGTCGACACGGTAGCTGTTGGAAGTCGTCAGCTCGAATCCTCTGACATCATCTCATCATCGTTACTATCACGGCCTCGCTGGAGCTGGCCCTAAGAGCCAATTCGTCACCAAAGATAATGTGATACTCTATGTCATTCCCTGATTCTGGATCCCGACTATCATATCCCCCATTCTTCAGCAACCCGACCCCACTCCAAGTTTCTGTTCTGTATCGGGCGGTGGGATCTTCTCATCGACTCGCTGAACCGGGGCCTGGGCCCTTATCAAAAAAATTATTTGACTGTACTTGATCCAATCATACGGCAGATCGCGCTCTGGTGGCCTGGAAGGAACGAAAAGCTGCCCACCATCTTCATCTCGTGGCTAAGCGGCTTCAAACCCAACTTCCCTACACGCAAATCCTATTGGTAGCCAGGCATTCCAAGCCAGCTCTCGTTGGATTTACCCTGAATGATCACATTGCCTGCATAATTGTTTTTCTTTTGTTATTCATGTGTTCGCATCGTCGTGCTTAAACTGACCAAGATTATTTAGTTCCAGAGTGCCGGAACCCCTTGCAGCGTTGTACAACGACCGTACTCCCGTAGGACAGACTTCCGTGTTCTGATTCAGAAGGAAAGGGCTCCTAGGGAGATGTCAATTTACTTTCAGTAAGTCTTTTTTATCCTCACATCTCCTCCTCCTTGGTCGATGTCTGTTGTTTTCCATTCTAACCGCTGAACTCCAGATCCTTGAAGCACATTGACTTTACCGTGTGGATATCAAGTCCACTTTTTTAAGCCACACACAGCACTCCGCTTTTTATTCCCTTCCCCGGTTGTATGCGATGTCCTTGTCAAAACTTCCCTGGAATCATTTCGGTCCTCACCATCCATTCCCGGAAAAACAGAAGTTCCACGGCTGTTACCAGGACGCTCTTGCCCCGCCAGCTTTCCTTCGCCCACTAGGCTCGTCAATATCGGCAGCTTTTGTCCCCGTGCCCTCCACCATGAGCAACTCAAGCAACATGAACGCGCTCTCCCCAGACGAGATGCAGCGTTTTCAGAAGCTATCCAATGAATTTGAACCAGATGTACCGGTAGGTGATCCTGTTTTAGATTATGCGAGGGGAAGACGTCGATGCTGACCATAGGTACAGGGACTGCTGGTCTCGCCGAAACAATCAAGTCACAACATTGCATTGGAGTATGCCAATGCAGACCCCGCTTTCGCCACGAAAACAACCGTAAGTCCATACCCGGCTTTGGCTTTGATCGGGTGCCTTTCGATACTCATGGTCAATAGGCACTTGCCGTCACACACCCTATGACCCGCGTCATGAAGGGCGATGGAAACTGTGGCTGGCGAGGTACGAAAAGCAAAATCATCGTCTCAGCCTAGCACAAGAATGTCACTTTATTAACCTTTCCCTAGCTGTGGCTTTTGGCTATTTCGAAACCCTCTTTTCCCTCCGAGATATCCTGCGCGTAGAGCAGGAACTCGCCCGCATCAAGTCCCTCGCCTACACTTTAGATCGCGTTGGTTACGCAGAACATCTGTATGAGATGTTCATTGATGCCACGGAAGAGGTCTTTGCGCAAACTTCCGAGGCCATCCAGAATGGCAATCAGGATGAGTCATTCCTGGTCAACGCCTTCAACAATGAATACAAGTCAAATTCCATCTTGATGCACTTCAGAGCAAGTCACCCTGTGCATAATACTCACCGTTTGGTGGCTGACAAATTCACAGCTTTTGACCAGCGCTTGGATGAAGCTGAATCCAGTACGCTATCAAGCATTCTTGCCTGTCCCGTTGGAACAATATTGCGCCTCGGAGATTGACACAGTGAGAACCGAAATCGACGAAGTCGGCCTGCAAGCCTTGGTTGATGGAGTCATCCAAGGCGCTGGGTTTGGAGTCGAGATTCTGTATCTCGACCGAAGCGAGGGCGATGCCGTGACACCACACCAGGTGTCGCCAACTTGCCCTAGCGATGCAACGATCCGTCTTCTGTACCGACCGTAAGGCCACCCGTTTCACCACCACCTCCCCTCCCCGTGAAGAGCCGCATGACTAACCTCTGTAGGGGGCACTATGATATCATCTACCGCGCCGAACAGACTGTAAACATCGCACCCGTCGTCAACTATCAATACGCGATGACTTCTAACTATTCTCCCTGGGACCAAGGTGCTCTCTCCTTCGACGTCAACTCCCACTTGATGTCCATCCCCAACTTGATGGCCGATCCGGCATTCGGTATGGGCGGTGCCCCCATGTCGCCAATACCCTCGGTCTCGCCAACCCCAGCAAGTCCATACCGACTATCTCCAACCCAGGATATGTACCAGTCACCCATGCAGACCCATACGCCTGTTCCATCCATACCGGTCTCTTCTCCTACGCCTGCCATGCCATCTGCGGCACCCCCGCCGATGACCTCGCTGCCAAGTCGGTCATCGGATGGGCCCCAGATCCGCTTGAATCCATTGGTGATGAAACCCAATCTGAATCACTTACCAGTCACGGCTCCGTTTAAGAAGTAAGTAACAATGTCCGCTGGAAATATCGTGGACATAATTGTTGACTGTGATCAAAGTTCGCCATACAACCAGGCACATTTCCGGAACCAAGATTTCGAGCCGATTCATTGGGAACCGAACGAAAACCGCAGATGATGATGATGATGATGAAGCTACGAACTCCCTTCAAACGGAAACGTGACGATGATCCCGCCGGGAATGCGGGAATGTCCTTGTTCCAATTTCCTTTCGCATGTCTTTTTCGCATGTTTTTTTCGCATGTTTTTTTCGCATGTCTTTTTCGCATGTCTTTTTCGCATGTGGTGTGCATGAGACCTGGACTTGGCGTCTTTATTATTTTTGCTCCCTGGTCTTTCGTTTCATATTCTTTTCAAGCCCTCTTCTTCTTTCTCTCCAAGTTGGTCTCTGGATGTGCATATCTCAGAACCGGCCTTGGTCTACCCCTGATGCCGAAGTCTAGCTCTTCAATCTTTCTTCTTTTCTGACCGGCCTTCCTTGATGACTGTCTTCTTAGCATGGGGTGCAGCGCGTTGCATGGATAGTCAGAGCGTTTGTCCTGCTTTTATTTCTTCATCTTTCCATAACTTCCAATTTTCCAAATTGTTATCCGTGGATGGTCCGAACCATCCAAGGTACTTACTTGCACTCCGTGTTCTCCTCCATCAGCTGAAGTAATGTAGTGCATGTGAAACAGAGGACTTATTTCAACACGATTGTCCAAAGCACACCCTAGTCAACGTCTCCATGATTAAATACACAAAATATAGTCGGAAGTATTAAGAACCCTATTTCCAGCACGCCCTATGCAATTTCCTCATCCTTCGCCTCTAGTATAACATCCACCATATCGTCCAATCCACGATCTCTATCCGCGGCATCCAAATAGCCCGCTGTAACTAATCGTCCCAGAGCATCACCAACCCAATTCTGACTATTCCAATCACCTTCCTGATCATCGACTGGTGTCCCTGATATCGTCGCTCGTAACGAGGACACGGGTACCGTGTCTGGTATAGAAGATACGAAGACGGCTTTTGCTAGACCTGTGACAGCCTATCAGAAAAAAGGATATCTCCAACCAGTTGAATGCCATATATACCAGTCGCCGCAACAGGCAAATTCGTGTTCACGCGCTCATGGAAGCTGAAATAGCCCGGTGATCCGACCACCTCCATCACCGAGGATTTGATATCATCTTTGTTTTCTGTACTTGTATTGTTGGAATTGGACTCGGTTTCGGCGGTTGTGTGTGTATTGTCAAAGTCAAAGTACAGCGCTGCGTGCCTGTAACGGGCGTAGTCTAGCGGTGAGGCGACGAACACCAGGATTGAGAGCTTGGTCGGCATGTAGAATGCCTAGTCTCCAGGCTGGGTGAATATAAAGGAAATAAGGTGATCTTCGTTTCAGGGAATGGATATGGGTGGTTTTGTCGGGGAGAAGTTGGTATGAGGATGGGGGAACCTCGGGATGACGTCGTTGTAGGGCTGGGTGGTTTGGGAGGCGTCGGGTGTGACTGGTAGGTCGCGTGGATCTATTTGGAGGAATTGTCGTGGAGATTGTATGATGAGCTTACGATGCAGGTGAGGGTTGATCTACGTTCGAGTGTTTTGAGGATTTGTTGTAGTTTTCACTATGGTCATATCTTGCTTGAATAGATGGAGGGGAAGCTGACTCTTACGGATAATGTTTCCCTGCCCCTCCCGATCGATCTGATTTCCGTAGAGATCTACTGTAGAAAGATAATGCCTGAGACTCTGGGGCTACATGATGTGTTCGAGAGTCTTCGAAGACGACTTTCCGTATAGATGTGCAGCCTCAGAACGCAGATAGGCATACCTTCAAACGAGCAAGAGTATGGCTTATAAGATTTCCCAAGTAGCTAGTAGCCCATCTGTGGTCCTAGGAAAGAGAGCTATGAGCATTTATCTAATTGACCAAGGACTTACACTGATGAAGGAAATAAAAAGTTCATTTTCAAATTGTTCGTTTAGCCGCATCTTCGCATACCAAGCTCAAGCAGCTCTCCCTCCCCCCCTCTCCCTCTAACATTGCTCAGACATTCTCGAAAGTTTCAATTTCACCATCACATTCTCATAATTCTCCATGGAAACAAGAAAGAAAACAATCTGGATACTGAAAGATCCTCTACCAAAGCCTAGCAAATTCGAACGATAATCAGGCCATGCGTCACAATCTTCAAGGACCCGATCCAAGTCGAAGAGAGCTGGCTACTATTATTATTCACCCTCACCTTGCTCAATCTGATCGTCTGGGATAAAGGAGGCGCCACTTGCGTCAGGAGTGGCGGCATCATGGCCAGCAGCAAGCCATTCTTGCATGTTTTTTTCCATTTTAGCTTGCTGGTTTTGGAGGGATTGCATACCAACTTCCACACCTTGAAGCTGGTTTGATATAGCCTCAATGACGCGGCAGATCTTTGTGATGTCGATTTCTCTGGTGTCATTGGCTTTGGAGGCGAGATCGTGCGCTTCGTAAACACTGGAAGTCCCATGCAGAGCATCACCACTGTCCGCAGACTTGGAACTGCCTGGCTGAGAACTGTCATTCTCGTTCTGAAAATGTTCATCGTCTGATACCTCCATAGCCTCGAGAGTTTGATTGAAAAAGCTAGGCGAGTCGGAGGTAACAGAGTCTGATGTGGTGTTCATCGAGCCACTTGTAGAGCCCTCTGAATCGGGAATCCGCAGTTGATTCACCAGCCCTCTCCGCCGACTTATGGATGTGTTACTTCTCTGTGTGATGTTTCGGAATGGTGTGATCCCAGAAAATCTCGGTCTTTGAGTCAAGGGCGAGGTATACTGCGAGTTATGAGAAGACTGGACTCTAGCCATGACTTGGCTCCTATCCGTTGTCTTCCCCATATCTTCGCCGTGGTCAAGCCAGGGCGCTGGCCATGTCTTGTTGAGATTTTTCAGCTTGCCCATTTCAGACGACAGCCAGGCTGACCACTCCTTTGAAAGATTCAGCCATGCTGCGCGGTACTTACCTATTAGCTTCCGATCTGGTAAAAGCAGAGCCCTCCACTTTGGTAGAATAGAATCCAAGGTTTCATCAGAGAGATATCGGTAGCCTAGCTCGTCAGTTGCAAGGGCAACAGGCCAATATGGGGCTTTGAGATAGCCAGTCGACGTGCGGCAAAAAACCCGTGGATGCTGGTATTTTTCCCGACGCTGGTTTCTCTGCATTATTTGACGAAGTTTGCAGTCTGGCAGGGGGTCCAGCTTTGGGGAAAAGCGTTGTTTTACGCTTGATAAGCTGTTTTGATCTTCCATCAATACCGGATCATCTGTTTGAAGTAGATCAACAAGTCTGGCTGTTCCATTGGATCCGAACTGCATCAGGTATGTACCCGAGCTTTGTCCAATACGAAATATCCATTGTTCATGAGCCTGCTGCACATGTTGCATAAGCTGCGATGCACTATCCTCCTCCTCACTGACGCCTCCCCCAATAAGACGCAAAACGTGATCACGGTAATACTCCGAGCTGATGAAATTCGCAAAACAGCCCAGTAGAAAAAGTTGTAGAGACGGCTGAGGACAAAAGCTGTGCTGAATGACATGATTCATTTCCACACAGGCCATCTGCACTTCCAGAGGACTGAAGAATGTATGATTTTGTTCAAATCGTTGAAGGACATCGATGAGAACCAAGTTCGCCTCGTCTGCGGAGAAGGTAGGAGAGTAATCACCCTCGGCATCCGGTAGACATGGAAGGTTGCACTCATTGATAGTCTTCAATACCCTTTCTTCTTGTCGCTTCCGGAGCTCATGAATTTTGTCTTGGAGCTCGACTCCACTGAGGCCGCTCAGTTGGATGGACACTTCGGGTATCTGGAGGAAATCTGCCGACGGCTGACATCTCGAGCAGTCACACTCGGCTGGGTGCTTCATCTCGGAAGCTTGGATGCCCTATCATCAGGAATAACGTTAGCCTTTCTCTTATATAGACACGAGGATCGAATGCAGTCAACTGAGACGCCATCCCAGACGCATATGAAAGAACCTTATTATGTATGATGACTCACCCAAGGGATAAGATGTTGTCCTTGAAGACACCAAAGCCAGAAATGATGCAGCAAGACAAGGATCAACAGGGGCTTGATGAAATGGCAGACTATCGAAGTCGCAGACAATGAAGATGTAGAGAGCAAAGAACGGTCTACAATAAATTGTAAACTAGCAGGCTTTTTATTTCTAGAAGCGTCTTTGTTTGCTAGCAATTGGTATCCTTGTGTAAGTGTGAGTACCGTTCTAGAATTGCGTCGAGCTTTGGCGTTGTTTGCGATTATCAGGAACCTAGCACCTCGCTAGGCAGCCCTGCATAGCACATTGATGACATTGTATCGTCCAGCAAACTTGTCAGAGTATATCAACCTGTGGTTCAAAGTACTACGTTCTTCTTGACGTTCTTGGAAGTCTCCTATAAAAACCCAACATTGAACGCCTTCCAAACCTTTTTGGTAAAACCCTGTCTAAAATCTTCGAACGGGGCAAAGCCTACTCGACGACAGAAAATTTGTGAGGGCACAGTTTGAACCATCAATACTCAAATTCAAACCATTCTTTTCCAGATAGTGTGTATCGGCATCCGCATACCTCCGCAGTGATTAATTGCGGTTTACACGGGAACTAGCTGAATGTATTTCATGATGGATAATAACAATTCTAATGACAAGTATTGAGGTCTATCAAAGGTTGAATAATATGACATATTAGAAGAAATGTAGTGTGCAAAGTGGTAGCTGCAGAATGAGCAGACAGGCAAGTGAAAAATATGCATAGAAGGAAAAAAAGGAAAAAAGTGGAGGAGTTATAAGAGGCTCTATGCCTTTGGCTTGGTGAATCTCGAAGGAAGGAACTTTTGCTTGATACTCTCGAGATCCCAGCGCTTGACACGGAACAGGTAGTAAGTCAATGTAGCAACGAAGATGTTGAACACGATAAAGGCCCAGACAATTCCAAAGTTGCGCCATCTATCTGAGTAGTAGATCTGAGACTGCGCAATGTATTGGTCTGCCTTTTGCACCGCGCAGTAGCTGCAATCCGAAGTAGCATTCCAGTCGAGCAGCTGACCACCTGCGAGCTTGACGTATTCACCAAGATACTGTCCACAGGTTTGGCCAGATGGGGGGTCGAAGATAGAAAGCTCGGCTGAAGAGCAAATGACTTCACGGTCGTGGACCTGGGTCGAGACCATGGCACTGACCCAGTATGTGAAAGGAGAGACGCGGTACATGAAGATCCAGAATCCGGGAAAAGCTGATGGAGGCTGCATTACACCGCAGAAAGTGAGAGACATGGCGAAAAGAAGGACAACAACTGCGCTGGCAGTCTCGGCATCGGGAAGAGCGGCAATAGCCATCTGAGCGAATGTGCCAGCGTAGATGAAGAATTGGATGCAGAGCAGAAGGACGGTCACCTGGCTGACAGAGCTAGGGATGCCGACTACTGCGTAGAAGTAGCAGGCATAGATGAGAATACCGGTGACAATCATGTAGGGGATTTCGACAATGACGTTGGCGATCAAGAAGGCCTTCCAGCTGTAAGCCTTTGAGGGTCGTTCGCGAACTTCGTACAAAGAGCGTTGCGTCACGAAGAGAGGCATCAACTAGAGGAGAGTTAATCTGAGTGTTCAAAATGAAAAGGATAGAGAAGACGAACCTGTTGGACAAGGGAAGTGAAAATTGTGCACAGCATGAAGACTGAGTAGATAATGGTCTGCATTCCCTGAAGTGACGTCTTCGCTTGATAGAAGGAGAAACCGATGAATAGACCCGCGACAATACCAAGGCCCCACTTGGAGATAATGTATGAAGGCATGCGCCAGTACTGCTGGAACACTCGATAGGTGACCTGATAGAGTTGGAACCAGAAAGGCATGGCAAATTCGGAGCGAGTGACAGCTGAATCTTCAGACTCAGAATCCCCCTGGCCTTGCTTCTCCTTATGAATCCGGTCGATCTCAGCCTGAACCATTTGGCTTTCGTTGCTCTGTTTCCACACATCAAACCAATCTTCTCCCTGTGGATTGGTCCGGGCATTGACAACATCCAGCATGAATTCGGCGGGGTTCTCGCTGTCACCACACTGGCGTGCACCATGAGATTCGAAGTAGTTTAGGAGGGTCCGCGACTGCTCTCCAATTGGTCCGAAGTAAACTGTCTTACCACCTCGGGCCAAGAAAAGGAGCTGGTCAAACTGCTGGAAGAGGATAGCACTGGGCTGGTGAATGGTACAAAGGATAGCCTGTCCATGCTCGGCGAGCTTGCGGAGGAACGAGCAGATAGCCCAGGAACTCTGTGAGTCAAGACCACTATAGAAGGACGTTAGTAATATAATCCTTGCGGCAATTAGTTGATATATCCTACCTAGTAGGTTCATCCAAGAACAGGAGAAGCTTGGGCTTTGCAGCCAGCTCGACGCCGATCGTAAGCAACTTTCTTTGCTCGACATTCAGACCTTCACCGGGAACACCGACGATAGCCTCAGCGAAGGATTCCATATTGAGCATTTTAATCACATCCTCGACATAGTCGTGTTTCTCCTGGATCGAAACACTTGCAGGCTGACGCAGAAGAGCACTGAAACGCAGAGACTCGCGCACGGTAGCAGTCTCGAGATGCAAGTCTTGCTGCTGCACATAGCCTGTCTTCCGCTGGAAGCTTGCATCGAGACCGTTGCCGTTGACAAACATATCACCAGTTACCACACCGACTGAAGTTCTGTGGGCTAGCACGTCAAGAAGGGTTGTCTTTCCGGCTCCACTAACACCCATGAGAGCTGTGAGGGTACCGGGCTTGACCCATCCAGAAACATGATCCAAAAGTCGGCGGGGTTCTCCCTTGATTTCGATATCGTAGCACACATCACGCCAAGTGAAGACATCTGTCTGAGGCTGTATGGCAGCCATTCCCTTGCCATCCGCTTCGTCGGAGGTGGATTGTCTCACGGGCACTGTATCGGCGCTCTCAACATCTGATTCTGCCTTTTTGTGACCACGGCGCATGTGTGCTGGCTCGTGGCCACGGCGGAATACCAGAGCCTCTGCCGTACTGGTCGTCGAGGAGTTCAGCTCACACGCAATAAAGTAAATCATCATGAAGCCGACGAGGAATGCGCAGAGAATGCCGAAGTTTCGCCACACGTGGCTATAGCTATACTCGTAGTTGACCTGGATGTATCGATCGCCGCTGACGGTTGTCTCGCCTGCGGTAGAGCCAGAAGCAGAGCAGGCAAACGATTTACCTGACAGGTCAGCGTAGCTAGGAACGAATTGCGAGCAAGCGAAGTCTCTTCCGTGGAACTCGTTGGCGATCAGAATTTCGAACGCATAGTAGATTGGGTTCAGGTAATGGATCCATTCAAACCAGGGATGCATGGACGGAACGGGTATCACGAAGCCTGACTATAGATTAGCTCGGATCATTCGATGAAGTGCAGGGCAGGAGAAAATATTTAGCATTACCTGTGTACACGACAAGTGCGAGAATCATAACACCTGCCAGACCCATAGCCTGGGAAACAGTCTTTGTGACAGCCGCCAAAGTACGGAAAACGGCACTCATCACGAACGTAATGAGGAAAGTGACCAGGAAGTAGAGGAAGAAGTTTCCGGGCTTGCGTTGCAAGCCAGTCATGAAGTAGAGAATGATGTTGAATACGACCGCCAAAGCAAACTTGACAGGTATGTCGGCAACCACGCCTGCTATGGCCTCGGTCGCTGGGTGATAGAACGCATAGGAGTTGTGTTTCTCAATAATCGGGCGTTGAGCATAGAGACTGTTGATCTCACTCATCGCCGTGAGAGCGTTGAGCAAGACCGCGAAGAAGAGGGTAGCACCTTTAGACGCGAAACCCGAGGTGGTGTTGGGCGAGTCGTAGAATACCGAGCCAATAATCAGAGCCATGATGATGTTGCTGACAATCGTCGACACAGTTGATGCAGCATCGTTCCACAGACGTTGGTAGGCACGGACCGTATTGAGTTTGATTTGCATTGGGACGGAAATGATATAAGGTGACTTTGGTCGAGTATGATTTGCCTGCTTGTCACGCTTCCTCTCATGGAACTCAATCGCGGCCTGCTGGTCGTTGCCGATCGGGTACTGCTCCTCGTAAGCGGCGATCTCGCCCTGTAGATATTGATACTCGGCTGATTGAAGCCATGCATTTTCAAAATCTTCGGGTGTACGTGGAACACGACCCTCCATGCCCGGCTTAGCTCGACGTTCCTGGGGATTAGTGATGGATGTCAAGAAGTCTCCAGTAGTCTGTCGAGGGGGGCATTCCCAACCCTGTTCCTCGAAATATGCTTTGGCTTTGGAAGCAGGGCCAAAGAAGACTTGCCGTCCTTCGTACAGGACAACGACCTTATCAAAGACATCATAGATGCTTTGACTGGCTTGATAGGCAGCAACGGCATGAGCAGAGCCAGTGAGATCTGACGACAAGCGGAGGCTCTCCACAAATTTCAACGCCGTAGCTGAGTCCAGTCCTCGGGTAGAATTGTCCCAGGCAGCCAAAGGCGAAGCCGCGAGAGCCATCTCGGCGATACTGACTCGCTTTCTCTCACCACCAGAGACGCCACGGATAAAATCATCACCAACTCGGGTGTTATAGGTGTGACTCAATCCGAAGATCGCCATCGCGACTTGGGCCATATATTTGGCGAATTCCGAGCGCGACATGCCCTCAAATCGATGGGAAGGAGTACGAGTCGCAGCGGCAAATTCCAATGTTTGGCCGACCGTGAGATGAGGAAAGTGTCGGTCAACCTGAACAAGAAATGGTAAGCAACTTCATACCATGGGTAGAACAGTGGCCATGAATGGCATACCTCCTGATTGTATACCAATTCGCCCTTGAATTCCTTTGTCATCCGCTCTTGGGTGATACCTGAGATTTACATCAGTGGAAAAGAACTTGGCAGGTATTCTTACTGCTGGAGACTCACCATTGTAATGAATGACGCTTTCTTTATCAAGATCCAAGCCTTGGAGCTCTCCACATAGCGACTTGAGGAAAGTACTGCAGCCAGCACCAGGTCGCCCCAGCACCAACAGCAGTTCGGACTTCTTAAGAAGACCGTTGAAATCCTTGAGGATACGCCTGCGAGGGGAATGAGACTCCCGAATCATCTCAGGCAGTCGAAGTGGTCCAGCCAGGAGGCCTGAGACAGTCTCCTGGAATTGTAGAGCTGCCCCTGATCCGTATACGTTCAAATTTTTGAAGACAATGCCCATGTTCTGACCTTGAGAGCCGTCGCGAGAGACATCGTTCATCGCCGCCTTCAGCCATTTCCCGAGATCAAATTTCGGCGATTGGGGGTTCAGGGACTCATCGTGCTCGGCGATGGAGGCCAGGCGATGAGCGATGGTAGATTGTCGACGAGATTGTTGGGTCGCAATCCGGGTGAGGGTTTCGACCTCACTCTGTTCAATGAGATTGATCGATTCGTAGGTTGGCTGGTCATGTTCGTGCAATGACTTATCTTCGTTAGCTGTGTCCGAAGACATAATGAAAAGAGAGTCGCTGGACTTCGGGCCAGGTACCGAGAAGCGAGTCTAAATTAGGAGAATATGATTCAAGGTGGTATGTAGAAGATAATAAGGGGGGCGTCGTGGTATAAATAGTAAGGTACCATCGTCTGTTTTGGGCCCTACGAACTAAAAACTCTAAATTCCATGAACACAACGTGCTCCCCGGATGGAGTTGGGACTATCTGTAAGAGTACGTCAACTCGGGTCGGGTTCCAGTGTTTTCGGCGATGTATATTGAAACGGTGGAGATCTCGGGGGCCGGAAAGAGATCTGAGCCGGAAACTAGGCCACCCGGAGCCCCACTAAAGAACAAAGAACTTCCATTTCCAAGTCTCCTAAATGGTGGCTCTCTATTGGCTTCGGATCTCCCCAAGCCGATTGGTGGAGGCGCTGGTAATGTGTCGATCATCGCCGATTTGCGTCCGGATTAAGGCGCATGTGGGTCTGCTCACTCAGCGGGATCTAGGAGTCGGGGCGGGAGCTGGAGATTCAGCCACGATGTTCATTGTACTTTGAGATTGACCGAAATTGAAGATCGCATTTTAGAAAAAAAAAATGGGCTTAATGTCTTGGTTATCTTTACGAAAAAAAAAATAAAAAAATTCAAATCAGTACTCATTTGCGATTGTTTCTCTGGGATAACTCTGTATCCTGCCAATTCAGTTACGAGCGAACCTACCTGCGAGAAACATACATCTGATATTGCGGCTGTGCAGGAATCAACACGTCTGACAGGTTAGCATGTGTTTCATATCTTAGTCATAATGGACCGGAAGCCAAGAGTGAATACTGACCGATTGGCAGATTGTGCAGTGGTGTACCTGCTTTGAAGCGAATCATTTAGCTACCTACTGTGGGAAGGGCTACTAGATCTTGATAACTTAACTCATTATAACTCATTATGAGTCACCAATAGATCACAGCCTAGCCATATGCGCATAAATCTCGGATCCTAGAAGGGCCATAGGCATCACAATTTTCAATTTGTAGGTGGAACTCTGTTAAGATATTATCTACTTGCAGGGTAGAAGGCCTGTTGATCAGGTAAAGATGAAAACCATGAAGTCAAAATTATGACAAGACTGTTTCTTAGAGAGCCCTAGACTAGCTCTCTACCCCACATCTTTTATATACACGAATCCTCCGTCAATCGGAGAGAACCAAGATAGAAAGAAAGACCAGCTCGATCGATCAACAGCGACTCACTGCCGAAACCTTATCTTCCCGGCAGCCTGATCTCTGAATAGCTTCATCTCAGAAAATGTCATAACAAACTCAATCTTATTCCCCCAGCCCGCTAGACCAAGAATACTCTTTATGTGAGGTCCTTGATCCACACTCTGCCAGGTCTGTCGCTACTCGGTTGCATCGATGGCAACCTCTCAGACATGTCATTTCCACAGAGCTGCCCTGGAAGGAAACCTAGTACACAGCGTGGCTGGCTCCTTGTTCCAGCATCTCCCCGCCGTCAAGTTCGCGCACGATATTGACTCCCGCACTAGTTCCGATCCGCGTTGCGCCAGCCTTCACCATCCGTAGACTATCAGTCGCAGTCCGAATGCCACCACTCGCCTTGATTCCGATGTTGGGATAGCCGGCCGCCTGGGCGGCAATTCGCATAGTCGTGATATGACCTATAGTTGCGGGGCCCTTATATCCAGTACTGGTCTTCACAAAGTCCACGCCAGCCATGCAGCTGATAATAGTCGCAGCAATGATCTGGTCCCTGTCGAGCTCCGATGCTTCGATAATCGCTTTGAGCAGAACGGGTGCAGGCGCGGCTGTGCGCACCGCGAGAATATCATCGTAGACGGCGACGTATTCGCCGTTCTTCAGCTTCGGATAATTGATGACCATGTCCAGTTCCCTTGCCCCTTGAGCGACCGCTTCGCGTGCTTCTTGCACTTTGTCTTGTGTATCGTGGGTACCCTCAGGGAACCCCACCACACAGGCCACCCCCACATTCGGCGTGTCCTTGAGGTTGGCGGCAGCTTGAGCCACAAAATTCAGTCGGACGCAGACAGTCGCAAAGCTGTTTTCCCGAGCTTCCCGGCAAAGTACGTCGATTTGTTCCGGCTTGATTGGCTCTTTCAATAGGGTGTGGTCGATCATGGCCGGGATTTCCAGAGGGTATGCAGGCGGCAACGGTCTTTCAGGTCCGCGGTCTTTCAACAATGAAATGGCCGCGGCCCACTCGGCATCGTTGGATGGGATGGATGGCATGCTGGGCTTTGGCACGACGAGTCTACTCTCGGGTCCTCCACGCAGCCAGGATGATGAGGTGAAATCCGCAACTCCGCGTTGACTGAAGATGAGGGGGTCCATGTCACGTGAGGTGTTGAGAGCCTCATCATCATGACGAGCTGTGAATTCATCGATGTGCTGCAGATAAGATTGCCAGGAGATGTGGCGGAAAAGAGTTGTCTGGTGGCTGTCAGGGGAGTGGCAATTGGGTCTGGAGTTAGAGTTTACATCAATCAACAAATAAACAAAGTAAAAGTACGGAAAGCTGACACCGAGGGTATCTGGATGCGTCAGACATTCTTCAAGCGTAAAATGCAATCCAAGATATATTCAAACAACGCCTGAGATACAGCAAAACTATACCCAAGGATATTGAATTCAAAAACGGAACCGCTATATTTGCCCATATGTTCCATCGTGCGGGCTAACAATCCTTGAGGTCGACTCGTGAATGAGGACCATCACGGCGCCTTTTTTCTGACAGATTCCTCCCATTCTCCCTATGAGCCGGTATATTCGCCGTATATTCGGTGCCATCAGCGGCAGCTCTTGCACTCCGGCCCTCGAACATCGTCCACCCGGCCGATGCGCGGGCCGCCACCCCCATTACCCCCACGACGAATATTAGAACTGGAGGAGCTGGTACGCGCACCCCATTCGGATGAAGAGCGAGATGCGGTATTGCGGTTGTGGATGTTGAACTGCGAACCCTGGGCGGAGGCGTGAGAGTCGAACTGTGGGTAGACTGGGTGTCAGCACATGGGAACATTCAATATTCGAGGGGATAAGGTGCGGGATATGCAATCCTAAGATATATTCCTCTCGGATGGGTCTCATACCGCAAAGAGGCTCACGAAATAGAGGCCGAAGAAAAGGTAGACGCTCTCGGTGAAGCGGTTGAGGCGAACGGACAACGGGGGGCTGTGCCGGTCGTAGCGGGTCAGCAAGGGCCTTCAAAGGTATAACATCAACTCAAGTCAGGGAGGCGCACCTCGAAAGAGCCTGTCCGTTCGAAACGTATGCTGGTGGGGCCTTCTGCGACGACATGGCGGTGATGATGGTGGAAAGAAGAAGTGGAAGTGATGGAAGATGAGGAGGTGGAGTTATCGGGGGCTGATAAGGTGGCACACGCTCCACTGCCCGCCGATCCGGCCACTTTTGACTTGAGCCGCAATTTCCTTTCTTCTCCAACTAATTATTACGCAGGGAGATTGCAATTTTTACTTTGGATGGGGATACAAATTCAAGCTTCTAATTCAGATGTAAATGACCTTATTTTAAGCCCCTGTTTCCTCCGGTTCTGTCTCTCATCCAGGCATTCGGCGACATCGCCTGCATCCACCTTTGTGCGTGATATTCGACCACGCCCACCCACCGGTATGTTGCGATACCTAGTATGAACAAATAGCAGCCTTGGATAAGGCTTCATCCGACTGGATGTACATGCCTGCTGCGTCGACGTATGCGAAGAGGTCACGAAGATGCTTTTTGTAGTCCCGAAACTCATCGTGATCGCTATAATATGCCCGAGGTTCGACGTGCATTTCCTCTCTATTGACCAGTACGTATAGCGCGGACCGGGCTCGGCTCAGCGCCACGTTCAACCGGTTGGGCTTGTCGAGGAAGCCGATTTGGTAAGTGATTGTCATATCGAAGATAACAACCTCCTTTTCATGCCCCTGAAACCCATCCACGGTCCGAGCTTTGACGCGATCGAGACCAAGGCTTGGATTCTCCCGGTGACAATACGCCAATCTTGAGAGATACATGCGGTACTGTCCGTCGTATGGCGTCAACGCCACAATATCATCCGGCGGGACAAGCATGGCCAGCAAGAGCTCTTTGCAAAGTGCCACTCCCGCTTTGACATGGCACTCATTGACAACAGAATTTATTTGCCTTTCGGCGCTGCTGTCCTTGATATTGATGCAAAGAGCATTCTTGGCCTTTTGGAACCTCGTTTTGTTCCACGCCCGCACTGCTCGTGCGACCCCACTGATGATGTTGTCCCTTTCTACCCCATTCATTAGTTGGCCCTCGTAGAATAGCTCACCCACAAGATGGGCCATATCCGGGTGCATACGGTGTTGCATTTGGAGCATGCCAAGAGAGTGACCAGCCAGGACCAGCCGCCAGAAAAGAGTGCGTTCGAGCTGGCACCTGAGGGGGTTTTCCTTGATGGAGCTAGTCAAAGCGACCTTGAGTTGCTCTTGGTCTCCAATAAGGAGATATGCTGTTGGATTATACCAAGCAAGCAGCGGCCACATGTCAGCCTCAATGACTTTCGTGGCTTCGTCCAAAACTATGACGATTGGCTTCACAACAGTTCGGATATCGCGTTGTCCGGCAGCACAGGGTGTGCATACGACGACGTCGGCATTGCGGAGGACATCGTCGCGGAGCTCATTAGCCAGTCTTTCAAACTCAGCTTGCTCCTCAGGTTGGAGATCAATGCCATCCGTCATCGTCTTGTACAGAACGCGGAATCTAGAGTAGTTTTTTGGCCTTCTCCAACCGATTGTCTTGGTATCAACCACACCAGCCCTCTCCAGCATCCGATTGCCAAGACTAAGCTGACGATACGCGATTCGCTTGTCGGATCGAGTCTTGGTTTTCTGATCTTCTAAATGCTTCGAAAGCATGGTTTGGTACGCTGCCGTGTCGCAGAGTATGCCGAGGACGTCTGACTTATCTGTTGCTGAACAATCTCTTGTCGATGTGGTTCTGCCCATTCTCATTTCAGTGGGCAAATGGTGGACCCGAGTTACCACTGGCATTTTGTGATTGGGGTCGAAGTCAGCCCTGAAGATCGGAGGTTTGCGATCCCTGTCAAACACGAGTTGCTCCTTGTGCATTCTCGTGATCTCCTGAGTTGCCTTGAGAGTAAGCTCGTCCGCCCCGTTATTAGATGGTGCAACAAGCATAACGGTATGGTGTTTTCCCGTTTCCTTATGCCGCAACCACAAGAAGGGCTGAACAATTCGGACAGACCAGAATGTCTTGCCCCCTCCAGGTGGTCCCTGCACCACGCCGATGCAGCCACGAATCCTGCGCAACCGGCGACAGAGCGATCTCTGTTGTTTATCAAATCCCATCGAATATACAAATTTGTTGAAAAAGTCACCTCCGATGGTTTTGTAGAGGTCGGTTCGAGGCAGGCGTGTGGGATCGTTGGCCAGGATCGTATTCCACAAGTCTTTCCTCTCTTCTCTTTCACGGTAAAGCTTTTCACTGGCTTCCAAATCTTGTCGAAAGGCCTTCTCGCTGACCCTGCGGTACACCATCACATCTCGGCGTGGTTGACTCTGGATGTCATGGGTCAAATCATAGTTTGAAGCCTTCAGAGTGGAATGTTTGAAGTGTCGGGTTTTCTCCATTGGGTTCCGTGGACCTTGTGTTTCGTCTTTGGGCCCCAGGAGAAGAGCAGTTGCAGAGCCTCTTGGTGCACAGAAAGTGTCAGCGACCACTCGAGCTCGCCATCTCTCTCCATTCTCACTCCCTTTGAATGCAATCTCAATGTCTTCCTGGGGTCTCAGACGAGCAACGTCGCTTGGCATCGAAAAGAATAACACATTCCACACTCCCTCCTTTAGCTTCGGGATGCGAAATGACTGAATTCTCGCTTTGATGCCTGGCTTGCCGCCTGTGACAAAGTCCACATTGTACTCGTGTTGATACACCATTGCAAAGCCAACAAGAGTGTTGTACTGATCGATCCCATGAAATGAGATCTTTGGTCTCTCTCGGATTTGAGGACGGTCCTCCTTCGGACAAAGGGTTTCTGTGTTCAGGTACGGCTCTGCTGGGTGTTTTGGGAACCACTTCTGAAAGGGATGCTTGGGTGGGTCTTGGAATTGGCGTTTGGTGGTTTCAAGGATCTTGTCCAGTCTTCCAATCCAAGTTGTTCTGGTGTCTTGGACAAAGAAACAGAGGGATGGTGATTTCTTGAAAAGATTCCGTAGCAGCTCCAAATCTTCGGATTGTGTGCCGTAATATTCACGATTAAAGAATCCACATCCATGGAGGGACTCCGTTTCTTTCAGATGAATTAGAACACACAGAATGTCGTTGTTTTCAATGAGCTTTTTCATGTCGTTTTTCAACTCAAGTAAGCTCTCTGGAACGGCGATCTTCTCAACTTGTGCAGACATCATCTGACTGACAAGCACCTTGTAGGAACGATTATTCTTTTCCTGTAAGATTGGTTAATACAAAAAACTTATGACCCAATGATAGGAATCTCAGGCAGCTAGTCGAGGCACACGCATGTAGCAGAGACATAGTGCACCTGGTTATATTCTTGTGCTTACCCGGTCACAGATCATGGCTGTTTTGAATGTAATTTTGTCAACATTCTCTGGGGTGAGAGACACTCGCATATTCCTCTTTCCCTTCGGTCCATCCAGGAATTGGTAGCCAAGTTTGATGCGAAATGTCACTTTTGGCATCTCGTGATTCACGCCGAAACCTACTGAAGTTGCGATTCCAAATCCAGAACCATCCTGGTGGAAGAATTGATCGTCCGCTCTCAGTATGTGACATGGTTGAAAGAAGACCATGGAATAAAATCCACTAGGGTCATCCGGATCAATCATGTTGGCTTGCGCTCAGATGATAGATCTTCTCTGAGAGTTTCTGACAGGTTCGGCCTGTATAGTGGTATGAACGGTCAGTAGACAAGTTTTATAACCGGGGGCGAAGGTGAGGAAGCTTTGGGACTCAATAGAGAAAAGACTGGGAGTCGGAAAATTGTAGTAGTGGGCTCTTCGGACAATTTCCAGAGGGACTGACTGCTCAGTTTGTGATCCGACTTTGGCCCTCAGTCTCCAGCGGTAGCTCTTGATAGTGAGACGGTTGGGACGAATAAAGGGTGTTGAACTCCAAGCGGAGGGGAACGATGGGAGAAACGAGGGGAAGAAATATGGGCGAAAGTGAGAAGGAGAAGGGTAAACCTGGCAAATTTCTAGACTGGCTGATGAGGGAGGCGTTGTCAGTGAAAGCACGAGGCTGTCTGCATGAGTAACGTACTCTAGACTGAGGGCAAACGGTGGACGGAAAGCTGCAAGATCTGATGGTGGGTCTCGCACCTCTCAACGAAGGGGTGCCCAAGGCAACCAGTGGGTGGGATATCAGATATTAGCCTCGTCCGGTAAATTGTCCGTGTATCTGAGGTCTGCAAGTACAAGTTCAGGAAGTATGAGAAAGAGAGTTGGAATGCGAGAGGGGGGAAGAGATAAAGGAAGCGATGCATCAAAGATCCAAGTTCTAGCCAACCACCAACATCAATGCAAGTATAAAATACGAATTTCGGCAGAATGAAAACAACATAAATGACATTTTGGAAATCATTACAAATAACCATCAATATCAAACAGCATCCACATTCTCCGTATGCTGGTTCACGGGCTTCATATCATCATGCTCATCAATCTCCGTTCCCCGCAACTCGGCCTCAATATGCTTAATGCGCTCCTTTTCTTCGTGTGCGGCTGTGTCTCCGAAGATGAGATCCATATCCTCGAGCGTCTGAGAAGAGGTCAGTTAGTATGTATCTAATGTGGTGGAATGTAGACACATAGCCTCAGGGTTTCACGTACCTTTCCACGGGTCTCGGGAATGCAGAAGAACGTAAATGCCAGAGCCAAGAGACAGAAAGCTGCGAAGAAGATGTATGTCCCATAAGTGATCGAGTCAAGCATGTCTGGAGTGACGAGGCCGATGATGCTAGCGCAAACATGTTAGATAGTTAGGGGCACGGGAGTTGGTAGGAACGGGCACTTACAAGTTGCACATCCAGGTAGCCGAGGTTGTGATGGAGATAGCCTTGGAGCGGATTGAAAGGTTGAAGATCTCGGATGGAAGGACCCAGCCGATGGGCGCTTGGGAGGGGACTATCGTCAGATGAAGAGCCTTGCACAAGAGGCATGGGTACTTACCAAACGAGTAAGAGAAATTGATGTCGTAAATGTAGATAAACGCGATTCCGGCCCAACCAGCAGACTTGTGGTCCATCAAGCCGGAGCCATAGCCTCCCAGGATACCACCGACGATAACCAGAGAGATGCAAGTACCGGTGGCACCCGCCATGAGCAATACGCGACGGCCGACCTTGTCAATGAAGAACAGCGCCGGGAGAGTGCTCAGGCAGTTGACAATGCCATACACGCCAGTCGCCAGGAGAGAGGTTGTGTTACCATCAAGGCCGAGCTGCCCAAATATAGTCGGGGCGTAGTAGATCATAGCTGTCGAATATTAGAATGCGGTGTGCGATGCTTTTCAAGGGCAAGCTGACGTACCGTTGCAACCCATGAACTGCTGGAAGAACATGACACAGCATCCAATAGCCAAACGCTTAAAGCGGGCCCAGGTGGTCAAGAACGACATGTACTATCAGGACTGTCAGTGGGAGATAAAGAAGCCACAACAAGGGCTACAAACCTGAGCAGCATGCAGCCTGAACCCTGACAGATTCGGGAAGTGCTCTCGCGCAAAGGTGTTCTCGAGCATGATAGACGCGCGAATCTCGAGATATTCATTTTGAAGGGCTGGATCATTGCGATCTTGTCGACGGAGTCTCGAGAGCGCAATAAGAGACTCGTCGTCACGTTCATTCATCATTAGCCATCGTGGTGAATCCGGGAAGAACAGCATTCCAATTCCTAGTATGACAGCGGGAGCGATCTGAATGGCGAGTGGGAGTCTCCACGAAGCTTCAGACTGGCCGGTGCAGCCTCCAGCTGGCACATCTTGGTATGGGTCGAAGGTGGGTTTGGAATCCGTGCCACCAGTATAGGGAACATTTGGTGCGCATCGAGATCCACCGATGTAGTTGGTACCGTAGTTAATCCAGTAACTGACCAGAATGCCAATTGTAATAGATACTGGGCAGCAGGTTAGCATGTTTCCGAATATGACATCTAGGTATGACAACCAACACTGTTGTACGACTACTAAGCCTCCGCGAATTTCTGGAATGGAAACCTACGAGCGGGTCAGTATATCGTCCCGGGGGCAGCCCATGTCCAAGTGAAGGCTGACCTCGGAGATGTACAATGGAATGACCATGGTGAGCATCCCCACGGCCAATCCGGCAATTGCTCGACCTGTAGATTCAGGGTATCAGCCGAGTTCATGTGCTCCTAAGATGTAGGGTACACTTACCGGTAAAGAGCATCGGAATGTCGACCGCACCACACTGGATAGCAGATCCAATCACGAAAATCACTACGGCCACATTAATGGATAGCTTGCGTCCAATGCGATCAGCAACGGGTCCGTTGATCAAAGACCCAGCCCAGGCAGCTGGAGAATGGTCAGTCTTTTCATCTCCCAACATGCAGAGTCCGACGAAAAGTAGACACACCTAGTAGCAGTGTCGACACAAACCATCCCTTGAACCCGCTGTCAGAGAAGACGCGAGGGAAGCGAGCGCCAAATGATTCCATGGTGATCACACCACTGATCACACCCTGGTCATAACCGAACAACAGACCACCGAGTGTCGAGAACTGTCTCTCGGGTTAATGAGGAGATCAATCTCAGTCACATGTGGGACTTACTGAAGCAACTCCACAGAGGTAGGGATTCTGCATGACCAAGCCAAAGCCGCCTTTTGGCGCACCATCTACGATTGAACCCATGTTTGCGACAATATCAACCACTCTGTTGATCCCTCGAAGCTAAGATACTTTGCAGAGCGGAACGTTGGGGTACCCAGAACCTATATATACTTATCCCTGGAATCCATGCAGATCTCAGACGAAGAAGTTGGAGTCGGCTGCGATGCCGACAGGACTACAGTGCTCCGTTTTGCCGTGTCTCACTTTGTAGATTTGAGGTCTCATGGCCATCGGCGCGACTGGGGGTCTGTATCTTGCGGAGAGCTCTCCTCCGATATGCCGTGCCCAACTTCATAGCTTTATAGTCTCATGGCTTTGACTCCTTGAGGCCATGGCCATCAACACGACTTGGAGTCGGTATGTGGCGGAGAAGTCTGCTCCGGCCAACCATAACGACACAAAAACCGGGGGAGGAACGGTCGGGAGTCGATCATTCGCTGAATAGGCCGAGTTGGAATTAAGGTGAAGCCGATGCGGGGAAGGTCCTTATGGCAAGGCACGTGCCCTTTGATCTCCTCTCCGGACATCCCCCTCAAACGACAAACAGGAAGGCGACGATTGTGCCACGGGCTGTCGTACGGTCGTCGTACAAGGAAGCTGGCAACCGTGTGCCGGAATTGCGCCACCCATCCATCCCCTTCTGACTTCCAGATCGGTGTGATGGGAGAAAGAGTGCCACGAAAGCTCCAAACTCAACAACATCATCCCCGGCCCGGGACCAATAGACTCGGGACGCCACCGAGATTGTGGAGCGGGTACCTCCTTGAATCCTGTGGGGGAGCCCCGAAGGCCGAAGATGGGGAAGTGGGCACTCCCAACCTTACCTCGCTGGCAGTCGGGGATCTTCCGAGTCGGACTCTCTCTGATCCGGTTCCTGCTGGAAGAGTCAGTGGCCTGTTCAAATATAACATGATTCAGGCACCTGTTACAACCCAAGCAATTTGAGTAGGACCATCTGTGAGTGTCGTATGCACGAGCGTTCAACTGAAATGGCGGAGGATGGGAAGATGGCGGTCGGGATTAACATGCAGAAATGTTGGCTGACCATATCAAACCAGCTTATTTGTATGACTTGGGTATACTTTTCAAGTACCACAACCACCCATTGAGTCCATACTTTACGTCTCTGTGTACACAGATCCTTCATGACCACACCGCTAGATCGTGCGACAGTTGCTTGTTTGCACTGCGCTCAATTGCGCGAATTACTCGATGGTTCGCCTCCGGACCATGGATTGATACATGCTTATGATGGATTCCAAAGGTTCCGTGTCAAAATAATAACCAGCAAACCTTTGCTTGGGAAGATACCAGTGAGTTAAGAGGTAATGGCCTTCTCATCATGGTGACTGCCATAGATACTAGTCCCAAGTTCCGACCTTCCGGCAAGTTCCAAAGCAAACAATTTCGCTATAGTCAACTACCTTCTGCCCATTCCATTCTCAATTTCCTCGTTTACACTCCCAATCACTTCCAACTGCAATCCATATCCAATCCCTATTCCTGGACCTCGAATTGTTTGGTCTCGAAACGTTTCAGCACAATGGTATCCGAACCTCTCCGTATCGGCGTCCTTCTCGTCAATTGCGTTCAACTACTGGACCTCGCTGCCTTAGACCTGCTTTACATGGCTAGTCCCGAATGGCTCGAAGAGGTCGGAATGCCAAAGCACCTCGCTAATCTTGGTCGTCCATGCGAGATCCACTATATCTCTCGCGATGGTCCGGACACAATGGCCTCCGTCACATCGGAACTTTCCATCCGCGTCAGCAACTCATTGAAGGACTCGGTCGTTGCACCGGGCAAGCTAGACATTCTTTTCCTGCCAGGGCCCTCTCCCCAGGTGATGCCGCCCGCGGAAGAGTATTTAGAGTTCGTCGGGAAGCATAATGCGGTTGGAACAACCATAATGACTGTCTGCACCGGAGCATTAGTCGCAGCACACGCGGGCATTACCAAGGGCAGGGTTGGCACATCACCTCGATTCCTGATTCCGTACATGAAGAAGACCTTCCCGGATACCAAATTGTGGGATCATACCCTACGGGTTACGCGCGACGGAAACCTTTGGATGTGCGGTACGTATTGGCTCTGATGAACTCTTTATCCTGTTCTTGCTGACTACTGTACAAGGTGGGATCACCAATGGTCATGACTTGGTGGCCGAGTATCTGCGGGAGAACTATCCCGCTCCGCTTGTCAATACAGTCCTCGGTGCTGCAGATGTTGCCCAGCGTCCCCTTCAATACCAGACTACAGCAACTCGTGACTCGGTCTTCTTCATGTGGCAGATCATCAGGGCGATCCCCAGTTCGATCATGCGAATGCTTACCGCTCATTGAAACCTGTGTCTCCAAAGCCTGAAAAGAGCCGTTGGATGCTATTGAAGAGCTTGGTGGGAAAGTTCATTGATTAATTTACTTGTTTTATTAGACGTTGAAGTATCAAGAAACTTGTGAACGGTGCAATGCGCCGAATTGATGCACGGCTGTCAAGTATCCTTTTGCTCAGCAAGCATCCTCTATGCCCCGTCTTTGACTCTGGATGATGTGCCTGTCAGAGTAATTAATAATCGTATCGGGTAAGACTGGAGCCCTTGGAGAACTTTGTTCTAGCAGTTATCTCGCACGGAACAATGGCCCTATTTATCTTAGTAGTCGCCTTTTCCAGACAGAGCTCCGGAAAACCTTTGGTAATGTAACCCCTTCCAAGCATGCCGACATGCTCCGAATTATCTTGTGGGGATTCATGATTAGGGATGCCATGTTCCTTTATTTCTTGATACCAATGGGCAGTGGCTTTTTTCTGCGTTGTCACTGAATATGGTAGTAATACTAAGAATTTGACTGGCGATGTTGATAGTAAAGGGAGACAAGAAAACCAGTCCATATTTGTGTGGACGGAAACTGGGTCTTTGTCGCCTTCACGAAGTCTAATGATAGCACAAGGGCCTTGTTCTTCAGTTCGCTTAACTGTGGTCTTGCCAATGTTCAGCCATGAAAAGCCAATGGACCCTGAAGCCAAGCCATTCCTGGTAAGACCAAGCTTGGCTGTTCAGGCACAACATGAAGATTGTGGTAAACTCGTGGTCTCGGATACCTTCTCCGCTTGTATGAGGCTCCAAGTGGAGTCGACTGCTAGAATTTAACCTTCTCGGCGCTCGCACCATGACACCAATCGCACAATACGACCTGATCGGGCGACGGGTCCCTGACTGTATTCGGGGCTTGTCTAATGGGTGACGAGGAAGGTTATTCCAGAATAGCCTAGCTTGACGCCCACGTTGTGATTGTGTTTCTAAGCCTGTTCGCTTAGACTTGGTGGCTTTCGACGACTTATGGTTCACCCCGCGAAATACGAGGTACAGCCGCTGAAGGTTTCCAGGAACCATTCACGAGGATGCAAACACGAGGAAAATAAGATGCAAATTTAACTTTAAGCTTTCTCGGGGATTTGCCCTTCCAGAGTCAGGAACGGACGGCCCCGGAGGCCGATCCATCAATGAGTATATATGGTGAGCAGAAGATGCTCCTCCTCTGAATCGATTCTCTCAACGCAATTCACTCTTTTAATTTCGTTCTTTCCAAAGACCGTTCACTCGTTCAGATCATATCTGTCCTCAGTCACTCATTTACAACAATCCATCAAGATGTACAAGCTTGCACACCTTCTTCTTCTCGCCCCCGCCGCTCTTGCTGGCCTGGTCACTCCTCTCCAGGAGCGTGACTCCTGCGAGTCTCCTCGGACCCTCTGCGGCTCTACTTGCATTGGTCCCCTCGATATCTGCTGCCCTGCTGCTCCTAACGGCGAGGTCATCGGCTGCAGAAGCACTGACAACTGCTGGGTCAACCCAGACAACTCGCCCGGCTGCTGCCCTCTTTTCAGGACTTGCGCTGGTCAGAAGGCCGGCTCCGGCGTGTTCCCAACTCTTCCCAGCATCACCGTTACTACCGCTTCTTCCACCGCGACTCCTGTTAGCCCGCCGCCTACTATCAGCATCCCGCCCCCTCAGCAGACCACCACTGCGAGCAGCGCTAGCATTGTCACCATTTCCACTGTGAAGAGCGTCACCGTTCCCTGCTCTGTTCGCCCTAGCAGCACTAAGCCGGTTAAGAGCTCGACTCCTTATGTTTCGGCTTCGTCTTCGGCCTCTGCTACTGGCTCCGGCTCCGGCTCCCACTCTGGTTCAGCCACTCCCTCGGCTTCTCCTCTGTTCAACGGTGCCAGCTCGTCTGGCAGCATCTCGGTTGGCGGAATCCTGGGCGCCATGGTTCTGGGATTCTTCTTGTAAGATGCCTCCGGCCGGCATGGTGATTCTGTGATATTATATTCCAAGAGCAAAGGTGCTTCCTGGCTTGCGATTACTGTTATAATTCGAATACATAGAATCTCCATATACAATATTTTTTCTATCCTAATTGACAATAATGATTCTACCATGGAGTTTCTTAGAGTATTCATAGAATCCGTTGCCTGGACGCTTTTCAGCATTGTACGCTTCGCCTCCTATGGCTTAGCCTCTTATGGTGCATACCTAGTTTGACGTCGAGTTTCTGTATAATTACCACAGGGTCTTGTCACTCTGAGTATTTCCTGACTTTTCTACAGACCGTAGTTTCCCCATAAAAGAAGGAGACAACTCTTGTCTCATATGCAAGAAAGATGCCATCTTGAAGAACATGCTGCAGATAAGGGTAGCTGAGGAAGATAGCGGTGTGCACGGTACTCCGTACTATTGAGCGAAATACGTGACCAGTAGAATCTCGCTGTACTACTCCTGAGCAGGATTCGTTGAAATTCGGACCGCAGCGGTTACATTACCTCCAGTAAGGACAGGGTCTAAAGTGACCCACCAGAGTTGGACCCTTTTTGCCCACTCACGTCCAGGGACACGAGGCTAACTGGTTTGATTCATCCAAGAAATTGCCAAGAGATACAAGCCTCCGGCATATGATGGCTCTCATTGGACGGCCCATATGTAGACTTTCTCTAGCCCTCGTATTTCCGACCGGGGCTGTCGTCGATCTTGATCTCAGCTGGAGGACCCCTAATTTGATTAATTCTGTTGCCTCGTCGATCCTTTTTAGCCTCATCTTCATGATCACTTACATAAGGGGCGGATCGTGCTTCTGAAAGAGTGCGGCTCTAAATTTCTACGTTCGCAGCAGGTAGAAGTGCTGAAACTATTCCAGAAACGATGGCGTGGTGGGATGTGACTGTTCCAAGCGGGCTAACGAAGCTGCTTATCATTGCCAACTGTGCCCTGCTCACATCAGTAACCGCGGAGCCCAATGTCGTCTCATTGCCTCTCTACAGACACCCACGTCGCTCGATCGTTAAACGCAATCATGGAAGCGCCTTGTTGGAGAACGACTACATCGACGGATTGTTCTGGGTAAATGCGACCGTAGGAACTCCTGCACAATCAGTGCAACTTCAAATCGACACTGGGAGCAGTGATATCTGGGTTTTTGGTGCACGCTCATGCGCCGAATCTACTACATCGTGCCTTGGTGGCTTTTGTGAGTAACAGACGCCTTCATCTCTCTACTTCTACCTGTATCAGCTTTGACTTTCGAGAATTATCGCTGAACCCGAACTCTTGCAGACGACAGCTCTCAATCAAGCTCCAGTCAGGTTCTTGACCGTGGTAGTTTCAGCATTTCCTACGTCGATAACTCCGGGGCGATTGGCGACTATGTCTCGGATACGTTTGCGATCGGCGATATCACCGTCAAGGATATGACTCTCGCGGTTGCTACAGAGGTACAAGATGCTACTACGGGCGTGATGGGCATTGGATTCGCTTCAGGCGAGTCGATAGTGAACGACGGTCGCAAACCCTACAAAAATCTCGTTGATATGATGGTTCAACAAGGTCTCATCAACTCTCGTTCATACAGTCTGTGGCTGAACGACGTCAGTAAGTCTACCAGTAAAGATTATATGGGGCATCATGGGCCCAGGTATAGCTAACCTTTCGACTCTAGGTTCTGAGACTGGAAGTATCCTGTTCGGCGGTTATGACAAGGGTAAATTTAAGGGTGACCTGATTGCCATGCCAATCCAACCAGACGCGCAATCCGGTCAGATCACATCTATGACTGTCGCTTGGACGTCACTATCAATTACGGATCCTAGCCAAGGCACTCAGACCCTTACCTCGAAAAGCTTTGCACTGCCAGCCGTTCTCGATTCAGGAACCACCCTCACGTACGTTCCGCCTGACCTGTACAACCAAGTCGCCTCATTCGCCAACGTCATGGCATACGAAGGCATGGAATCCGGTCTGGTCGAGTGCGAAGCCATGCAGTCATACAAGGGCACTCTAGATTTTGGTTTTGTCGGCCCTGACGGACCAGTCATCTCAGTGCCGTTCTCAGAGCTATGCTTCCCATATACAGATGACAGCGGGTACCCTCTGTCGTTTGACAACGGCGCCACGGTGTGCTATTTTGGACTTGCACCCACCCAGGACAATACTCAAATTCTCTTTGGCGACACGTTTCTTCGCTCAGCATATGTGGTGTATGATCTAGACCGCGAGGAAATCGCTATTGCCCCAACGGTCTTCAACAGCGATGTCACTAATATCGTGGAGATTGGAGGATCCGGATCATCAGCTACACCAACTTGGCATGTTGCGAGCTCGGTTAGTGTCGTGCAGACGGCGACAGGTCGCCCGGAGGAGCCTGGTTTGTTCGCCTCGGCGACATTGACGGGGCACATTTCTTACACGCACACGGGGACTGGGTTTCACATTCCAACTGCCTCTCAATCTGGCGGCAGTGGTCAGTCACCAAAATCGTCCAAGGGTGCTGCCACCTTGGCTGTTGGCTCTGAGATTCTATCCAATATTGTCATCTGTGCTGTCTCTGCGTTTGTAGGTGCAGCCTTCGTTTTCGCCCAATGAGTGATTGGATACTGTACAAATTTAATAGATAAGATTCCTGCCTATCATCTTTCGAAGAACGAGTATCAGGAAGCTAGACGATATACTAAATTGAGGGCCACCTCAAGATGAGTGGGTCCTAGGCTATGGACACCTCTGGTCGTGATTGGAGAGGTACGGACCATACACACTCCCAACGAACCAGTCTGAATTAGCTAGAAATAGCATAAAGTTGCGAGATTTTGTATTTTTGTATCATAATAAGCCTCCCGCCAAGTTTCGTATTTTCGTTATTTCCGGAAAATTGGTGCTAGAAAGGTTAATTGGGTTGCTACTGGCGCTAACTACAAACTCAGTCGACCAGCCAAGAACCACACAACGCCCCGTTAACAGTATTCACGTGCATTCCAAGCCGCCTACGGAGTAGATATCACACAGACATATTCATTCCCACAATACGTGTTGATTAGAGCTATCAGACCCTATTCTCGTCGTAAGAATTGAATTGGAAAATAGTAAGATAGAAGAATAGTCCGATGGAGAGTCCGATACTCTCTCATGCACTTGATAGGCGGTTCTTTAAGACCAGACAAAACAACATAATTAAGAGTTGACAAATAAAAAAAAAGAAACATCAAAGATTGTGCGTAAAATGTTATGGTTCCAACGCCCCAGGTCTTGACTCATCAGCTCCCAGTATGGCTTGGAGAGACCGATCATATCACTCTCTTCCGACAATAGCATAGGACATAGTAAAAGTGACTCGAACGACGTCAACCTTCCTCGGGGTATCATATCTCAGGTTGTCTCGCTTTCAAGCAGAGTGTATTTGGTGGCGGCTTATTTGCAGGTGTCGCCCGAAGATGGGAAGTAGGACAGAACATGGCAATGTCATGCAGGTCAAAATGGCGGGACCCAATGACAGCCACTTTAGCGGCGGCGCTGCACGCAATAGACGATCAGGAGAACCCAGGCAATGAATTTGGAAAGACCACCCAAAACAATCATGGCAATGCCGCCATTGTACTGTCCGATATTGCCCGCGAAGCAGGAGTAGTCGTAGGTATAGTCGCCATAGTACAGTGCAGAGGTGCAAGTCGTATATCCTGCAGAAAGGTAGGAGCCGATAAGAGCACCACCGATGATGAAGAAGATCACAGCAGCAATAAAGAAGCCAATGCACCACCACTTGGAGATAGTCTTGCGGGGCGAGCTGTAGGGCGCGCTGTATTGATCCATGTTTGATGTGTGATGTGTGGGTGAACCCGAGCAGTAAATGAATGAATGTGGTGGGAAGGGAATGAAAATGAAAGACTCTTGAGGAATCAAAATCTGCGAAAAAAAAGATGGAGGGGACCCCTAAATACTCTTTGAGGCTCGTAAGTTTTGTGCGCTAAAAGAGGAAGAGGCAAAATACGAGGTCGCTAGTCGGATAGCTCATCGATCAACACGGCCAGCCCCCATCAACACGAACTTGGCGTCAAGGGCCCGTAATTTTAATTTTAAACGAAACATGGCAGCCAACGGGCTCTAAATAGTGGACTGTATTTAGATCAAAACTCATGCAGCTAATCCTATTCATAAGGGCCAAGATTCCTGGCGTGCTGGTTCACACAAAAGAAAGCTATGAGCTCGTTTTGTGGAGCGATCTTACTTTTCAGCTCACTGGGGCTTCAAAGTCAATTTTGTGAAGGATTTTATTATATTAACCCTCTAGGCAAATTGGCTCAATGAACAGAAGCGATCGATTGATAGCTTTCGAGATACTCGATCCGCTGTCACATTCGAAGTGATTCCATCATCGGCCGCTACCCAACTGTTTTATCAACACTATCACATGTGTATGCTCATATAGAGCTAGGCCACACTTGACCGAGTATAGGCTATCGAGGCTGGCGCAGAGGTTGTTCATTTTTCAGTGCAGTCAACTCAAGTGGGACAGATGAGAAATGTCTGTGTGTATAGCAATGGCCTGCCACAGCGGCGTATACCGTGATTTGCAAAACTGAGTCAATCAATCTCCTGGTGAATTGTGTAGGTCTATTTTTAAGTCGCTATTCTTCCCAAACTACTCACTGCCTGCATTTTGAAGGTTCTTTAAGCTCCTCGTCTTGGTATGGAAGTACACGGGCATCAACAAGGGCTTTCAAGCTTCGCTTGCCTGCACTCCAGGTATTCGCTACGAGGCTCTAGAGTGCGCATCAAGCGTCCAGATATAGGCGGGATTTCCCTTTTAGATGTTCTAGAACAAAGCGTTTGTTTGCTATTCCAGATCATGCATAGTGCCTCACATATTTAAGTGCCTCCAACGACTCGATCTCCCCCTATCTACTTCACACACTACATTCCTTTCCAGGACCTTCAAATCTTCACCTCATTATCCCCTACATCAAACACGATGGAATCTAATTTCCTTCGAAATCTGATCCAAAACGCACCACTCAAGCTTTACGAACGGCGTCGCGAGTTCCGCGAGTCCGAGTCCCTCGACCGAGAGATGAGCCTGACAGAATACATCGTCAGAACCGATCCTCTCTGGTCTACCACTCTGATTGACTGGCCTCATCGCCCAGTGGAGATTCAATGTCCAGAGCTCAAAAAGGAGATGACCCGCATTGTCCCCGAAATACGTTCTACTCTGAGATCCCACGGCCTCCCTGACTCACTTAAGAAGACCACACACCTGATAACCCAGTTCATCGACCCTCGGGATCCTGACCAGATTAGAAGCACTCCTCAGAAACTTCTCCGTGTGCATCTGGATGACTTCTGCTACCTCCCTGCTCGGCTTGATGCGGCGAGAGATGCTCTCCGGGACATGCTTCGGCGCCTTGGGCACGCGGACGTTCACGTGGACCTCATCTTCGGGTCAAATGTCGCCAATGTCAATATCACTGATGAGCAAACTCTTGACAAAGACAAGGTGCAGTTGGCAATTCGTCTAGCGCATACGAAGATCTTTGAAATTCTTGAAGGGTTCCTCCCGGGTAAGCAAGCGGACCTGTTGCCGTACATTACTCGTCAGTATGGAATGGATGTTCCTGCAGTTGTCGTGGCCGTTGATCCCTTGAGTCATACAAATTGGCTTAGGCTGAGACAGCTCATCTTACAAGAGCTGAGGAGATATACTCGGATGTTTTTGGAGGTTGAGTTCCACGCTATCTATGAGGAGGATCAGGTGGAGCAGGAGGAACCGTGAGGAGTCTGTCATTTGGGAGCTATCGTCTAGCCGGTGGTTCTTACTGGCTACTGCTGGTGGTGGGCTTCTTTCTTTTGAATGGAATGGAATGTCTTCCAACAACCCACGAGCTTTTTCAACTTTCTGGGGCTGTTTCTAGAACTCTTGAAGCGTTGGCAAAGGGATGGATGTACGCTGTCGAGAGCAGAACTAGTTAATTGGTACCGTTTGCTAAAATGACCCTCGAATCAGACACTAGGATTCAATTTCGTCGTTCTACGTAGAGTAGCCTAGACAAATTCAGGTATCGTAACCTTGAATGATGTGTATTAACTTCTAATTTCATTAGACCAATTATTCCAACCAGACACTAATAGCCTTGCGCATAGCATCCTGAAGCCACGCCTCTTCAAGCCGAATCGGCGCATCAAAGCCATGCTCACCATCCCTCACAGTCAAAGTAACGCCTCCATCCTCGCCTGATCGAGCCTTGAGAATCTCCTGAGCCCGCTCAACGAACCGCTCAACATCACCCAATGGCACCACACTATCCTGACGCCCATGAAGCACCGCAATTCCACCCCGAGGGATATTAAAATCAGGACTCTCCAATCGAACCATGGGATATAACACCTCTGGTGCAACGCCCTCAGCGCCACGCTTATAATACTGCGCGAGATTTCCATGCTGGATAGCACCAAGCATGAAGATCAAACTCTCCTGCGAAGTAATAGATGATTTAGAAGTCCCCAGGACCGCCGATTTGAAGTTTTCTTCAACAACCGATTCCGGGACATGGGCTCCAAACGGTGGGTTCTCGCGCGGCTTGGTGAATGCATCGGCATCCAGAGCCAGGCCGGGATATGCAGCCGATGCAGCGCGGATTTCTTCTGGGTGTGCAAGAGTCAGGTACAGACTGAGCAGGCCGCCGGCCGATTCACCGGTCACAAAGATACGGTCGAGATCCAGCATTGTGGGTGTTTTATGGTTGGCCAGGAGACTGGCGAGAGCTGGGGAACGCAGCCACGTCCAGAAATCATCTAGGTCGGCGTAGATATCGGCGCTGGTGGCCTCGGGCAAGAGGCGGTAATTGGGACTGATTATAATGGCGTTTTTCTGGAGGGCGAGGTCGGAGACCCAGTGTGGCCACCAGTCCATGTATAGGGAGTCGCCCATCATCTAGACGTTGAATTAGTATAGTTGCTTTATTGGATGGTGGATTGAATAGAGAGAGAGGTTGACTTACCAGGCCACCGCCGTGGACGCGAACGATCAATGGTCTTGAGCCAGCATACTCGGTTTGAGGAATTAAGATATCTGCCCGAATACCATGGTCGCCAACGTGCTTATAGTTGGTTTGGATAATATCGAAGCCATTGAGCTTCGGGTCCGAGGGAATTGCCATTGTGGAGAAAATTATTGAGTATTGAAACGCTTGTTGCAATGATTGGAAATGTTGTTCTTTTTATTTTCGTTGCTCCTGTGGTATCTACACTTTATATAGTCACAGAGTCGAGTACTGTAGCCCCCAAAGCCTTGCGTGCTAAAGCAAGCTAGTGTTCATAGTTCCAAGCTTTTGGTCAGCCACAGCGGCACTGGATTAATAATTAAGTGTCCGATCAACGAGCGTAAGCCCGGCCTCGGACAATTTCACGGCAATATCAACAATAAGGCTCGCAATGATTCCGTCTATTCAATAGTGTCCTTGAGAGCATACGGCGCTACGCGTAATAAATTTGGATAGACTAGCTTCGTCAGGGCTCGCACTCAAGCCCCAAAAAAGCCATTTTGGTCTCATAATCTCAATTTCCCCGTTCTCCGAGCGATCTCCGACTAGTCTTATCGAAACGCTCGGACCAACGGGAGTGTCCTTGACGTCGGCCAGGGGAAAGTAGTAAACCACATAGTGCTATGAACGGATAGACAGCTCCGACCAACCCAAACCACAGCCGCAATGGATCCAGACGCCAGTATCCCCGACGACCCCGCCCCCTCCGTCTTCAACTACGTCCTCTCCTTCCTCCTCGTCGGCGTTGCATGGGGCTTCACGACCCCCTTTATCCGCCGCGCGGCCGCCGATTTCAACGCGCGACAGGAGAAGCAATCCGGAAGCACTCCTTCCGGCCGCGGGCGCTCGCAGACTCAATTGCAGAATGAGTCGGTGCTGAATAGTGGAGAGGAGGAGCAGGAATTGCTTCCTCAGTATGAGCAGGAGGATGGTGATGGTGATGGTGTGAGGAGGAGGAGTGGGAGTCGACAACGCCAGGAGGCTGCTGCTGGTACAGCTAGTGAAGGGCAGGAAGAGGATTTGGATAATACTCCCACTCCGGCGTGGATGCAATCTTCGTCTCAGCAGCAGCAGTCTTGGTTAAGGGCGAAGATTGTCTCGGTCTTTTGGACTGTTGTGAATCTTCTGCGGACGCCGGCGTATTCGATTCCGTTGGTGATTAATTTGACGGGGAGTATCTGGTTCTTTTTGCTTGTTGGAAAGCATGGTATGTTGCTGCTCCACGTTTTAAGCCATTGGAATATTGTATACTAATTGTTTTGCCGGTTAGAACTCTCCCTTACTGTGCCGCTGGCTAACTCGAGTGCCTTTTTGTTCACGGTGCTTGGAGAATGGTATGTCGAGCGCAAGGTCATTGCCAAGGAGACGTGGCTGGGCTTGATTCTGGTCCTTGGTGGAATTGGATTGTGTGTGCACTCGAAGAACCAGACGGTTTGATCGGTAAATACAGCATCCTTGAACAGAATATACTCGGAAATTTCAAATTCCTACAGCTTCATGCACATTTCATTCAACAAGTTCATTCCTCTATACCAACACCATTCAATCCGCCCTTAGTAGACAATAAGGAATGAGATAACAATAAAAGATCCCATCGCAAACGACTCATATCTACAGATACAAACATTGATCCGGATCCATCTGGGTACTTCATGCATCATCCATGGGCCCCGAGGCAAGTCAAAAAACAGAAATAACAAAAGACATATCAGATACATAACCACCAGGCAAAGAACAAAAACCGCCGTGGGGTAAAGGTTTCATCACACACATATTACATGTTCATCTCCAGGTTCATTTCCATTTCCATGTCCATCTCCATTTCCCATTCTTCATTTTCCGTACCAGACCGGACCCGCCGTGGTATCAAGGCAACGCAACGCTCCATTTCAACTCAAGGTGGATGAATATATTGTAAACGACAAGATGGAAGCAAGGCTGAACGAAGCACAATCGTCATACTTGAGAAAATGCCGAAAATCAAACGCCGCGGAACTGTATCCAGTTAGTAGATGAACCCAATGTTATAGACTAGTAAGTAGGCAAAGACTCACCATCCGAACCACCAAAAACCACATTGCACCCAAGAACTTGAACATCGAGAGTCCAGCCACGGACCACAGGACAACCTCCATGTAGATCAAAGACCGCTGGATCTGAGTAGCGTCCTGGTTGGTGCTGGTAGTGGTCGTTTTGTCGTCGAAGGTCCCCAAACCAGCCGCACTCAGAACAACAGCGCCGAGGGCGAAGTTGCAGAACACCCAGGCCAACACGACGGCACTTCGGAATCCCTTGTAATAGTCTGCTTGGCGTTCCTCTTCCGAGATGTTCTGAACTTCCTTGGGAGGCTTGGTGGCGAATTTTGCCAACTCGGCCTCGTATTGAGCGTTCAGATCACCATCGTCCTGGGGAATGTTGACGTCGACCTTGCCACCAGGCTTCAAGGTGGCAGAAGGCAGCTTCTCGGCCTTGTCGTCACCCTTGGTACCCCATGTGATATCGTGGGTGTTGCAGAAAGCGTAGATGTTGAGAACGTTGATGTAGGTCGGGGTGAGGAGGATGTATTGAATGAACTAGAAACGGATGTTAGCATGGCTGAGCCACGAAAAGGGGATGCAAATGGGGAAAGCATACCGAGGTGAACATATGCCACGGGTCCATGAAGATGAACGAGGCAACAAACCACATGACGTAAGTCGAACCAAGTGACACGATAATCGAGAAGAACGTCTTGTTGGTAAACAACTCGCTGACTGAGAATTTGTTCGAGGCCACCTCCGTTTGGATGGACTTCACTGTTACGAACACTGCCGCGAAGGACAGGTACACCATGATGAAAATCCAAAAGTACACCATAGTCATATAAAACTTGTTCGAACCACCAGGGCGATTACCCAGAGCGAGCACGAAGCAAGTGACCAGCGTAGCGAGATAGAGCCATTCGAAGACAATACCGAGAACCTTACCAACAGTACCCAAGAGCTCTTCACTGCCCAGGTAGGTAGTAAGAATGTGGAAGACCAGGAAGAAGTTACCAATTCCGAACCAAGCGAAAATCATTGCAATCGTTTGATAGATGAACTCAATCATCAACATGAACTTGCGAAGGAAGCTGTGGTCACTGCGGAAAATCTGGTAGAAGTGGGTGATGGCATAGACGGCAGCGAAGAAACTACCGTTCAACCAACGACGACGCTGCAGAATGAACTCGGCCATGCGGTCGGGGACATCAGTCTCGCCGGTAGATGACTTGACGTACTGCAGGAGCCAGCGGCACTTGCGTTTGGACACAATCTCGAAACAGAGAATACGATCCTCGGCCAGATACATGTTGGCAGTGAAAATACCGGCATTGGCACCGTGCATCTTCTCTCCCAGGAAATACCGCTCCAGCGGACCCTGTCCGTTCTTGTCGTTCTGCAGAGCAACATATCGGTATGCAGAGAAAGCACCGGGCAGCACAGTAATGAAACCAAAGGCCGATTCCAAGGGCTTATCAAGGATGTTGCTCAGCTTATACTCGAAGTTCTGTCCAGCAACCAGCGGATTGAGCAGCTTCTTTCCGTGTGACAACATGACCTTGATCTCACCACAAGCACCACCACACATGGGCTCCACGTCGAAGGCCTTCCACAGGAGGTAGATCGAGTCTCTGCCGGGCTTGGTACCGGCATCGAGCAGCACGCAAATGTTCGGGTCCAACACCCGACCAAAGGCCTGGAAGAACCAACGGTGCGAGTTGATCTTCTTCTGGTTCTTTTCCTTCAGACAGAAGATCATCTGCACGGGAGGGCCCGAGCGCGGCTTGAGGTGAACCTGGGTACCTTTGACCTCGAGACCGACCTGGGTGGTGTATTCATAAATATGCGCCGTCACGTCCTTTCCGTTGACCTGCTGCTTGGCAATACCGTCCTGATACACACCCAGACCAGCCAGCACGGCACGCGTTCGAGGGTTGATCTTCGCACGACCGTCGCTGATCACACAAACCACAATCTTCTTCCATGCATCCTTGCCCCAGGTCTTACTACTCGTGCGCGAGCACATGTGATCGATGTTCTTGAACACACCGGACATGGTGCGCGCGAACAAGAAGTCGTCCTCGTTATACATAGTCACCACGATGAAAAGCTCAGTGTGACGCGGCTTTGCGAAAAGCTTCTGGCGCAGAGTGAATCGCTCCTCGAAAAAGTCCGCGGGGTCGCAAGTCGCAGCCGAATAACGCATGTGGGTGAATTCGTCACGACCAGGGGCTTCCGCGTGAGGCACCTGGCTGAGCAGTTTTGGCGCAATAGGGCAATCAAGAACGAGATTACCGTTGAACAGCTGGACTTCCTTGACTGTCTTCCACCGCTTGATGGGAGCCGGGCTGGGGGTAGGCCGCGGCTCGTCCTGGTACTGTGCGTCATACGGGTCCGGTCCGAAGGGATTGTCGGCTTGTAGCATGGGCGCGTTATCGTCAAAAGGAGTGTGGCCACCCTCTGGGTACTGGCCTAGGTCATAATCATCATGGGGCGTGTGCGCCGGCTCGTACGGTTGTGTATAGTATGCGTCATGGTGGGCTTCGGGGTCGACCGTGTAATCTTGGTGGTAGCCATAGGGCTGCGCACCAGTGTGTCCTTCGTAAGCTTCGTGGTGTCCGTAGGAGTTGTGGACGTTCTCGACAGAGTACTAAGAAGTTGAGCAGGTTCGTTAGTATAGCGTCCAATGCTTGCGCGCATGGAGACAGCGCAACTCACTGTAGGTTGCTCCGCGAGGCGATCGCTCGATGGCATAGGCAGGTGGCCCTGTTGTCCATATGGATTGTCATGGAGCTGGTAGCTTTCTAGTGGTCGCCCTGGGGATGGTGTGCGATTGTTGTAGCTGTTCACGTGGTGAGGGTCCATGGGCGAGCGGTGCTCGTCCCCAAAGGGATCTAGAGTCGGCATGTCAGTTTCCTTCTATTCCCACGATGCTCCCAGGCCCAGAATCAATCGCAAGGCCGTGGTCGTTCAAATTGCGCGGCAAACCATGTACTATCAATTGCCAGCACCACAGTACACGTTCTGTCTTTGGTGCAATGCGCAAGACGTAGCAGTCGAGGGATTGCAAAGAAAAGGAGAGGAAGACTAACCAACACGGTTGTAGGCCATGGCGCCAAAGACCTAAGCCTCGGTTTTGAGTTCAGAGAGAGAGATCCCGCCCCTCAGGCTGCGAGCAGGGGGGTTTCGTCAGCTGGAGATTGCGCCAGGAGGCCCAAGTGGAATGGCCAGTGTCGAGTGGTGAAGGGATCCTTAGCCCGAGCGACGGACCCAAACTCTCGGCGACGTTTCAGAATAGACGATTAGCCCCAAGCGAAATTGATGAGAGGACCGGCAGATCTGGAGAGGATGTGGGATCCTCGTTGCACGTTTGGAGCCGGAAGAGGTACGGGCTACTGAGGAGTTGAAGAAGACAAGGTGAAATGCCAAGATGAAAAGATCCCCTCTCGTGTTTGGTGTTTACGACGCTTTCAAGGCCGATCAAGACGATGACGGTGGAGTGGGAGGCAGGCGAATAGGCTTTCATGCGCAGACCCGCACTGCCCTGTGGATAATCGCCGAGTTGCAGCGCCCGAAGTAGCTCGTATACGACGCAGTTCGAAGTCAAAAATGATTCAAGAACGAAAGCGGAAACCAGAAGCAATCGATAGGGCTGTCGATAGCCGTGAGACAGCCTGCAGGACCGGGCTCTGTTCAATAATAATTCCGAAACGCTGAAACACAGGATCCGCGGGTTGCAGGTGAAGGACGAGAGTACATAGCCGCAGGGAGCGTTGACCCCCTCCGAGTTCATCACAGGGTTGCTCCACTCTGGTCATCACTGGGCCAACGGGAAGCACGGACGCCACACTCCCGCCACGGTTCATCAACTGCGCCCCTGGCTGTGGCGGGGTCGAACCATAGGGAAGGCAGGCTGGGCAATGCAGATTCTGATTCTTGTTCTTTTTTTAGTTGAGAACCACAGAGCTTGGCCCCGGTAACGAGGGTTCCTTGAGCGACTTGCAGTATTACTGTACATATGTGAAGTACTGTACTCTAGGTTTATTGGAGGTTACCTAGCAGTAGTACTGGAGAGGAAGAACTTCGCTGCCTGGTATTTGACGGGACGTCACTGTCTCACATCGCTATGAATAGATTCCACTACCCCGGGTTTTTCCCACATCGAACGAAAACAATTCTACTAGTGTTTATGAGTAGGTAATACTGGTCACCTATAATCTTCTTACAAGGAATATCAATGCCTTCAAGCTAGGTAGGTATGTACCAAGTGAACATTGTCCGGTATTGAGATCGAGAGATATATCTACATAGATCTGCTGCTGGAAGAGACGAGGTTGAGCATGAGATGATAGGATACTCCCGTCCGATCTCCGGCTTCAATGTTTAGGTAAAACTTAATCCTCCTAAAGGTAAGGGAACGAGTAGTTACATAGTTCTATCTTCAGTCATCAAATGATCCTGAATCATTGATTGCCCGACACTGTAAAGGGTGCGGATCCCACTCCACTCAGGGCAGTGAAGATGATAAGGGCAGAGCCTATCGATAACAGCCCCGCCAAGGTCATCCATCGTCTCTGACCAACTCCGAGTACTGCAGCTCCGCCTATACCAGTCACTCTCTTGTCGCAAATCCTCAAATTACCCTCCAATCATGTCCTCGAATACCACCCAACAACGCCCCGTCAGCGTTCTATTTGTCTGCCTGGGCAACATTTGTACGTAACCCCCGCTGCGGCCGCCAAGGCAGTCCTGGTCTCGTCTTTCTTGCTTGCTGACGCGCATCTCTTCCCAGGCCGGTCGACCATGGCCGAGGGTGTCTTCCGGAACGTCGCCGATGCCCATCCTATTATCGGCGAGATCGACTCCGCCGGCACAGGCGCCTATCACAGCGGCGAAGGCCCCGACAGCCGGACCATGTCCACCCTGCGCCGCCACGGCATTACCAACTACCAACACGCCGCTCGCAAGGTCACCAAGGACGATTTTCTGAAGTTCGACTATCTGCTCGCCATGGACAAGTATAATCTGCGTGATCTGCAGGATGTGCGCGAGTCGGTCATTGCGTCGCTACGCCGCAAGGCCGATCCCAAGTCTGCTGCGAAGAACACCCGTGCTGCATCTGATGCGGCCATTGGCACGCAGGGCGATGACGCTCAAATCGCCGAGGTGCGGCTCTTCGGTGACTTTGGTAAAGGTGGAAAGCTGCACGACCGTGTTGGCGGTGGTGAGGTCGTTGAAGATCCTTACTACGGCGGCGCAAATGGCTTTGAGGAGGTTTACAAGCAGGTTGTGAGATTCTCCCAGGGATTTATCGACTACCTCGAGAAGCAGGAGTAGGTTATGGATTGCGTCTCATAAATGGGTGTGCGGACATATTAGACTTAGAACAAAAGGTTGGAGCTCGTTCTGCAATGATACCCTGCTGTGACATTTGATGAACTTTATGACAGCATTGGGCAAAAATGGGATTTAGATTACATTGCACCCGGGGAATAAATATTCGGGATGGAAGCAAATGCATATTGAAAATATTTTACACGATATGGTACATATCCATTATATAGCTCGGGAGTTCAGAAGACGCTCTGGCAGGTCATGGCTGAGCATTCGTCCCTCCTTAGATCTTTTCGCTGATCTTAATGGCGGTCCTACAACCAAGACGAATAGCATCCACGAGTGGGTCATACGGTTTGGCCTCCTTCGAGTCGTTGGCCACGGCGTGATCCAGGTGCTCCAATTCCTCGTCCCGAATTCTCCGGAAGATTGCCACCATCTCCTTGAGCTCTTCATCAAGTTCCTCCCCTCGCCGCTCAGCTTCTGCCTCCCATGATAGGATCTCCCTCACTTGGTCGTTGTAATGTGTTCCAATCTCGGTTTCCACTGCCTCGGTGCATGCCATTGCTGCCTCGCGACCCAGGGCCGCAGTTGACCATCCCAAAAAGGTAGCCGCAACCTCCCATATCGGATACATCGCAGTTGGACGGATCTCATGCTTCGCCACGAGATTATTGAAGACCTTCAGGTGGCCTGCTTCTTGGTCGTACATGTGCTTCATCAACGGCCGGAGGTGTGGGTGTGATCGGACGACTTGCGGGGTTTGCGCTTTGTAGATCAGGGTTGCGGCTAGTTCACCGGCTTGGTTGACGCGCAGCGCGCTGTCCAGGTACTCGCGCTGCTTCTTGCTGAGGACATATCGAGGCTTAGAGGTCCCGGTAGACCCGCTAGTGGAAGCTGGTCGGCGCTGAGACTGGACGGTGGTTGGGGCGAGGAAATCAAGGTAAATCGGGGATGATAGTCTGGCTGGACGTCGTAGTTGTGCCAGAGCACATCTTCGTAGTGTAGGCAGGGCCTCCATTGTTTGTAGCCGTACGGTATTGCTCGTAGCTGGTCGGAATCCAACTCACGCCACTGGACAAAATGGTCTTGGCGCCAGCCGCGCGCTTGAGGTCTTGGCGCCCGGACGTCATGAACCGACGGCTAAGGCCAACTTGCGACGAACTTCTGCGCTTTTCAGCCCATCCCTTCGCCTCCTTCATTTGTCGCCGTTTGTACAGTTTGCCTCTTGGTGTTGCGGATCCTGTCTTGACTGGCAGATAGGCATCAACTGGGTGACTTGACTCCACGACTGGGGGGTCCTGAGTGTTTGCGACTCCTTGTCAGGAGGAATTTCGCCTGGTGCCTCTAGTGGCATCAAGATTGGTTCTATCCGGAAGAACTATTCTTAGGGCCTTGGGTGCCTATTATATACTGTTGGGTCTGTGAAGTTGGTACAAAGACAAGCTAGACGGTCACAATGGCAGACGATTTGGACGCAGAGCTTCTGGCTCTGGCCGGTGACTCTGAGGAAGAACATTCACCTCCCCCTCAGAAAGATGATTCCCCTTCTCCTTCTCCTTCCCCCCGCTCACCCGATCGTGATCAATCACCTGAAACAATGGGGCGCAAAGGAACTGCGAAGGCTTCCCGCCGAGGGAAGAGGCCTGCGAGAGACGAAGAGGACGGTGAAGTGTACGCTGCCTATCATTACCCCCGATCACCCACAAGAGAGCTCTCACTGATGTTGCTTCACTTATCAGGTCCGAAGCCGAGTCACACGACTCCCTCCAGTCTGCACCAATGTCTGAGTCCGACTCTGAAGCTGGAGACGCCTCCGACGATGAGGACCGACCCATCTTTCCCTATGACAAGCTTTACTACTCCGCAAAGGAGAAGCAAGAGATTATGGCCATGCCTGAAATCCAACGTGAGGAGTTGCTATCAGAACGTGCCCAGCAAGTCGACCGCCACAACCAAGATCTGGCTCTGCGCCGTCTTCTAGCCTCTCGCGAGCGCGAAGAAGCGCGTGCCGCCGCCAAACAGGCCAAGCGCAAGGCGGGCTCCGCCGGCCTCGATGATACCCAGCGCAAGAGTTCTCGGCAGAAGACCACCCTAGGCGGCCGCAAAGTGGGAGAAACCTCCGGCGCTATCGAAGCCTATAAGCGCCAGCGTGAGCAGAAGGGCAAGCGTGATGAACTCCGTCGCCGAGATCCCACGCAGTCACGCCGCCGCTCTCGCTCTCGAGGCTCTGACGTCTCCGATGAAGATGGCGAGCTTGAGAGTGATCTTGAGCTGGAAGATCGTCGCTCACCTTCGATTCCCAAGGACGATCCCCCCGCCGAGCTCCGTGACATTCAGCGTGCTCGTGTCGGTCGCAGCAACTTTGCTCAGGTCTGCTTCTACCCCGGATTTGAGGATGCCATTACTGGCTGCTATGCTCGTGTCAATATCGGCCCCAACCACGATACCGGCCTGAACGAGTACCGTCTTTGCTTGATCCAGGGTTTCAACACGGGAAAGCCCTACGCCATGGAGGCCAAGAACGGCCGTCCGTTCATCACCGACCAGTATGCCAAGCTGGCCCACGGAAAGGCTGTGCGAGACTTCCCATTCATTGCTTGCTCAGACTCTCCGATCACCGATGTATGTAACCACTAAACTTGCGGACGAGAGTTTCAGGGACTAACTGGTTATACAGGCCGAATACAACCGCTACCGTAAGACCCTGGCGGTTGAGGACTGCAAGATGGCTACGCAGAGCAAGCTGGCCTCCAAGGTCGCAGACATCAACCGTCTCATCAACCACGTGTTCACCCCCGAGGAGATGAGCCGGAAGTTGCGCAGACAAGGTGTCCTGGATGAAGACACCAACATTCTCCGACGTTCTGATCTCGAGCGCGATATTAAGCTCGCCCGAGCCAGCGGCAACGACGAGAAAGCCGATAGCCTTCAAAAGGAACTGGACGCGATTGTGAACCCCAAGCTTTCCTGGGGCACATCCCTGATCAAGCCACAGGCAGGCTCCGAGAAGAAGCTCTCCGAAGCCGAGCGTGTCCACCAGATCAACCTTCGCAACCAGAAGCTGAACTACGAGAACGTGCGCCGTGCTCAGCTTGAGGAGCGCAAGGCTGCTCGGAAGAGCGCCGCCGCCGTGGCTCGCGGAGAGGCTGCCCCAGATCCCTTTATGCGTGTTCGCACTGTTGCCAAGACACATCACGATGTCTCTGACAAGCCTAAGGATCCTCCTACCGACGACACCCCCACCGATACCCCCAAGGAGTCGCCCAAGGTTGGTACCGACAGTGCCGCGCGAGCAGTTGCCACCTCTGGTGTCACGCCTAAGAAGCCCAAGAGCGGTTTCATGATCAGCTACCGCAACACGGATGACGAGAACATCGCTGCCCTGGATCTGGATATCGATATTGAGATCTAGATGACCCGTTTACTTTGCTGCATTTCGTCTAATCGGACGATATGCTTTCTCGATTGGAAACTCCGGACTCGAGGTACCACCAATCATGTACACATAAGAGGATCTAGCTAGCAGCGGCTGCAGATGACACGCCGCCGTCTTTGATTTTCCTTTTTACTTATGTTTTTTCTATCGCGGGATGGCGCAGGGCTTTTGCGGCGTATTCCCAGAAAATCTTCACGGGACAAACAATCTGTATTATGAGCACAATGGAAATGGAGCATAAATAGCACAAACTTGCAGTCGATAAAGCAGTCCATCATAGTAGTCGACCTTTGAGTCTGTAGATGTGTTCTAGTAGCACCACGTACATAGAGATATGGCGTCCCCCGCTTGATGGCTAGGATTGGTCTCCTCCAGGTCTGCCTTTGACAGTGGTTCCAAACCGAATAAGAATGGTCCTACTAAGACATAAGGGATGGAATAGAACTGTCTTGTGGGAACGTCAAGGAATCCAATGGAGAGCATCTTGTCGAACTTTTGCCGGGACTTGCAAACTTACAAAACGCCCGCTTCTGTACCTAACCTACCTCACAAAGAAGGAGTTTGCCAAATCCTGCTTGCCAGCTCTGTTCCGGCTGGGCTGTACTTATAACACCCATGCTGAATTTCAACCTACCTACGATTTCCCCACTTCGCTCTCCTCAAAGTTGGTCGCGTCTATAAACCCCGCTGGAACCATGACGAATTATATGTCTTACCATACCACCAACTGGCTATATACAGTTCCTCCCTCGCATGTCGGAGCTAATGGTCTTCAGCCCAGCCCAGTGGGTGCATTGGAAGGTGTGTCTACTCTCCGAATCATCGACTACACCCATCGTGTGCAGCCACAGTTTCATGTTGGCAGAGATACACCCTCGTTCCAGTTCGAAAGAGATAATGTACACCAATGCCTCCATTAGTAGACCCGCTCGAACAGAGCACACAGGTTCTCTCCACTCTCGCCACGAGCAAAACGCGAACGATACTCGGCACAGTTCTCTTCCAACAGCTCCCGCAACAGAGCAACCTGACCAACACTGTACTGCTGATCCCACACCACCCAACCGATCTCCCGGGCAGCCACAACTACCGGAATACTTTGCATTCTCCCACAGGAGTATTATCAAGGCTCTGGGATCTACCGATCTGGATTCGCTGCCATCTGGCGCATGAACAGCGATCAGGTTCGGCCATCCGGCAACTGAAGCACCACACCCATCGATGCGAGGTCCCTTGAGACCCACAAAATTCCACGGGGTGGACCCGAAGAGTCCATGCTGACGGATATACTTGCCTACACCAGCGAGATACTGAGTTCGCTCTCGCGCGACAATGATACCTGTCATCGAAGACAAAGAGGCTGCGAGAAAAGCTGTCTCATATACACGGGCTTTGTTGAAGCCGGCTACGTCACACGACCAGGTGATCACCGACTTGCTCAAACTGCTCGAACCTTTGGGGCTTTGGTACAACTGCGCTATCGCGTCATATAGAGAAGTTGGTCGGGCCATTATCAACTTGCCTTACCTCTCTATAAATGAGATGGCTGATATCCATGGCTCTCGCCCATATGAGCCCCTACTCGCTCCTTCACGCCAGAATGAAGAAAAAGAATCATCGCCTTTTCCCAGAGGAAGTGGACGCCGAAAAATGCTCTGGCTTGCCCTGTCCTTTGGCAGAAAAGGCATTGTGGCTTGTGGCAGATCCATGAACGGCATGCGATGGTTTTTGGGGCTGGAGTCTATGAGGCAGAATTTGAAAGCGGTTCTCAAGCTCAGACGACTCCTGTTTCAGTGATGATGCCCATCGTGTGGTGGCCTGTCACTACTGGTCGAGTTCTCCATACTTGTGGTGAGCAATGCGACAGGCAACTCAAGCACGAAAACCAATTGGCTACCTCCACTGAGAGCGAGGACTTTGCGAGTGTGAAGCTTATGCTACACCACCCGTTCACTGCGATCAGGTAACTCAACGAAGTAGACGGCCGGACCTTTTTAGTAGATAATCAATACTGTCAAATGTTGAATATTCAGCTAGATGCTCGTGAATTTCCTTTCACGTAAATGTAATTCATCGTCCACATCTCCACAGTCCAACACCTTTTTATTGATGTGGAGTCGGCGATAAGATAAGCATCACGTGGGCGCGACCGGGCAACGCGAGGCACGCGCATCGCGTCTTGACTATGCGCCCTTGAGGGATCCGCACACTGAGCCCTTCCAACCTCCCCTCGATTCTCAATTGACCTCCCCATGCCATGTCCTGCTTCCTTGTTTAAGCTGTCAACTCCCATTTTGCATGATTAATACCCCCTCAATCCACAATGTCTACACCTTCCACACCGCGTTCGGCGCGCTCGACGCGTTCCATGTCACCCGCCAATAATTCACCAAGCATCTTGACCCCAGGTCAAAAGATCAAAGCCATGATGGCTCAATTCGATAGCGATTCCGAGTCTGATTCACAGCCCACAAACTCCAAAGCATCCATACCGAAGCTGGACTTCGGAAGCAAAAACACATCTACTGGCATGCGCACAATTGAACAGCCCAACGACTCTGAAGACGACTCGGAGGATGCAGATGAGATCGTGAGGCCCAAAGGCCGGATGGCCGCTCGCATGCAGGGTGATGCCGACGCTTCAACGAATTCCACTGGACCCCAACAAGACACTGCTTTTTCTCGATTGTCCAAGGCCCTACGAACCGAAAAAGAACAAACACAAAAGCCTACACGTCGAAGCCCCTCACCCGTCGACGAATCCAGTGACAATGATCTGCCCGCAGCTGCTCCTCGGAGAAGGAACAATGCTCAATCAACCCACTCTCCTGTCTCTGCAGGTCACGATTTTGCGAAATCACCCTCTCGCGCACGCTCTGTCTCGCCGCTGTTTGTCCCTTCGCTAGGGTCTCCACAAAACGATGACACCGCTCCAGATGACACCACCGATAATGAATCCAATGATAAACCCAAGTCTAACGCGAGATTCCTCGCTCTCGTCGCCCAAAAGCGCCAGGAGCGCGAGGAGCGTGAACGTATCGAGGATGAGAAGAAGGCAGCCAGGCGCGCTCAGTTGGAGCATTTCAGCTCTGAGATCATGCCTGGAGAGGAAAGCGAGGGAGAGGAGGCTCAATCTGCCCGAAAATTGAGCCAGAAAGCCCGACAACCCCGAAAGGCAAGCAAGAAGGCTCTCGAGGAAATGAGACAGGAGACACAGCGCTTGAGCCGAAACATGCAACTGGCCCATCAGGCGCAAACCAAGAAGAAGATCACCAAAGAGAGCTTGTTTGCCAGGTTCAACTTCATGCAACCTGAGCCTTCTCCCGCAGAACCCGCACCTGCGAATTCGTCTTCGACTGCCGGATCACAAAATTCTTCCGACGGTGAAAGTCCTAAGAAGGACAAGGAGACGCCTCACACATCGCCTGTCCTTGGCCCCTCTGACGCAGACAAACCCATTGCTATTGATGTCGCGGAAGTCCCGGCTGGGCTTGATGAGCACAGTGCACCCGGAACCAGCGCGTCGCCACTCGCAAAAGCTGACGATTTCGTCCCCAACACACTCGATGCGCCCAAGGATTCTACGGTTCTAAGTGCAAAGAAACTTCCCCGCAAGCCCACCCAGCCTCCAGTCCGTGTCCTCCTGTCCCGACAAGAAGTTGCTCGGCACCAGCAAGAGGATTCTGATAGCGATGGTTTGGAGGTTGTCACATCCCCCTCTAAGGCTCGCCGCATTGCTGCTTTCGAAAATCTGCCGACCAGAAAGCTGCAGGAATCCTCTTCGATGACTACGCTAAAGGCATTGGCCCATTTGACATCACCAAGCCGCAAGCACACCGGAATGAACTCGGCGGAACTATCTGCAAGCTTGCTGTACAAAGCACGTCAGCAAGCTGCCAAGGAACGACGCGAGCGCATCGAAGAGCTTAGAGCAAAGGGAATTGTCATCGAAACAGCTGAAGAGCGTGCTGCCATGGAAGATGACATCGAAAATATGATGGAGAAGGCGCGCCAAGAGGCCGATGAGATTGCACGACAGGAAAAGGCTGCAAAGAAAAAGGGACAAGGTCTCGATGACGACGACGAGGATGACGACGAAGACGATGACTATGCGCTGTCAGGCTCCGACGAAGATGGATCTGTCCGAGATGATGACGAAGCGGAGGAGGAGGACAATGATGTCAATGGGAACCCAGGATTCCTCGATAACGAAGCAGACGAGGATGATGAGTCTGCTGACGATCAAGCCGAGGATGAACTGTCAGACGCAGACGTGCTGGTTGAAGCTCCTAGTAGCCGGCGAAAGCGACGAGCTCGTGTTGTGAACGACGACGAGGAAGATGAACCCCAAGTGCCTTCTACCCCAGTCAGACCGCCGTCTCACGATCCACAGTCGGTGGAGCGACCAGTATTCCCTGGTATGGAGACTCCTGGCGGTATGTCCATGGGGCTCACTCAAGCCTTTGCTGGCACATTGGCCGATGATGAAGACGCCACTAGCCAGCCCGCCTCTTCCACACTGCCTTTCTCCCTTCCGGACCCTGGTCGCCCCGTTCCCAGACTTCGCGCCGAGGACTCGGAGATTCTTGTTCGCGATAGCCAGGAACACTCTCATGAGCCCGACTTCATGACCATTTACACCCAAAATGTGACCAGGGTTTCGGAATCGCCTGCTGCACACAAATTCTCTCAGTACTCGCAGATTCCCGATCCTACCCAAGATCAAGGCTTCGTTTACTCTCCCTTTGATCCGAATAAACGTTTCCGAGAGACTCCGCCAGTTTCGACCGTTGATACTGTTCTCCTCGGCCAGAGTCAGTCGCCTATTGCGGAACGTAAGAGCCGACAACTTCGACGTGGCCGCGCAGCAAACTTGTCTATGGTGGAAGAGGATGAAAACGAGGGCGATTTCGAAATCAATGCCAATGCCTTCAACGTCATGAAGAAGGCATCCAAGAAAGAATCCGTTCCATACGACAAGAAGAACAGCAAAGCTAAGAACATTGTGGATGAGGCTGCAGAGGAGTCTGAGGACGAATATGCTGGTCTTGGAGGTGCCAGTGATGACAGTGAAGGTGAAGAGGATGCCTACGATCAACAAATGATCAATGATCAGAGCGGCGAAGTGGTCGATGAGAAGCAGCTTGCCGCGATGAACGCGTAAGTCGTTTTCGATACTACCATATATTGGATGCATTGCTAACGATGTGACTTTAGAATGCACCAACGAGACCGCGACGAGAAAGATGTTGCTAAGCTGTACAAGGACATCACGACTGGAGCGTTGCGCCGTCGCCGCGGTGGTGATGATGACTTTGATCTTGACGACTCAGATGATGAGCGCCTCGCCCGTCGGCGTGAAAAGCAACGCGAGTTTGCAAAGATGCGCCGTGCCCTCCTCGCAGATGACAAGATTGGTCAACTTGCCGAGGACCCCAAGAAGGCTGCCTTCTTCAAAGCCATCGAAGACCGAGAGGTTGAGGATGACTTTGAGTTGGAGTTCCTCGAAGACAAGGCCGGTGACTCCCAGAACGAGGCCTCCCAGGATGCTGCGCAGGAGCAGAACGACTCAGCACAGGACAGCAAGAAGCGCAAGCGACCGCTCGAGACATCCGCGGAAGATGCGACCAACCGCCCTCCACCTCATCTTCGCCGTACACCCGCCAGTGCCATGTCCAAGAAGCCGGCCACTCTTGCCGAGATTCGGGAGACACTCTCATTCTTGACCGAGACCCCCGAATACGATTCCTTCCACGAAGACGCCTCCGTTGACGAGGAAGAGCCCATCGAAGGCGAGGAAGACTCGAGCACCGGCAACGAAGAAGCGCACTCTGAAGATGCAGGATCGCAATCCAAAGAAGGTTTCGCTGTGCCATCCCACCCCCGACGCACTCGCGGCGTGGTCGTTGATCGCCTTGCTCTCCTCCGCCAAGCCTCCTCCAACTCTGCCTCTGGTACAACATCTGGATCATCTGCCAACACCAAGTTCGCATTCCACAGCGGTGGCAACTCCGACGGCCCTATCGGCTTCCGTCCACCTCAGCTTCTGCGCCGTGTGAACACGGGCTCTTCTTCTTCGTCCAGCTCCAGCACGGCCTCAAATGCCAACCGTGTTTCTCAGCCTGCCCCGTCTGGACCGAAGAAGGGCGGTGCTATCAACTCGTACACTGCTGCGCGCGAGAAGGAGCGTGAGAAGCAGCTCCGCATGAAGCAGCGCAATGGTGGTTCTAATATTGCTAAGTTGCTGGGCAAGCATGCTGCTAATGGACTGGGTGCCCTGGCTGGGAAGGGTCAATGGGATTAAGTGGCTGGTCCGCCCTCGGCTATACTGCGTTAATATCGAATATTTTGGGCGTTCTTCATTTTGCGATTTTGGCTAGCGTTCTAATGTCTCGGCGTTGAGGTCTCAGATATGATTCGGGTTATGATACTTGGTTTAGGTAGTTATTGTGATATGTATGCAAGTTGAATCAAGGGTAACAAGCCATGAAGCTTTCCGTGATAATATCGATTTAAACAGTTGGTATACACTATAGTAATCTAGGAAGACGTTAAACCGCTGTGCCGACAAAACCACTGCTTTGAGCGTAATAGCTTGCGAACATCGTCTAGGTTCAGAGCATATCCCTAGATTGTATTGAATAATGGTTACTTCATTGAACGTTATGAGCCAATCTTCAGCTCGGTGAACAACTCCATCAAGGACCGAATAGTTCCAGCAGGGCGTTCCCCTCCACCATTACGTTCAAGGAAATAGCTTTGCCAGCCCGCACCAGTAGCACCAACATAGTCCTTCTGGTAGTCGTCCCCGATATGTATACACGTCCAGTCATCGGCTTCATCCAGACCAGCTGGGGCTGAGGCATGTGGATGCGCATCTTGTCGCACTAGCAATCGAGCCTGCCGCTTTGCGACATCGAAGATCAACTTATTCGGTTTCTCTTCGCCAGCCTCGTAGCTGGTAATCACCAAGTCCAGGTCAACATCTGATTGAGCCTCCTGGTTTGTGGTATTGGGGTCCTGTGGCTGGGACTTTTGCGTAGAACCTCGCTCTTCGAAGCCTGGCAGCTCCATACTCGATCGGTCCTCGTCTGCTCGCGTATCTCCAACCCGGAGACCAAGCGACTTGAGCACTTCAGGAACGCGGTCATCCGAGTTGGATATCACGCCCAGCACGATCCGGTCAAAGGGCCCAGTAGTCGAGGACGCTCTCAACACACGCATACGAGCAAAGAACGGGCTCACATCCTCGTATAACGTGTACCCCCCATCCCCCGCGAACCGGTTCAGGAGAGTCTCAATCATACCACTAGGCAGATCAACATCCCTATGATCCTGGGTTCCTATCCGTGAAGAATCTCCATTCTCCCTCGCGGCCAACACTGATCCAAAACTCCCCCGGATAACATCCTCCCACCATTGTTTTGGCCCTCCATACCGACCCTTCAGCACATCCGCGCGACCATAATTCGGGTACCGTTTAGCTTGGACGCGGTATATGTCTTTGAATGCAGCTTTGAGCTTGTCTGGTGTCACCGTCGTTTGGGAGAGCCCGAACTCGTGGCCGATCGCCGCATATTGGTCAGGTACTGGTGGGTGTGGGTAGAAGAGGGTTTCGAAGGCGTCGAATGTGAGGAGAAGAGTGCGGCGACGGCGAATTGAGGTTTGTGTGATGGAGCACGTGGCCGTGTAGAGTGGGTTAGGGGGCATTTTGTGGGGGGAGGGGAGGTTGTTTAACTTGCGGTGCCGGATCCTTGGTCGCGTCTTTGATCTTATCTCGCCGAGATCTTTCCCGAAAGGCGCGCCTAGGCTCGGCATCGCGGGCAAACAGATAGAATGGATGTCAGGGGTTACCTAATAGACATATTCAAGTAACTACCTAGCGTGGATGAATATATTAAGCTGACATGGATATCTATAAGAGGTTCAGATTTTTTGACGGGGGTGTGATGACCTTAAGGATGTTGTAAGTAAACATCTTACCCACCTGCAACATATAGTCGACTTGGATGGATCCATTGGACCTTGGCTCCCGACGCGAATATTAAGCTGCAAGCCGTGAAGCACTACAAAGACCTAAATCTCAGTTGACCGTATCCCTTCAGAGTTGTATGTCAACATTGCGACAGATTTTCCGACCATCTAGATAATATTTATCAGAAAAATAAAGCCACGGCCGGTCTCAAAAATAAAGGCTGAGGCTAATCACACGACAACTTGTGCCCTCGCACGACACGCTATCCCCTTCGAATGTAGTGGATAACAGGTACATCGAGTACCTCGACATCTGGCAGTTGAAAAGTCCAAGCCTAGAGACTGGGGAAACGGTTTAACTAGATATACTTCAACTTCCTCTTTTTAGAATATTAATCTAAATATCTTTTGAACCGTCTTTGTTAATAGCTTATGTTTTATTCTTTAGTCTATTCTTTAGTCTATTCTTTAGTCTATTCTTTAGTCTATTCTTTAGTCTATTCTTTAGTCTATTCTTTAGTCTATTCTTTAGTCTATTCTTTAACTCTTAACTACAGACCAGGGGCTGCTTGAGAGGGCTTATAGGGACACGATAATCCCTCGAGTTATGGGTGCTTCTGCCATGCCGGAAAAGTCGACCTTTGATCACAGGAAGTTCCAGCGCGTTGGAAGTCATGCGATACTACGGTATCAAGACCAAGTGCCCGAAAGGAACATCTTATTGCCACGTTCTCGGGATGTACCTTGACGCCTCATTGGTCAAGGCAGCTCATGTTATACCTAAGAGTATGAGCAATGACGAAGTCGCACACCTTTTCGGGGTTGAAGAAATAGTTCGCTTGGATCCTCGAAATGGTATCCTTCTACCCTCCATCCTTCCCGAAGCTAAGAAATATACTAACAAGCTCTACTTTCTAACCTTAACAGCACTCTCACTATATATCACCGTGGAATCACTTCTCGATCAGGGGGTTATTACGGTTGTCCCCTTTCCCGGTGAAATGACCACAATGACCACCCCGACAAGCTGGAGAAGCGTGGTTCTCGACGAATCGAAGAACCAAGAAATTGTTTTTGTGAGGGAAACAGGGGATATTATCACGGTCGAGATTAGTTATCATCAGGTCTACACGTTTTGGATTATTCGAGAGTCCCCGCTAACAAGCATAACCAACAGGACCTTCATAACCGCTCGGAGAGCTCAAGTTTCTCTCGGATAATCGCCCCCGGCGGCGATCTCTCTACTTCCGCCTTCTTGTCTCATACCTCAATGCCAAGGAACACAACCTCGAGGATATTGCCAACAGGGTAGAGGCAAAGAGGTTCTGGCCATCAGGGGGTAATTACCTCCATCGCTTGACCCTTCAAGTCCTCGCTAGATGCGTCTCTAGCTGTGAGCTTCCGGATGAACTCACTGAGAATAAGACTTTCGGCGCTCCAAGCGAGATTGCAAAAGATGTCGACGCCGGGATGACTCTTGGAGCGGATGTTCGAGACCTCTAGATTACCAGTCGTAGTGACGGTTCGATTAGCTTCAAAAATATTCCTAAGGGCGTCAATAGTCAAATGGAGTCTGTTTCTTTTCTTTGTGAGATCAACATAGAACCTGCCTTTAATGATGTAATAATGGGGATGTGCATGCGAGAGCCATCGGGATGTGGCATTTTGTCGCCCAAACTTGGCAAGACCGAAGCCACACGATACCCAATCCAGCCTTCGCCCTCGGCGAAAACTACTGGAAAGCGGATGGTGGCTAGCGTCTGGCGTGATGACGCGTCTCCAGCATCCGAGACCAAATCTCAAAGCCCATCAGATAACCAGTGTCGCTAGCGACTGTGATCAAGATTCAAGGCATAAGCTTTTTCTTCTGTCAAGAGATCGATTTGTGCTGTTCACCTTTCTGCTTGATCATTTGTTGTGATCATATCAGACAAGGGAGAGCCCTCGGAACCAAAATGCGTTCGTCGCAGTCTCTGCTGGCGATATGCTCGTTGTTGAGCTTATCGGGTGGATCTGCAGCATCTTCAGACTCTGATGCGGTGATTCGAAACGCCAACCATATTTTCAATGTTATTCACGACTCCATGCGGCAATGGGGGTCGTCGCTTCATCACAATGGTGTCTCTTTCTTCCTTGCGAATGTGCCAGCGGGGACACAGCTATACCACGGCACTTCCAAGGCAACTCCGGTAAACGGCACTGAATGGCTTGCCTTTGAACCTGAGCATGCGATGGTATTCGCCCGGCCGCATATGACTCCGCCGCCTCGTTGCCCGGAAGATAGTGATGGCGAGGGGAAAGATCGTGGACACCATGAAGAGCTTCGTCGTCGCCAGCCTCATGGTTGGGGCGGTGGACCCCCTGGACCACCACCGCCGCCATTTGATGCCTCTGAGGAGAAAGAGGCTGGGTATCTTCATACCTATGCCGCCGCAAAGAACCTTCGTCTGCTGTATATCGATGGTATGTCTGCAGCCAAGACGAAGAAGGGTACACTCGACTCGCAGGACGTGCTTTTGTTCAACAACACGGTGGATGACTCGCCGAAGGAAGGCCAACGGGGGCCTATGGGCGAGTTTGAACGTGCAAAGAAGGCATGCGAGATGTCGGAGAATGAGTGGGGTGGCAGAATTGATGGTGTGATCCGCATGGAGGCTGGCTTTGAGATAATTCTGTGCGCTTTCGAGCGCGACTTGACACCTGTGCGGATTATTCAGGTCAAATCGGACTCGGGGGCAGGTGGTCACAAGGATCGGATGCATAACATACATGCTGGTCCGAGGAGAGATGAGGACGATGGGAAGAGAAGGAGTCCTCCTGGAAGCCCTGGAGGCCCAGGAAGAGGACCACCAGGCATGGACTCGTCTCTCTGGATGCGTGCAGTGACTGCCCGGTACGGTGGAATCGGCGGGGACAGAGTATCCCTCAACTATGAACACTTTGTGACTGCATTCGCCCACGATCTGGACCTCTTCCCAGAGAACTCGTCCCTACCACGCCTGGGACAAATCCCCAGCCTAGAACTCGACGTTGTCCGCAAGGAATTGACCTCAGTGATCCTGGCTCACGACGCGACCGAGACCACACGCAACTGGCAGGCCATCACAGACATGATCGTGAAGCGGTACAGCGACGAACTGTCCTACCTGGTGTCCGGCGATTTCGCCGATAGCAAGAGCCTGCGCCAGCATATCGAAACCCTCCTGTCCCCGTTCATTGACAACAGCAAGCGAGACGCCTCCTCCGAGGCCAAGAGCTGCGCCACACAGTTCCTGCCCCTGGAAACCCAGGACTCGCATGTGCTCGCGGCGCGAGCTGTGCATAGCGTTGCACACCGTGTCTGCTCGACCTTGCTGGCGGCCGGGGCCGAAGAAGAACTCGAGTCTGCGGTGCAGAAAGTTCAAGCTTTAATTGACTATTTGGACTGGACGAGCTGGAAGGAGTGCCGTGGCTGTGAAAACCATGAGATCTGCGTGGTGCCGATCTGGCCCATGGGCTCGGTGGCAGACTATGAGCAGCCAACGTGTAGAGAGGCCTCGAGTCCGTATGACGAGAATGGGGAGAGCTACTGGGGTGGGATCCACCCTTGAGTTTTGTGTTTGGGAGTTTGGTAGTCAACTAATTATCGAGTGATACCGAAGTAGGTAGTAAAGAGCCTGTGTGTAATTTCCGAATAGCTTTTCATTTTGGCACTATTGAATTGTAGTCAGCTTTTGGATACTTTTTTCGGTCAATAGTGAAAACGTTGAAATAAGCATTCTAACTGTTTCTAGATATCCTCCGGCGCAAAGGCATGCTGCTAGCCTGCTAGGACAAGGTGAGGTAGGGCTGTTCGTATTCTGGACTTTGTACTTGGCTGTCTTATCAAGTATACATGGTGTCTTCCATGGAAAGATGCAACGCTAAGGGGTGCTTAGCTTAGGGTTTCCCCGCGCAGACAAGGTTATCCCGTCGAACTTTGTTTTCAGCCACTTTGACAGGCTCCTCAATTGTTCCCCAATAAGATGCGACTTTGGTGATTCCCGAGTCCCGACAATGTGGGATCGTCAGGGGTGTTATTTTGCCCCCTTTCAGAGGTGGAGAGAGAACCACCTCTTATCGTTTCAAGCATCTCAATTTTGTTGACCATGAGGCATTAAGACATGACGAGATGGGGCCCAGAGAGTGATTTATGACGATGATCATGATGATAATGCAATCTGGGCCCGGTGTCCCTGAGTCCTTTCATCCTCTTTCCCCAGTACAGACGGGATTGGCTTTCGTCGCACTCAAAGACAAAGCCGCTGCAGGTCCACCCGCCCGACTATTTGACATTAGCTCACTGTCCTAGTGATAACGGGCCAAGTGCAAAATCAGTTTTGCGCTGCGTGGGGTTTAACGCTCTTCCAAGTTCCTGTGCCCAAATAGTGTTTGGAGCGGGACATCAGTGCAGATCCTCGACGCCCTCAACACTTTCTCCTTTCCTCACCTCTCCACCCATTGGCGACCACCCGTGGAGTCCAGCGGTGCTAATGCCGATCGCCAGGGCCTGAACACCCCTTCTGAAAAGGTTCTCTTGCAGCATAACCGTGTGCTTGGACTCGTGGACCCTGAACACCGCCTCGGCAGTGAATGATTAGCTCGAACCATGTGGCAAATCTTGTTCTTGGCGGCTCTCATGAGAGTCTCATCGACCACCATGTTTTTGATGTTTACGACGACTTCATTCAGGCCAAACGAATGAAGACACTTCGTGTGCTTTTGGATATGACTCTCTGTGTCTGCTAAATATCCCGAAAATCCACCCACAACCGTTACTCGTGGGGAAGCCGTGGAAAGTGCCCGCAACTTTCAGGTCCAACAGCGGAGTTGGTCAAGATCTGCGGAGTGGCTAATGAAGATGAACCTCCGACGAAGCTTATGAGGGAACTAAGGGACATCCGCGGGCTCCAGATCCCCTGCGCCGTCTCTGATACCTTCCCTTGAGAGAGTGGATGTCATCTCCGCTGGATTCCCATCATTTTGACAGGACGCTCGACTCTTGGCTCCTTCTCCATTGGACTTTCAACTTGCCAATCTCTCAGCGGGTCTCCAGCATCCTGTTGCCCTGCCTGGACAGATGTGGAGTATGCTGCTCCGCGACGTCAAGTATCTGGAGGTCTGATGGACACATTGAACTCAGGGTCTCGTCGTCCACCCCCCTGAGCAATGATGAACGGTGTATAAAGAGCAGCCAGTGCCATTTGACTTTCGAGATTCTTTTCTACACTCTCTCAAGAAGCTCTCCGCGTTTTCCTCGTTTCCTACCCCCAGTCATTCCTTTTCCGGTTCTATACCGTCCATTCATTACAGCTTTTTCAAGCACCAGTCACTCTCTACAATCAAGATGAAGTCTTTCGCCATCTCCGCTGCCATCCTGGCTTCCACCGTCGCCGCTCTCCCCACCAACATCATCCCTGGTGCTGCTTCTGGTGTCCTCCCCTCCGACATTCCCACCTGCCTGCCCTCTGGCATCATTCCCGCCGGTGTTCCCATTCCCTCGGGCATCCCGACCTGCCTTCCCTCTACCCCCGCTGCCCCCGGCGCCAACGCTGGTGTCGGCAACTCCCAGGTCTCCACTGACCAGGTTACTGGCCAGGTCCACAGCGTCTTGGCCGTGACCGACCAGGCTTCCAAGACGGTACTCGTCGAGCTTGAGCCCTCCGTGGCTGGCCTTCTGTCCGGCCTCAACCTAGGCAGCGTCACCCAGTCTGTTGGCCAGATCATCCAGGTTGCTCCTACCGTCGATGCCCTGAACCTGAACGGTGCTACCGGTGGTCTCCTGACCGTTGCTACCGGCGAGCACTCCGTCGCTCTCGTAAAGCTCACCTCCACCGTTGAGGGTCTCCTGGCCGGTCTTGGCCTCCCCGAGGTTGGCTCGCTCGTTGGATCCGTGGTTGGCACTATCGAGGGTGTCGTCTCCGGCGTCACTGGCAACATCAAGCGCGACCCCGTCTCCGACGTCATGAGCATCACCGACCTCAGCGGCAACCCCATCCTCGTCCAGGTTGAGCCTACTGTCCTCTCCCTCCTCGGTGGCCTCGACCTGTCCAATGTCCAGGGCACCGTCGGCACCGTCGTCGCTGAGGTCCCCGCTGTCTCCGGTCTCGTTGGTGCTGCCCAGGGTGTCGATGCCGAACCCACCCAGCTCTTCGGTGTCCTCGGCCAGGACGGCACCTCCGCTCTCCTCGTCAAGGTTGAGGGCACTGTCACCGGCCTGCTCTCCCTGCTCGGCCTCTCCAGCCTGACCAGCACCATTGGCAGCGTTGTCCCCGCCGGCCTCCTGTAAATGATCTGATCTTCTGGTTACCCTTGAAGGGAGTTCATCGTTCGCTTCTATGGGTTCTCTGTTGATGTGTATTGAGAGTTCTGCTGCTATAGCTTGGCTATCGAGCTTGTGCAGGCAAAAACGACTGAACATGAGGAGTTCCCCTTTTTTTATTATTTGTCATCTATTCGCCTGTACCTATTATACGTGAAAGCGTGAAGTTTGAGAGTTTTGACCTTGATTTGGAAAATAGACTATGTAATGTCTAGTTGTCTTGTATGCTGCCTTGTTCATGACCGTAGGAGCTAATGAGTAGTTCGAAGTCAAGTTGCGGTATGTGGCTGGGACAGGAGAGAATAAGGTTTTACTAGCAGTGACCAAATTTTTAGAGGGTTCACTAGTTCATAAATAAGGGTGGTTAGTAGTTCACCGATAAACTATAAGACTAAGAGTAGATGCCGAGACATGTGAAACAGCAGAAGACGACTCTTATCATTCTCGCAGGAAACAACTACCTAACCACCCATCCCAATACTAGTCTTACATATTAAGTACAGCCCCCCCATTCGGCGAACACTTCACCGTCTCCTTCTCCCAGCTATCAATATCCCTCAACGTCCGCTGAATATCATCCTTAATCAAAGGAATCGACTCCGCCCCCATAAGCAAACGCATCGGCAACGGACGTTCATCCTGACCAACCACACTCTCGAAGAGAACCTGAGCACAAATATCCGGATCACTCCAGGTAGACTGCGACGCTGGGTTCGTGACATATTTGATCAATTGGCTGAACGAACTGTTTGGATCATCGTATGCGGGGTGGCGTGGTGCTTGTTTGAGACTTGAGCCGGCGAAGTTTGTGCGGACGCCGCCTGGTGATACGAGGAGGAATTTGATGTTCCAGGACGGATCGACTTCTTTGGAGACGGATTCTGTGAAGCCTTCGAGTGCGAATTTACTGTTGGTGTTTTGTTAGGTCCAGCGCAGCGCTATATAGAGGATATTGGGAGTAGTAGTGAACTTACCTGGCGTGATAGAACGAATGACCAGGAACGGTAATCCACCCTCCCATTGAAGATATTTGAACAACAGTCCCACCCCGACCGGGGGTATTGACTTCCCGAAAGACTCGCAGTGCTTCCTGGGTAACGTGCACTGGACCCCAGAAGTTCGTCTCGAGTTGGTGTCGGGCATCAGCTTCGGCGATTCCCTCGGTGTCGCCCATCAGACTGTAACCGGCGTTGTTGATGAAGACGTCGATTGCGTGGAATTTGTCAACAGCGTCGGCAATGGCTTTGGTAATTGTCTCTTGACGTGTTACGTCGAGATGGAGTTTGAGGACGGTTGGGCCGTCGGGGAGGTAGGAGAGAGATTTCACGTCGCGTGCTGTGGCTACGATGTGGTGACCGGCGTTGTAGATTGTTTTTGCGAGGGATTTACCGAGGCCAGATGAGCATCCAGTCACTAGATTTTGTGAGCCAAGGTGAAATTGAGCAATGTTGACATTGGAATTATTCTTACCAAACCACACAGCAGTAGTATCTAATTTTTGCGGCGAAGATGGCATTTTGTCGATATATTCCGATGTAGTCGAAGCTTTCAATTGAAATTGGATATGGACTGGATATCGCACAGGAGGTGTTGGTAAAGCCTGGTTGAGAACTTGAAACTAACTTGAATGACTTTCAATCGAATTCTTCTCGCCCTTTTATACGCTGTCTGAACCTATACATCATGATTCTATTTCTCTGAACCCTGAAATAGCATACAATTTGCCCCGTATCTATCAACCAATCACAGGTCATAAAAATCATCGATCTAAACCCAATCCAGAAGTTGCACTAAGACCGCGAGGCTCGTAAGAGTGGGGCAAGCTGACCTTATCCAACGCCATCAGCAAGATCGTTCTCTTTGATCTTTCGAGTTTGCCACAACTTGCTCTTTTTAAATTGCCCCGCTAGTGCAATCGCTTCTTCAGGAAAGGACACTATGCACGTTGCAGCATCATGACCGGAAACAAACAGGATCAGACCTTTGTGGTGATCACCGGAGATCCCCAACGGGGACATGGCGCGCGGCTGAGCCAGGCACGATCGCATCTTGCACGGCGATACCACGGAAAGAAGAGATTGCAAAATCCGAGTTCCCGGCAAGCGCAGCAGCTACTAGCGTTGCATCGGGCACTGTATGCTGTTCCTCAAGAAGTTCGCCTCTTGCTAGAATCGCCGCCGATGCCGCCGTCGGTGCCGGGGTATAACAGGATGCAAAGATGTAAGTCTCGACTTCGAGTGTTGGTCCATGAAGTTCTATTTCAGAGCTAATATAATTATTCAGTCATGTATGACTATATACATTCTGGCACTGCTCTGCATAGATTTTTCTTGTCGGTCATATACGCTGCGATTACCCATCCGGCTCTTATGAGTGCGAAGATCCTGAGTGCATCGGCATGGGACGATCTCAATAAGACAGAGCATATCAGTGCTATCACACTGCAGCAATCCTACATTACCAGGCAGTTGATGAACGAGTCACTATCAAATAGAGAACAGTGCTTCAGTGACGTGACTACCGCAGCTTTGATTTCGGTTCTACTTTTTGATGTACGGGCCTGGACCCTGGAATCCTTTCTTGATCGATACTGACGAAATTAATAGCTGGTCAATTTCGACGTCGATGCTTACGAAAATGATAGGGCGGGTCTTGAGTACATTATCAATGCTCGCGGGGGTATTCAAAACCTAGGATTCGAGGGACGCTTGGCTGAGAGCTTGATATTGTACGAACAAGTGTTTTAAACTGTCCTTCTGATGTGGATCTCTCTGCTAACTGTGCTAGAATGGATCAATTTCGGAGAATCGGGAAAAGTCCCTTTGACAGTTGGAAGTCTTTATCACCTGAGGACTTTGCTGTCTTTCCATATGCCCAACTAGACATGACCGTTTTCACACTTGGGGCACAAGAGTGTGACTGTCCTCAGTCAGTTAATCAATCACTCATCGATCTCTACCAATCGATCATGCGATATGCGACCTGGGCTTCATCCGCAAAACCAGCCTACGAATATTATCAATATCCTACAGCTCTAACTAGGCCCCATATGCTGATAGAGCAGTCGGATCACAACCAGCAATCACATCATGAAGACCCAAGAATCCCGGCCCTAGATCAAGCACGGCACCTACTCAATTTATCAAATTGTGTATCAGAGACGGACCCTGGCCTGGCTCATGCCATTATCAAGTTGAAACATCTTCTGCACCAGACCGATATAGATGGATTTTGGGGCCCACTTCCCGGCGCATTTATTTGGTGTCTGGTCATCGGCGCTCGACTATCCCCGCCAGGATCCGCGAGAAAATGGTTCATGATGCAGATCCAACGTACCTGTTGTGCGATGGCGGTGGACGGTTGTGAGATGGTACTTCGATGCCTGCGGACTGTCCTAGTGGGGCTCGATGGGGCCCGGATTAGTAGCCCCGAGGTCTCTCTGATGTGTTATGAATGATAGCTTAGAAGTATAATGATATTTTCCTGTGACTTTACCAGACCCTATCAGGCACGAAAGATCCAAGATACATATCGGTGAAAGGAGTTCAAGAATATACGAATATAGATAGAGGTACGTAGTGTCCTATAAGGGTAGTGGCGAAGGGAGGGTGACTCGGCAGTTTGGGCTGGTCGCGGGAACCAGATTTACTCCGAGTGGCCTCGGGCGAAAGAGTCGAAACGAGTCCGGAGACCAGCAAAATGTGGGGAAGCGTCTGGGGAGCGGGGCACTGGTCTGTAGAGGCCCGAGGGCTGCAAGGTGGGTTTGGCCTTTTTGACTGCTAATAAGTGCTGTATGCTGTGAGATACACGTAGGCGGGATTTCACCGCAGTAATTCTGTTCTGATATGATCAAATCACCATGTATAGCTCATTATCTCTTTAGATCAGGTGTATAGTTGGACATCCATGCCGCTGATTGGCTGGATCTATAAAGCCGCCGGCAGTACGACAAATCGCCTCGTGGATGATAAAACGATGATATCCTTTGCTCAAGCGGATAATTTTGCAACCGGCCTGCAATACCTATGGTCCACGAGTCAGTTAAAAGGCCCCCAGGGTTGGATGCTCTCCAATTCTCCAGCATGCCACTCTGGGCACTTCTCAACGTGGACGTGTGGGGAGCTGTGGGAAACGCGGCAAAAATCTCACCCGCTCTGGTCCTGATGAAGCAGGCCGGGGGCGAACTGCGACGGCACGCGCGCTCGGTGAAGGACTGGAGAAATTTAAAGAATCGCAAATTGCCGTTGTCCTGTCGCTTTGAAACTCTTTATTGATTTTGTACATTCTGTGCTTTGTGTCCTCTGAACCTCTTCCTCTATCACCCCCCCTCCTCTCGTCTCCTATCCCTATTAACTCCCCCTTCCTATCTTTATTTCTGTTTATATCCGACACAATGGCAAAGGCTCCCCAGGATTTGCAAATCGCCATTATTGGCGCTGGTATGGGCGGTTTAACTACTGCTCTTGCCTTGGCCAAGCGTGGATTCAAGAATATTGATTTATATGAGAATGCGCACGACCTTGGCTTCGTGGGCGCTGGTATCCAGCTGGCGCCCAACATGGCCCGCGTGCTTGATGGTCTGGGTGTCTGGCGTGGCATCGAGGCCGAGGCTGTTAACATTTCTGACACTTCTGTCCGAGGTATGCATATCAAATCAAACAGAGATATTGAATTACCCCAGGAAGAGGCTTATCGCTAACCACGGCATTACTACAGAGGGCGCAACCGACAAGGAGCTTGCACACGTCGAGCTGGGATATATCGAAAAGACCTACGGCTACAAGCACATGGTCGGTCACCGCGCCTCACTGGCCGGTGGTCTCTATGAGGGATGCAAGCAGCAGTCCGCCATCAAGTTCCACTTTGCCATCAACGCCGAGAATGTCGGTTTCGGCTCTCGCCCATCTTTCACAGCCGTTCCCCGTGAGGAGGGCAAGCCCTCTTACAAGGTTGAATGCGACGTCCTTCTCGCCGCAGATGGAATCAAGTCGCTGGCCCGCCAGGAGATGCTCAAGCGGTTGAATGTCAACGTCGGCGTCAAGGATACCAACCAAGCTGCGTACCGTATCATGATCCACAAGGACCAGATCAAGGATGACCCGGAGCTCCTCGCTCTGGTCAATAGCACACGCGTGACTCGCTGGATCGGCGCTAAGCGTCACATCATCGCCTACGCCGTCTCCAACAACACGATCTATAACCTCTCCACCACCCAGCCGGACACTAACTTTGCCGCCGCGACAAACGCCACTTACACGACCAAGGGCTCGAAGAAGGCCATGCTGGACGTCTTCGAGGACTTCTGCCCCATGGTCAAGCGTATGCTGGACTACGTTCCCGAGGGCGAAGTCTGCGAGTGGAAGCTGCGCGTCCACGACCCCCTCCCTACCTGGATCTACGATAACGTCGCCCTGGTCGGCGATGCTTGCCACCCCACCCTGCCTCACTTGGCCCAGGGTGCCGCCCAAGCCATCGAAGACGGCGCCGTCCTGGCCGTCGTCCTCGCCCGTCTCCCCGATACCACTCCCGAGTCTATCAACAAGGCTCTCCGCGTTTACGAGAAGGTCCGCAAGGGTCGCGCCGAGGCCCTGGTCGAGATGGCTGCTGCTTCTGGCCGTGCCTTGCACTTGGGTGATGGTGCCGCTAAGGAGGAGCGTGATCGCCAGTTTGCTGCTCTGCGTGCGGGCAAGGGTCCTGTTCCGGATAAGTGGGCTGATGCTGATGTTCAGCGGGAGATTTATGGTTTCGATTGTACTAAGGTGGCGGAGGAGAACTTTGAGGAGTACTTCAAGCAGATGTAAGCGGTTTTGATTCTTTTCTTTTGCATGGGTCATGACATTGGAGTTTTGTTTTTTGTTGTTTTTTATACTTTTGTTGATTTGTACATTTCATTTTCATGTATATCCGCGGCCTCTTCGACGAATGGGTCTCGTTTGAAAATTGCAAAATCATTGACTAAATGTTTTCTTGATTATAGGGACAGCATTGCTCGTGACTCGAAGCTTGCGTGAGGATTGGTCCGTGTTTTGTATGAGGTTGTTTCATGATTGTGAAGAGATGGCATATAAGATAAAGAGGGGGTCATTGCTGGACATTACTTTCTCTTGTATATAGCTTTCGTGGTGCCATAAATGACAAATGTCTCAATATTGTCCTTTTGCTTTTGCATACAGGTTTCCACTCGCGTCCCCAGTCGCAAAGAGTTACCAAGTCTAACTAGGGACAAGATGGAGTGGAATGTCCGAAGCATATTGTGTATCAAAGCCAAGGACAATAGCTAAGCAGATGATTAAAAGGATAGAACTGAAAGATAGTAAGCCACATCCATATTTTTCTTACGTTACATGGAACGCCGTCTGTCAGGGTAACCAAGTCAAGAACATGATCCCTGTTCATGCTTTCACCAGCTTGATGGCATGCAGAATATCCTCAAGAGACCAACCCGGCCCGCCGGGAACGATTTCCGCCCACACTTCCTCAGGAACTGCGTCGCTCGCATCCAGGAGACTCCAATTGGGGCTGGGCTCCGGTTTGATCCATTTGAAATCCTCCACTTGGCTCCAGCGATCCTCGTGGTCAAGGCGATCGTGATCCAGGGCCTAGGTGATCCAGTCAGTATATATCGTTGATGGCGGGGGAATGGAAGTAGAACATACATAAGCTTTCGGTATCCGGGTGAATCGGATATTGGAGCAATCCTCGATAATAGGATTACTCGAGCAGCTGAGGTAGACATCCACGTCGGTGCAGTTGTGCATGCGGAACTGTCGGCACGAGACGACAATCACACTATGATCCATGCCCGTGATATGCGCGGGTCCATTGACTTGTCCGCAGATTAACAAGCTTTCCTCGATGTTTTTCACCGTCAGACTAGCATAGGGCTTGCCATCTGCGGTCGGAATGGACATGTCCACAACGCAGTGCCGTAGAGAGGTGATGGAGGCTGGGACTGTAGAAGTAGAGCCGGAAGCAGGCAGCATAATGTGAAGACCGTAGTGGTTGTCAACGGAGACGTTGGAAATTCCCTGGGCTTCGAAAGAGTGTGATGCTTTTGCCTGCGATGGCGCTTTCGACTCCATGTCTCCATCAGAAGTGGCCGGGAAAGAGGTTGGTGCGATTTCCGGCCTCTCTTGATGCTGCTTATCCGGCTCGTTCAATGGGGTGGATGGATAGTTCGGGGTATTGTTGGCTGAAGAACCGACTGAGGATGCACCAGGCGAGCGATACCCAGGAACACTGCGACGACCTTCGGCAGCGAGTGCAGCAGCATCGGACAAAGAGATAGCTGAGGCGTTCTTCTTGGTCTTGAAACTGAACTTCGCTCGGGGTTCGAATGCCGCTCTGGTTTCGTTCAATTTCTCCTGCAAGGCCTTGATCGCCTATCAAAGGATATTAGTATCGAATATTCAATGGTATCGTATGTTTTCATACCTCAGCATAGACCCTCTGGTCATAGGTAGGGATGTAGCTGGCTGCATCTTTGACTTCATTGGATAGCCGCACGATTCCGGCGAGGCAGTGATCGGTAGCATCGGCTCGCTCACCACCTATGAGCGATGTATCGGCGAGCCGATCCATCTGCTGCTGTAGCGCTATAACACTTACAATTAGCTAATGCTATTTCCTTCTGCTTATGATAATCAACAGGCACTATTCATGGAGTATCAGCCTTACCGGTGATTTCATGTTGGAAGTAACGGAAGAATCGTTCCTTCAGTGGGATTTCGGTCTTGGAGATGGTTTGGTTATCAGCCGAAAGTCGGCGAGCTTGCTGGGGCTCCAGCTCGGCCATGATGAATCAGTCGTGATTTCGTGGGTTAGATGAAGATGCCAGCCTTTGGGAGGCCGGAGCACGGAGGGTAAAACACGCGGTTGACGGAATGTAGGAATGACGTCGGTACGATCTCAAGCGGATCATACCACCCTCACAAAAAAGGTGAAGCGAGTCGACTTTGAAGTTCGAAGTGGCAGGGTCCAGTCGATTCCCGAGTCAAGGCAATGTGATAATGTAGCAGCAGGAAAGGAGGGGCTTCCAGCCAAGACGCTTTAATGTTTAATGTGACGGATGATATGGACGCAATGGCGGGGTCTAGAAAAGCTCCGAGCGTGACAGCTTAGCGCATGGAGCTATCCACGGCACAAATATCAATAACCCGGAGGTGATGGTGTTGGAAGGGAGTGGTGGTGACACAACATCCAGCGAGGATCTTCGGCAGCTTTTGAAGAACAAGCAAGAGTATTCGAATATTGTGGAGAACCAGATGCACGACACAATGGGGTTGGCGGACTCTTCCTCCACTCCATTTGCGGTGACGTCGATCATCCCGCATTCCTCGGACTTCGGAATTAAAGATGATCCGCAAGTATTTCTCAGGCCACAAGGCATTCAAATTGTATACTTGGCAGCATTTTACGACTAAGTCCCGAGTTCTTTGTTATCTTTCCTAGGGATATTGAAGTGATATCAAGTGACTATCCAGTAGACCATAACTTCTAAATATTCCTGTAATCTCGATGTGGGTAGTGGAGGAGACCACTCATGACAGGGCTTGAGTGACTAGTACGAACGCTAGTGACAGTACCACAACTCAAATTAATGTAATTCATACTTGATATTCATGTACAATGCTTTGAATGTTTGAGAGATAGATAGTTTGATCCAAAAAAAAATGGTCAGGAGCCTTTCTGAAGCTTGTGTGATCTGACCGGGGTCTCGAGGATCCCAGACAAAGAAACCCGAAGCCTTGGCCAGCCCCGGGCGACAGTATCTAGAGATTTCGATTCTCATTGGCCTTCTATTGAAGACTACTTCACGTTAGCTTGATACACTTATTTCGATCATTTTCCTATGACCAAAGCTCTACATTTATTATGCCCCCTTTGTTGGGTCGATCGACATGCTTCCATTTTATCCTTCGACACCTGCCCGAAAATCGGTATATCTAAATCGACACACTTTGAGCCCCGAGTCAATTTTAGTTAGCTCTGTGTCGCGGCATTCGAGATTGAGCTGACTTCTTCACGATTATAGTAAACGTTTGACCTGAGCGCCGAGCATAGCTCACGCACTGGCATGGGAAACCGATCAGCCACCGAAGATTGCTTGGAATTTCGTGTCGAGGAACTGATGAGTGGGAGCGATCTTCATGGAACCGAGGAGTTTCTTTATCGCAGCATGGCTCATGCAGCTGTTTATGACATTCGGGCTCTGCTATGAGATAGTTGAGCAACTACAAGATGTGCCAGACGGCTGGTCAAAAGGAAGTAAGCCTCAGCCATGGACACTTATTCAATTTCGGTTGGAACTACGCGGGCCGGGCAATATCGACCTAGAGACACTGGCCGTTGATATATCGACTCCGGGTCATCCACAATACGGAAGACATATGAAGCGCGAAGAGGTGGAAGATCTTCTGCGCCCGGCCTCCACCGTCTCCGACCAAGTATTGTCCTGGCTGGACTCGAAGGGTGTCTCCAACGACACGATCGAGACGTATGGAAACTGGATCACCTTCAGGACGACCGTATCCCGGGCCGAGCAGATGTTGAAGACGCAGTTCTTCTACTATCACCATGATACCAGCCAAACAACCCTCATCAGAACTCTTGGATACTCCATACCTCGTGAGATACACCCACATGTCCACCTGATTCAACCAACCACCAGATTCGGAAAGCCTGATACTCATGGTGATGGGAGTTTAAATGCACGTGGTGCTTTGCCGGTTGATCAGCCAATTGTGGCCACACCGGAAGACCTGACTGCAGAGTGTGGAACCGTCATGAGACCCGATTGCCTTCGGGAGTTATATGGACTACAACACACAAGGCCAAAGCCTGATCCACGGAATCGACTAGGAGTCTCGGGGTTTCTAGATCAATATGCCCGTCATAGTGACTTCCATCACTTCATGCAACGCTTCTCCCCGGACGCATCAGACGCCAATTTTGACGTGGTGACCATCAATAGAGGCATCAATCCAGAGGATTCTCCCGCCAGCAGTACAGAAGCAAGTCTGGATATACAGTATGCAGCTGCTTTGGCCCACAACGCATCAGTCACGTTCTATTCCACTCGTGGCCGAGCACCTTGGGTCTCCGAGACGGGACTATTAGGCTCAAACGACTCAGAAAATGAGCCGTTTCTTGATCAACTCCACTATCTCACCAGTCTTCCAGACAATGAACTTCCATCTGTTCTCAGCACATCATACGGGGAGATTGAACAGAGTGTGCCGCCATCTTATGCAAGATCAGTCTGCAACCTGTTTGCGCAACTCGGTGCCCGGGGGGTATCAGTCATCTATAGCAGCGGAGACTCGGGCGTTGGAGAGTCATGTCTCAGCAATGATGGAAGTGGGCGAACCAAGTTTCAGCCAATTTTTCCAGCCTCCTGTCCATTCGTCACTGCGGTTGGAGGAGTGGAAGGGATCCATCCCGAAATCGCTCTTGATTTCTCTAGTGGCGGATTCTCCGACATTTTTACTCGTCCAATATACCAGGAACAGGCAGTCAACGGCTACCTTGATCGCTTAGGTGGTCAATGGAGCGGTTTATACAACCGTCATGGAAGGGCGATTCCTGACGTCGCCTGCCAAGCGAAGAACTTCATCATTCGAGACCACGAGACCTATTTGAAGATTAGCGGCACCAGGTTTGTCATTTCGGTTGATTGATCCGAGTCATAGACTAAGGTCGAACAGTGCTTCGGGGCCGGTATTTGCTGGCATAGTTTCTCAATTGAACGCGATTCGACTTGCAAATGGCAAGCCTACAATGGGCTTCTTAAACCCCTGGCTATACAGCCTCCAGCAATCCGGATTTACCGATATAGTACACGGTGGTTCCCGAGGCTGCACTGGAACGACTGATTCCGGTGTCAAAGACGCTTTTGTTCCATACGCAAGTTGGAATGCCACAGAAGGCTGGGACCCAGTGACAGGACTGGGGACACCTTTGTTCCAGACGTTGGCGGAGTTGGCCTTATCGAGTGACCAGGTGGCATGGACGAAATATGTTGTATTTAACAAAGATAGATCATATTAGTACCTCAGTAAATTTGAAGCAAAAGGCGTTCATAAATAACTATTTCATCAAATTATCCATGGATGATAACAAAGTGTTTGAGATGCTCAGCTCCATCGGCTTCCATGCTTCCCATCACGTGACTACTAAGCTGACCGCCCACCCGCGGTAGCTCCGTCATGGCGGACCTTCGCCAACTCCCATCATCCAAGCCAGCACCATCGACACCCTTCATTTCTGCTATTGCAGTCATCTATTGCATCTGACTGTGCGGCAGCTCTTCAATAATACCCGAAACCTATCCTCTCACAACACCACACACCATGTCGGACCTCAAGTCCCTTGTCACAGAGCTCCAGAACGCCCTGGAGCGCAAACAGCTGGATGCCGCCAACAACCTCCTCAGCCAAGCCAAGCGTGCTCTTCTCATGCAAAATGCCCTGATTCCCACTCCTTCCACGCCACCACAGCTCGTTGCTCTTGCCCGACAAGTCCTTGAACTCGGCGCCCTCGCCTCAATCCGTCAAACCGACGCGCAGACCTTCACAAGATACTACCAGCAGCTTCAGCCATTCTATGATCTGGAGCGACACGCCGGTGTGAGCTCTTCTGAGTTTGATTTCAGCACTAGCCAGCGCAGCAAGATCACAGGACTCTACTTGCTCCTGCTGCTAAGCATGGGTGATAGTGCTAACTTCCACACCGTGCTGGAGGGTTTGGTCGAGGAGGCTAGTTTGAAGGGTGGTCGTATCGAGGACGACGCTTATATCAAATATCCTGTTGAGCTGGAGCGGAACTTGATGGAGGGCAGCTATGATAAGGTGTGGCGGGAAACGAAGTCGGAGCGTGTGCCATCAGAGGACTTTGGATTGTTCTCGAACGTGAGTGATATGACTGCTACGGTATCGATGATGAGTTCTATGTATCACTAACTAATTCCCGCTTTACAGGTTCTCATCGGCACTATCCGCAGCGAGATCGCAGACTGCTCCGAGAAGGCTTATCCCTCCCTCCCTATCTCCAACGCCAAGAACCTCCTCTTCCTGGATTCCGAGGGTGCAGTTATCGAGTTTGCTCAGCAGCGTGGCTGGATTCTTCGTGATGGACGGATACACTTCCCTGTCGAGCCGGAGGCGGCCACGAGGTCCGAGAAGGATATCCTCGTGGCCAGCGGCACGGTGATCGAGAACACACTAGGCTACGCTCGGGAGCTGGAGACGATTGTTTAATGCGAAGGGATGGAGATGGTGGCTATTTCACCACTGGATATCAATGGTTAGACCCTATTATCTTTTGCCTCTTATCTCGGTCCCTGGTTTTCTGGCGCGGGTGTACTTGTATACCTCTTGCGGTTGCATTGTGGTTTGATCTAGCGTGTTCACGAAAACAATGATCCTGGGAGATTTTGGATAACAGACTCTTGTAGACGATTCTCAGTTTACATCTGCCCTCCACACACAAACCCGACGATCGTAGAAGCTGCTCGAAACACAAAGCAGCTCAGGTGATGTTGAGCCCTTCCACACATCGCTCGCGTAGTTCATACTCTCGTGCTCTGTAAACTCTGCCAGCACCTCAATCCCCCATTCCGCAGTCTCGTCCTGCTGTGTCTGGGTGACCCTCACAATCCTCGTGCCAGCATGCATGCAGCTTGCTAGCACCAAGTACTGTCTCTCCGAGCCAGTTTCTTTCGTATTGAGCAGCTGCAATCTCCAGACACCACCGCCAAGACCCTGCTCAGCAAGAACCTCGCCCCGTCGGGTAGCATGGTACACACGCAGTCCTTCATCGTAGCTACCAGTCAATAGAATCGGAGCATCGTCCACGAGCGAGACTGGTAAGGGGAGAATCGATGTTACGCCAGCAGTATGGTGACGCGCTCGATCATCGTGTTCGAGGAGTAAGTTTGCGAGCGGTTGATCATCGTCCTCCTCCTTAGTATTGTGAGACTCGAATCGACGGGTATGAAGAGATCCGAAATCATTTCCAGTAAACATGAAGGGGATAGTATCCCGCTTGGATTCATCGTTCCCGGGCACCTGCATCGCAGCCAGTGCAACGAACCATACTTCAATCATTTGCCTCGCCTCGAAAGAGCCCCATTCAGTAATAGCGCTGCCATCTGCGATATCTTTGGTTGTCCCCAAAACAGCCGTCCGACTATCCGAGAATGTCACTGCGAATCCATCGGTGTCTGCTTGAGAGAACCAGTTCTCTGGAGCCCAGGCTAAGAAGAGGGCCGGGATTGAAGCATCTTCATGGACTTGTTTTGTCCATATTTGGTGGATGCTTTGTTCTGTAGCAGAGACGCTGAAAAGAGATATGCATCCTGTGCTGCTTGCAATAGCGAACTTGTTTTTATCTCTTGGGTGGAAGTGCAGATCGAAGACCGCATATGGAAGGGATACCCTTTGTACCAATGATCTGTTGGGGACTGTTAGCAAACTGGCCGAGTGTAGGGGGTCTCGTGGCTTCGAGATAATGCGAATATTTTCAGACTTACAGATTGTTTGAGTTAGGATTTAGTTTCCATAGCTGCACGCTGCCGGTTTTCGTTTGCTGAACCTCATCGTCTTCATTCTTGGATTCTGAGAGGAGATAGGTGCCCACAACGAAATGATCGGGGATTTCAGCGCAGAATTCGAGACAACTGGGTGGTTGATCCAGAAAGATAGTCGTTGCAGACTTTGGTTGCTGGATCTGTGTCATTGTGTGTAGCGCCGGGGGAGTCGATTTGAGGCTCGAATACAGCGAATATTGTTCAAATTCGCTTTTTGAACGCTGTACCTCCACGCGGGTTTCCCAATTTTTGATGTTCCTCACAGCCTCAGGGAGGGACTTCAAGTTCTGAGCTTAAATTTCTTGATAGACGATAATCAAGCATCCTTCGGCTCGGGCCAGAAAAATCCCCAAGATGGTAAGTGGGGCGGTGAAATGAGAATCCACTGCGTTGCTTGGGGCCGGGTTCCACGGAATGACTAGTATGTACATACCTTCTGACTTCTGATGGACCTGATTCTACATTGCTTCGTCTGTCGTGGACCTACGGATCGTAACTTGCTACATAATTTCCGCCGCGAGCGCGTAAATGATGCCCCCTATAGGTGCCTATCAATCACTATACTGTATTCGGGACCAATGCCCAGCCTAGTTTGGTTATGAACCCATTTATTAGAGCATGTAGACTGTAAAGCTGAGGCGCCACAACTGAGGTTACAAGGCTCGCGCGTCGCATCGGTGCCTAGTCGCAAAAGAAGTATTATTAATTGTCGAATGTCGTGCCCACCTGAGACCCCGCACTAAATACACACTATCATCCGGTGAGCATTCCAAGCTTCTTCTTCTCATAGTCTTGGATTTCCTTGAACAACGCGAATTCAGATTATACATCGTGTCCTGCCATCAGACACGGTAGGCAATCTACTCAGCCATGTCGCAACCATTCAGTACCCTGCCGGCTACGGCTAGGATTTCGCCCAAGCCCTTCACGGTCGCCATCCCAAGGGAGAAATTAACTGATATGGAGACCCTGATCAGGCTGTCAAAGCTTGCACCGCAAACTTATGAGAACTCCCAGTCAGATATACGATATGGTGTTACGACAAGTTGGTTGGTCTCCATGAAAGATCAGTGGCTTAAATCATACAACTGGTGAATCATCAAACGTTCTTTTAGATGATGGATGTATTGTTGACTGTAGTAGGAAAACCACGGAAGACCGAATCAACAGCTTCCCTCAGTGGACAGCCGAGGTGGAAGGACTGAATATTCATTTCGTGGGCCTCTTCTCAGAGAAGTCAGACGCCATCCCAATTCTCTTGATTCATGGCTGGCCAGGTAATGCAATCTAAATACACTGCGAAAGTTTGATTCTAATGCCCAGAGTAGGAAGCTTTCTGGAATTTCTTCCTATACTCGACAAGTTTCGACAAGAATACACACCAAGCACCCTACCTTATCACTTGATTGTGCCTTCCTTGCCCGGTTATACATTCTCCTCGGGACCACCGCTGGATCGCAACTTCACTACGACAGATATCGCCCGAGTGCTAGACCTTTTAATGAAGGATCTTGGGTTTGAAAGTGGCTATGTCGCTCAAGGTGGTGATATTGGCAGTCGAATTGCTCGCGGTCTGGCTGTAGATCATGAAAGCTGCAAAGGTAAGCGTTTGCCATTCCTCTCTTGCGTCGTACCATACCGGATCTAACTGCAGTTAAGCTGTCCATCTCAATGTTTGTTTTATGGGCCGCCCCGAAGGCATCTCGGATGATCATCTGGATGCGTCTGAGAGGGATGGAATCAAGAGAATGGAAGAGTTCAGAATGATGGGCTCCGGGTATGCAATTGAGCATGGCACTCGACCAAGTACAATTGGCCATGTTCTTGCCTCAAATCCGGTAGCTCTTCTCGCCTGGTAGGTACACACATTTGTGAAATAAATAAGGAAACATGTTTCGCTCATAATCAGCAGGGTCGGAGAGAAATGGCTGGAATGGGTTGACGAGCCATTGTCACCGGAGCACATTCTTGAGTCGATCACTCTATACTGGCTTACAGAGACGTTTCCTCGATCTATCTACACTTATCGCCAGGTGAATAAGTCTGAAAGATTCTTTGTTCATTCTGTTAAAAGAGGTCTAACACAAGTCGTTAGAATTTTCCTCCCCCGCCTATTCCAGCGACCAACGACCCTCGCTGGTACATTCATAAGCCATTCGGTTTCTCGTTTTTCCCCAGAGAACTGGCACCCTTGCCTCGCTCTTGGATTGAGACTACCGGCAATTTGGTGTTCTGGGAGCAGCATGAAAAGGTATCACGATTCATCTCTGATGGGAGAAAACCGAACTGTACGAGAGCTAATTTCTATACTTCAGGGTGGACATTTCGCGGCGCTCGAGCAGCCCGAAGCTCTGAAGAATGATTTGACCAAATTTGTGGAACAAGTCTGGCCAGGTGTTTCTTGATTTTAATAGATAGATTTTGGTCATTCCTGCTAGGCGATGTGACAGTAGGGTGTTTTGGATGGGTGGCTTCAACAAAGACATGTCTATCATGTCAGTAAGATAAATCCACATTTGAGAATCAAGGATCGGTTAGCTGCATATCATAACATAGATAACACGGGGCGCGAAAAAATTAATAAGTTCAATAAATTCAAGCTGAAGTGTCTGAAGAGCGGAATGTTATTGTACTGTTGTAGCTTCCTCCCCACACCGACAGGCTTTAAGGCAACAAGTTCTCCACGCGCTTATGGGCGTCTCTCAGTCCAAATCACCACTTTTCTTCTTACTTCAATCCACCAAATATTGAATGACAGATAAAGATGCCGTCTAGCTGGAACACAACTCTTGAAGAGATATTCTCAGACGAATCTAGCTTCTACGGCAAGTCCAGCCAAGAAATGACACCCTCTGCTGTCGTACTAACCTGGTTTAGGCGATGAGAATGAGCAAGCGCGGCTTGAAGAACAAGCAGCCACATACGACCCTGAACCTTTCTGGGCAGAGATTCATCCTCGGCTACTCTCCACGATTCAACATGAACTAAGCGCACCGCCTCCGACCATTAAAACAGAGGCCGGTGATTCAACCAAGCAGGAAGACGAAGATGCGCCCTCGACATCAACATACCGGCCACGAGACAGGCGCGGGCCCGGAGAATCCAGCTCTGCGTTTACATCCCGTCTTGCTCCATCAAGGACTTCTTGTTCCGACGTTGGTCCCTGGATCTGGATGTGGAAACCCAAATCCCAAGCGAAAGAAGGCGACATAGCGACCCTACTCAGGAAAGGCAACGACCTGCTCCAAGCCTACGAGGAAGAAGCCTCCAGTCTCCGCGCTGCCCACGACAAGTCCGGTGCGAAGACCACCGCTGCCCTCACACGCAAACTGAATCCGCTGCGCCGAACGCTGGAGCAAAATATCTTTGCTCTGGCTAAAGAGACTGGCGTGACATCTGGCAAGTGGATGTTCTTCCCGACGGTGGACTACGTGGATTCCTTTTGGAAGACGGTAGTGACGGCCCTTGACAAGGGCGAGCTAGGGAATACGGCCAAGGTTGCGACGGATGATGGCTCTGGGCAGGCACGGCTGATTTGCGTCTACACGGAGGACTTTAGTGACAAGGAAGATGTGAAGCGGGTGTTGATGACCCTGGTTGAGAAGGGACTTGTGGATGAAGAGTTGAGGCCCATTTACTACAAGTGCGATGCCTATACCCATCTGGATATCAAGTCTAATAATGCCTATGGACTGAAGGCGAGCTTGTTCTCTAGTCGGGATGTGTTGACTGGGAAGGTTTGAGTCAGAGCTATGAAATGATTGACGAGGAAATGCTGAATGAGAATCGAATATTATAACACGTGGGGTATCTATTTATTTGTACATGTTGATCTGTAGCCAGGGTATAGCAGGAGTTGAACTGCCCTCGGTGGGGATAAACGCACTCAATACGAGCAGTCCTGCTCGCAACCCCCACGCTTTGAATGCACGTGGTGAACGGATCAAGCCGGCACTTTGAGAGTGGTCTCGATCAGCTGAAGTATAGCTGGTCCGCCGATGGGCGTTTGTCTGGCGACTCGCGACAGGGCATCTCAAGCCTGATAGCACTGATAGTAGGTTCGGTCTTGAGCAGTCGCGGTCTGTGACATTGCCAAAGCCAGTGGTCTTCTTTCTGTGGAACTCCGAGCTCAATCATCGTTGCTAGGCTTGTCCATGACTTTCTCACAAGCTGCCCGCACTTCTGCAACACCCTTGACCTCGCCCCAGGCGTCGAGCAAGCGTTGGACCTCCTCCCAGTCCTTTTCTGCCTCGGCCTGCTTCTCTTCGGCGAGAAGCTTCTCCAGGCGCTCTGGTGCAGCAAGCACCCATCTCACGGTCTCCTTCTCAGCCTTCTTAGGCTGTGGTGGTTCTGCCTCCCTCTCCTCTTTGATCCGCCGTCTTTGCTCCTCACCCTCCTTGATCAACCCACCCGCAGTCTCAGCAACAAACGCAATCGCCGGACCGAGAGTTTTGGTCATGGTCAAAGGAGCGCCACGCTCATCCATACTCTTCCGCATCTTGCCAATTGTCTCGACGGCGCGGATCAACTTGGAGTAATTATCGTAGACCAAAGCCTTACGCTCGCCATCGAGGGTACGGACATCACCGACCAAGGTGTTCTCGGCTTTGAGGATCGTGGAAAGAGAGGATGTAGATAGGAGATGGTCGACGTAGCGCTGTGGGTCGAAGTCCGCATTGTCTAGCTCGGTCCCCGAGGCCAGGGTAGACGGGTTGGATATATCGCCTGCATCGGTGTTGCGGGGGACGCTGCGGGATCGGAAGCTTCCAGCTGGACTACCAGAGTCTGCACCGGGGGGCTTAAGGTTGTAGTAGTCACGTAGGGCGGAGCGATTGCGGCGTGGGTTGGGGGAGATCGCTCGTGCGGTGGATGGTGTTGACGAGGCACTAAGCCCGCCGGGGAGGTTAGTGTTCAGCGCATCGAGAGATGGCCGCGAGGATGCCGGGGTTGGAGAATGAGCGCGTGAAGAGGCAATCGACGGTCGGGGAGAAGACAGCGTGGACATTGTGGTGGTTGATGGAGGAGGAGGAGTCCAACGGCGCGGAAGACCACCAGATCACCGGCGTTAAGCGGTGGTCCGAGCTGGCGTGTTTTCGCAGCTTTGGAGCTTCATACTTCTTCCACCTCCAACATCTACGTTCGATCCTTACATCACTCGTTTGGCAGAGATATGAGTGAAAAATGGCCAATGCAGAGCAGATCGCCGCTCAAATAATGAGCTCCAAATCCCTCTGCGTCTCTTCCTCGTGGCTCAACACATTCCTAGGCTCTTCGCAGCGCAACGTCCCCGCCTCCGCACTCACCAAGACAGCTCTTTTTCGCGTCCTCGCCTCGGACATTCGCGAGTCTCTAGCGACAAACCCCACCTCCCTCTTCCCAGTCGATATATCCGACCCCGCCGTACAAGAAAGGCGCATTCCCGGGCCCATCCCCGTCCAAGTCCTCGACATCGAAGACATCGGCACGAGTCTCTGGAGCCAGGTCGAAGCAATTGAGCGTGTCGAGCGCGGCGAAGCTATACGAGGCCGGGAGATTGTACGCACGGTGAATGTTGGCGACGACAATGAAGGAACAGAGAATGGCAGCTCGAATAATACCGCCACGGCTGGAGCTCCCAGTGCGTCTGGGAGCAGTGGATCGGGACCACATCGGTTGATTCTACAAGATGCCAATGGCACAAAGGCAATCGCAATCGAGATGCAGCGCATTGAAGGCATCTCGCTAGAGAAACTGCCTATCGGTGCGAAGATACTCTTGCGCAATGCGACTGTAGCGCGTGGCATGGTGTTGTTGAATCCGAATTGTTCTACACTACTCGGTGGGAAGATTGAGGCCCTGGATAAGCCTTGGAAAGAGGGAAGAAAGGCCAGGCTATTGCAGAGAATTGATTCCATGCGAGACGAGGCGGATCAAGCCAATTGAATTGGATGGTAATCTTGATGGCTGTTAGATTCAAGACCAGTCACGACGAGGATAATTAAGTCTTGTTTTGCTACTTGCCGAACCTTGGTGAGTGGCTTGATGTCGTGATAGCAAGATCTCTACGGACTGGAGGGGGACTGGGATAAAGGTATGAAAGAATCGTGTTTATCTACTCATAACAAGTCGTGGTTATCTGCTACAGATGGCTCAAACCATTCCACGTCTCTCATGCTTTCGTTGACTAACTATGCCACCAGGCCAGTTATACCATCGTTCAACTCCTCCCAGCCTTCCTTCCTCCACGGTGCAACCATTATAGCCCTAAATGCATCTGTAGCCGTGCCGGCTTGAGCATATGCCTGGCTGAGATCCGAGGCATCTAGGTTGCTGTGAGGGGGCACGCTGCGGAGAGCCCGTTGGATGGCCATTTCTGCTGGGTACGAGCTGTCAGACACAGCGGACAGTTCCATCCAGCCCTGTGGCTGCCCTGGAGACAGCATGACGGCAGCGGTGGCTTCACTGATTTGACGAAGATCCTCGGGGAGACCGGCCTTCTCGGTGAATCCCATTGCCGAAATGGCAGCCAGCAGTTTCAGAACTTTGCCGCGGTCATGGATGTCGATGTCATCCCGTGTAACCATATTGTGCAGATCAGACTCCACGGCATCGATCGCATCTCGATCTTGGTCAAGAAGTGCGATAGCTCCGAGTAGAGTCACAGCTCCGACGTGATCGGGATGGTTCTCCACGCAATCGAACAGCTGCTGGCGAGCAACAGATCGTTCCTCTTCGCCACCCTTTGCCCACAGCACTTGAGCGAGGAGACACACGACATCTGGTGCGTTGTTGGCTTCTTGAAGCGCGTCACGGAACATATCAATTGCCTGATCCATGGACTTTGTGAAGTAGTAGGCCAGGCCCGCTGTGAGATGCGCCGACAGCCGAAGCTTGCTACATGCCTCAGGGTCAAAATTCTCAGCATCTTCCTCTCCGGACAGCGTGATGGCAGTTTCAGCCTTCTCTGCAGCCTCCTCATAGCGGTGGTTCGCGAGAAGCACTCGAGCCATGTCTGCATTTGCCTGAGCAAACCGTGAGAGCGATGCAGGTGATTCGGTTTCTTCGAACTCCGCCTCCATACCCGAGCAAACAACCTCCAAGCTGGACTCGGCGTCGGCAACTTCACCCATTCGCTCGGCCAGCAGTGCAGATAGATGCATGAATGGAAGGTCAGATGGATCCTGAGCGCAGAGCTGGTGGAGAGCGAAGAATGGCTGGATCAGCTGCGAAACTTCGTTCGAGGCAGAGGGGTCTCCTAGCAGGTGGTCAAACAGGGTAAGGGTATATTGACGCTTCGGCAACATCGTGGATGAGTTGGAAATATCAAATGCATGTTCGAAAAGACCCCGTGCCTCATTAGAATCTCCATAGAGAAGCGCAAGGAAGCCCTGGCCAACCCATGCCTGAGCATAGTCCGGATCCGTTGACTGAGCACGCGTAAACGCCTCATTGGCAAGCTGGATGTCATTGTGCAGGAGATACAGCGCACCCAGGTTAGTCCAGACTTGAGCGCTGCGATCGTTCAGATGCAAGCTTCGCACAAAGGCATGCTGTGCCACCTTGGGACTCATGTTCGTAGTCACAACGGCCAACGAATTCCAGAACTCCGAGTTGCCGGCTTCTAGCTCAATCGCCCGCTTGAAGCATCGCATTGAAGCCTTCAGGAACTTCCGGGGCTTCTTGCTCTTAGTACCAGAGCCAAGTTGCACACTCCGGTATGCCCTGTATTCAGCCCAGCCAAGGTTGTACCATGCTACGGCTTGAGCGTGGGTGTCTTGCGTGGAAACGTGAATGGCACGCTTGTATGCCAGAATAGACATGAAAATGCAGAAATCAGGTGAGACGCCCTCGTCGCGATCACTTGCTTCTAACCAAGCTTGGCCCACACCATCTACCTCAGTCATGAGATCGAGGGCGAGGGGATCGACACCAGAAAGCAGCAAAGCTTTGCAGTCCGCGACTGCGAGCTTTCCGATCTTCTTCTTGATGTAGGTAAGATTCGAGCATGCATCACCAACCGACTTCCAAAGATTGAAGATGTCATTCCGGACAGTCACAAGCGACCCAGCTACTTGAATGGCCTTGCAGGCAAGTTCCGCAGCATCATTGAACAGGCCTGAATCAAGACTCTTCCACGAGCTCTCGGCCAAAGTCTGGAGAAGCGCGATCGTGACGCCGATGTCATTGGGGCGAGTGGTCAAGACGTCCTCGTAACTAGCGATCGCGTCCTCGTAAACACCAAGTTCCCGCTTGACGTTGGCCATCATGTATCGCGCAAACCAGATATGGTCTTTTTCTTCGCCCGAAAGATTGGACTCCAGTTCCCGTGCATGATCGAATGCCTTAGTTGCAGCAATATATCGACCAGAGTGGTGATAGCTCTCCGCTAGACCGACCCAGGAATGGTAATCACCGGGACTAATCCGCAGCGCAGCTTGGAACGAGACGATACTCTTTGCGTATTGTTGCTTGTTGATCTGAACCGTTCCAAGAGCTGCATATGGCCAGCTGTGCCCTTTACGCTTGGAGCCTGGAGCAGGCTTGGCGTATCCCGAGTCCACAACCCGCTGTGCAACGGCCTCGACCAGATCCCACTCTTTCTGGTTCGCAAACCCTCGAGCAAGGCGCTCCGCAGCCTCGGTTTCCGATGAGGATAACTCAAAGGCTTTGTGGAAACATCTGCGTGCTCTGGCCTTATCTTTCTTGTAGTCCGCATAGTAGAAGCCAAGGCTTGTATATGCAGGCGCATAATTCATGTTGGCCTTGATAGAAGCCAGGAAGCTTGCATAAGCCCCATTGCGGTCTTTGCGAGCCGCTGCAGATGAATCCAATTCCCACTGGCAGTAGCCAACCCGATAAAGTAGCTCAGACTTGAACGACTTATTTTGAGGTTGTTCCGCTTTCAGGTTTTCGAGGGCATCCTGCAGACCATCGAGACCGGCCTGTAGATCACCGCTCAAGGCTTTGCACCAAAATAGCTCACCACGTATCTTGATGTTAGTGGGATCACGCTCTAGGGCACGTTCCAAAAATCCGGCGGCATTCTCATAGTCCTGGTCGACTTTCAGGACCAGACCAATACCCAGGAGACAGACAGTAGAGGTAGGCTTTTGTTGGAGAATATTCTCAAAGATCGACTTGGCTTCTGGGTGGTGCCGAGGCGACTGATAGGGAATCAAAGCATTGGCGAGGATGATATTCAAGGCGTCCGTTGTATTTTGGGACTTCCATCCAGTGTACCTGACGAATTCTGCGACATTTCGAAGTCCCTTCCGAGCCACATCGACGGTGCTCTCATACTCTTCAAGAAGAAGATAGAGATCTGCCATGATCCGATGCGCAATGACCGATGAAGGAGCCATATCCAGACCCTCAGTCATCAGAATCAGCCTATCTGCAGCGCCTGTATCGTTGATCTCATTGGCATCGAGGGCCTCAGCAGTCTCAGTGTCCTTGCCGGCAATCGTCGTCTCCGCGTCGCCTTCAGAGTCAAACTCCTCCTGTGGGAAAGGAGACAATTCGCTTGTCAGGAATCCCTTGAGAACCTTTGCCAATCCGGTGTCGGGGAAGAACTCGATATACTCGCGTAAGACACCCACATCCCATTGCGAGTATTCTTCAATGTCCTTCCACTCGAGCACAATGTTCCAAGCGAGTTCGAAAGGGTGCTTGATAATGACCATGTCCTGCGCCGAGCGAAGGATCTCCTTTCGTTTCGCAGGTTTTTTGCCCGCTGAAAGGAACTCAAGCTCCTCACACGCACGCTCGAGCAGCTTCTCCTCATACTGGCGACGAACAGCATCATCGTTCGTCCAATCAATGATCCCCCGGTACAGGTCCTCCAGCTTGCTCTGTCTGAACGCATCACGTTTCACCTCAAGGGTGACATTCTCTTTTCTTGCACCAAGACGGGTTCTCCGTTCACCAATTTCTCGGTTGATGTATTCTTTCTCCTCGGACTCGGTAATCTCGATCATGCGAAGGTAGGTCAGGGATGGGTGTGGTAGCCGACCTTCCAGGAAGGCGTAGAGTGGGGAGCTGGGGAGTTGCAGTTCGAGGGCCTTCTTGTATTTGGATTTGTCGTTGTTCTTCCGAGCCAGCTTTGTGTATTTGTCGACAACATCCTGGCATCGTTCCTTCTCGTCGCTGGGGAGAAAGATAGGATCAGTATCGGTCCGGTCTCCAGAGCGATCTGAAAATTTGTCATTTCATACCTATCGGCGAAAATTTTACCGAGCTTGAGAACAGCGTCATGATACGCATCCAGCTTCGGCCCGCCTTGTTTCTCGTACAAGCTAATCAGTCCCTGCCAAGCGATGCGATCATTGTCCTTGATCCGCGTCGCAGCGAGATAGGCTTCCTCTGCCGCCTCATATTGGTTCAATTTGTCATTCGCAAGTCCGAGGAAAACAGCGCTGGCGGGGAGGGAAGGAGGTAGTTAGCTTGGGTCAAATAGGTCTTAGGAAGTCCTTGGCACTCACGCATGGTAATTTTGAGGATCGTTCTGTACCAGGGTCCTAGCTTTTTCAGCAGCAGTCCCGAAATCTTTGGCGTCCAAAGCTGTCCGGACAGCTTTCAATGCGGCCTTGCTCGACATGATCCCCGTGGGCGCTCAGCATAGAGGAGCGGGGAGGTTCTCGGTGTGGTGGAGAAGAGGCGGTCGATCGGTTAGAGCCGATACGTCACGGCCTTATCGGGCTATCGGGAACCCCCCAGTACCCCCAGCTTGCGGTCAGCTGCAGTCTGCAACATCACCATCCTGTGCCAACCCCTTCTTTGTCTGTGGTCAAACCCGCGAACACTCTCAGATATTCGTGCAGACATTTTGTTTATTCTCAGTGGGTTGCTCTCGGGCGTGAAGTCGAGGTACGTATGTCTGTCTGATCACGGCTTTCCCGGCAGCTGATCATCCTCGTCTAGGTTGCCCGAGCTTCAAAGAAGCTTAGCTAGGATCTTAAAACATCTTGCTTCTGACCACATTATATCTCCATTATCTAGTGCTTTGCACACCTCGAACTTCGATTTCCGGTTCCTTGTGCGTTCGGCATTGTCGCACTATCGGATCAAGCCTCTGACACCGCCGTCCTCTCGTCGCATAATCCAGGATGGGTCTCCTGCGTCTTCACATTGATGGAAAGGTCTTTCGGGATCCTCAGAATCGAGAGATTGTTTTGAGGGGTATCAACGTCGCAGGGGATGCCAAATACCCCAAAAGCCCCGATATTCCCTCGTTTGTTTCGGAGAAGTTCTTCGAAGCCGACGATGTTTCGTTTGTAGGGCGCCCATTCTCGCTGGAGGACTCACATACCCACTTCAGAAGGCTACGCAAGTGGGGCTATAACGCGATCCGATATATCTTCACTTGGGAGGCAATCGAACATGCCGGCCCCAATGTGTATGACGAAGAGTGGATAGCATTCACCATCGAGGTTCTGAGGATAGCCAAGCAATATGAATTTTATGTCTTCATGGACCCTCACCAGGATGTGGTCAGTGGTCTTCTTCAATCACGTCTTCAGTTTATGGTGCTGACCCCGGCAGTGGTCTCGATTGTCTGGAGGATCTGGCGCACCGATGTGGACACTCTATGCGGCAGGCCTAAACCCCAGAGGGTTCAAAAATACAGAAGCTGCGCTCGTTCAAAATACCGTTGATAACCCCGCCGAGTTCCCAAAGATGATCTGGAGCACGAACTATACCCGTCTCGTATGCCAGACCATGTTCACCCTGTTTTGGGGAGGTCGGGATTTTGCGCCCAAAGCTATCATCGATGGCATGAATATTCAAGACTATCTACAGACTCACTTTATCGCAGCATGCAAACACCTGGCGCAACGAATTCACCAGGCCGGGGATATTGAACATGAGGTAGTGATTGGCTGGGAGAGTATGAATGAGCCTCATCGAGGTCTCATTGGAGTGCAGGATATTTCTATCATTCCCCCAGAGCAGCAGCTTCAGCTTGGGACCTCACCCACAGCCTTTCAAGCGATGTTGACTGGCGCCGGACGAGCTTGTGAGGAGACAACCTGGGCCTTCGGCAGCTTTGGACCCTACCAGACTGGGAGACAGCTTGTGGACCCAGAGGGCGAATTGGCTTGGCTCCCTGTCGATCATGATGATAGCAAATATGGCTGGCAACGAGATTCCGGCTGGAAACTTGGAGAGTGTATCTGGGCGCAACATGGAGTCTGGGATCCGGACACGGATACTCTTCTTCAGAAAGACTATTTTTCGAAGGTGCCTAGCACTGGGGAACCCCTGAACTACGAGATCTTCACCAACACCTACTTTTTGGAACACTACCGGAAATACAGAGATGCAATTCGGGATGTCTGGCCTGCGGCTATTCTGCTGTGTCAGCCACCCGTGATGGAAGTGCCTCCTGACTTGAAAGGAACTGAGGACGATGATCCAAACATGGTCCATGCTGTCCATTACTACGATGGTCTGACTCTTTTGACTAAGCACTGGAACCGCCTCTACAATGTGGATGTCATCGGAGTTCTTCGGGGCAAGTACTGGGCTCCGGCGTTTGCTGTGAAGGTCGGAGAGTCTGCGATCCGTAATTGCTTGCGTGATCAACTCAAATTCCTCCGTGAGGAGAGTTTGAAGTACATGGGCAACCATCCACTACTCTTCACCGAGATCGGTATTCCATATGATATGGATAACAAACAGGCCTACGAGACTGGAGACTATAGCAGCCAAACGAGCGCGATGGATGCCAATCACTATGCCCTGGAAGGCAGTACCTCGAATGGCTTTACCTTGTGGCTGTACCAAACAGAGGCACGTATTTTCCTTCACTCTCTTGCTTTTATACGAAACCGTGTTCTGCGGTGCTAACTTTCGTCTAGAATAACCATGAATGGGGCGACCTTTGGAATGGAGAGGATCTGTCCATCTACTCCCGAGATGACTTGGAACTTCCGACCAAGGTCACGTACACATCACTCAATCCACAGTCTCCGGCCTACTCTGAGAGCCACAGCAGTGGAGATGAGCCAGGAGTCGATTCTCGGAACCTCAAGCGCGCCCTCACGAACCCATCAATCTCCAGTGTTAGCTCTCAAACTCCCAAGGGCTACCGGGCCGCCGAGGCTTTCCTTCGCCCAAGTCCAATCTATGTGAACGGGTCCCTGGACAGCCATGTCTTTGACCTTCGAAATTGCAAATTCACTATGAATTTGACGGCGAAGATAGCTACACCATCCGACGCCCCAACCGAAATATATCTGCCCGAATTCCATTTCCCCGAGAGCGGCACTGTCATCGTGGTCAGCGGAGGGAAATGGGAAATTGACTATCAGGAATTCAACACTATTAAGATCCAGCGATTGCGATGGTGGCACGCTGAAGGAGATCAGAGTATCAAGATTGAGGGAACCAAGCGCAAAGCAGGCGAGTTTGCGAGTCCATCTGGAGACGACGTAACATATCTTGAACAGTGCCAGAAGGGCGATTGCCTTGTCATGTGACGCGATAACGAACGAGACTATTCCTTTCTTTTTTTCCTTTTTCTTTTTCCCCTTGTTCTCTGGTGTTCTAGGGCTTTTCATATTGCATATCAATTTATCTTAAATTGCTTCTTCGTCACGTAAAAGGCGCGCGCTAACCTAAGCGGCCTAGTAGTAACCTTGGAAGGTAAGGACCCATGGATCGTGTGCAGAGAGATAAGATAAACAACCGGTGACGATGAGGGGCACAGCTATGATGACGGTCAGCCGTTAGTCGAGAATACAAACTGAAAGAAAGAAAATTGAGGCATTGGCGACAAAAGGTTCTGCAGTACTACCAAACAAAGCGGTTTCATCTGTGCTATACTTCTCCTACGAGCAGGGGGGAGCGGTGTACCTCAAAGACCAGCCAGCCCATAGAAAATTCTCAGCCCGGGACGGCAATTCTCAAATTGCCCCATCGGCTGCCTTCCGCAACTCTTCCTCAACAATCCAAACCTGCGTAATCCAACCTTCTTTTCAACCGCGACCTCGATACTCCTGCTGCAACCAATCCTGCTCGAACAGCATACCATTATACTTTGCTTGACCACGCGCGGAGAGACTTTCACTTTTGAATGGCCGTTGCTGCTGTGTCCGACTACTAAACATCTCACGGACAGGGTCAACGGCCATATCAATCACTGCGGAGATCCTCTCGGATTCGGCAACTAGGCCCCTCGAGAGAACGACCTCTACCTCTGTCGTGTTATATTGCAGAAAACACGACTACTGTCGGTCGCGCCTCGCCACTCGCGTCCCCATCTCGCAGAAAAGAAAACACCGCCCCACCTCGATCGCGCCTCAGATACCCTTCGCATTCATTTCATAGCACGCCGCACGTGTCGTGCTGACAAGATGGTCTCCGAAGAGCTGTCGGAGGCCGGGATGGCCGACATCATTCGTGCACTGGAGGTCATCCACAGCCCAACGTCCACCAATGACCTCCGCAAAGAGGCCCTGTCCTTTGTCGAGGCTCTGAAAGACAATGAGGCAGCAGCTCGCAATGGCTTTCTGCTGGCCTCCCGTGCGGATCATGCTGCTGTGGTACGGTACTTTGGTCTGACCCTGCTAGACCACGTTTTGCGCCATTTGTCTTTCACCAATCCCGAGGAATCCACGAACCTCCGATCGATGATCCTTCAGCTCGCCGAGAGCATTCGACCCGAGGACCCGAGCTATCTCCGCAACAAAATCCCGCAGCTATGGTCGGAAGCCGCTAAGAAGAGCTGGGGCTTGGATTGGATGGATATGGACGAGGCGCTTGTTAAGTTTTGGGGCGTATCCCTGGTACATAATGAGCTGGTGCTCTCTGTTCTGGAGACCTTGTCGGAAGATGTCTTCTTCCGCGAGGATACAGTGTCATCTTTGCGCGGTTCTGAGCTTAACCGTGCACTCGTCGAGATCTTCACGCCCGCCGCGATTGTCGACCAGATCAACCCTGATAAAAGCACCAATGCTGTTCTGCGATGTGGGCAGGAGGGCTGGTTGGTGCGGATCTGCGAATTCTTGGATAACTGCGTTCAAAATGTCTCTAGCTCGCCTGAAGCACGCGATGCAGCCATCAAGGCTCTAACGACATTGAGATCTGCGCTTTCTTGGTCAATCTACAAAGCCGTCATCGCAGGACAGGTCGTTGCTAGTGTTTTTAGGGCTCTGACCTGCCAAGATGACCAAGTGTTGCTGGTAAGAGAAAGCTGCAAATATCGTAGGTATCGCCATGAATTGATTCTAAATGATGCTTTTTCTAGGCCGCGGTTGAGGCATTGCATTCGCTTTACGGGCGGAACAACATGGGAAATGACGAGTCTCACGGCCTAGTCTGCTTGATCTTTGAAAGCGAGTATCTGAGCACTCTTCAAAATCTGTACCAGTGGTCAATTGTCGGCCCAGAGGATGCCGATGAGCCGAAGTATTTGATTTCTAAAAAGCTCTCAGAGGTATGAATCTCATTATCGGATCGATAAAGTTCGAACAGAGCTGACCATTCATAGATGATCTCCTATGTCGCTGGTTGCCTGGAAGACGAGAGGTTCCTCCGAGATACCATGCATCGCCTGGATCTCCCGCCATTCTTTAACTTTATGTTGAACATCATGCAGCACCAAAGCTTGACTGTATCTATTCCGTGTCTTCACCTGTGGTCAAGGCTCTTAGGTGTCCAGAAGATTGGCACTTCAGAGTTCGTGGTGAATCAGACCCCTACCTTCCTCACCGTTTGTACCCAACGTTTGATTCGCTGGGAGTCTCTTCCCACAGAGTCGGAGGATCCGACGATCCAGTTCTTGGTCGAAGATATCGATACAGTCCCGGAACGTCATGCATTCCTTGGCAATTATCGTCGATACTGCTCGTCGATTATTGAGACCATTACCCAGAAGCGCGCCCAAGAGGCGGTGCGCGAGATCCTTGGAAGGGTTGACGAGAACCTGGACAACCTGTACAGCGGTGCTGAGCCATTCCAAAGTACGTCTCAATGTGTTTGTGACCTTTTCTTGCGCTAACCGAAGACAACAGTGCATAATTACAGTAAATCATCGATCCCGCTTATGCGCGCGGATGCTCAATTTGCCGTTGTCGAAGCTGTCATCAAAGGCTTTAATAAGTGGATTGAAGCCCACGGGAAGGCACCTCAGCAAGACGTAAGTCTCCTAGTCGAATTTCCAAAATCTCGTCGCTAACCCCGATGACAGGAGCAGGAGAGGAAACAGTTGGAGTTTGCAGTGGAGAGCTGGGCTTCCAAGCTCATGCAGAGAAATTTCGAGGTTTGTGCGCCCGTCAAGACCGTGATGAATCTGAAGCTAACTAGCAGGACTTTCAGGATCCGGTGATCAAGCAGAAAGTCATCAAATTGGTGGTTGACATCTCGTCCAAAGCACTGGACAACCACCCCGCATATGCGCTAAAGGTCCTTGAGCACATTCTCATGACACGCCTCCCAGACCAGCCCGAGTACCCTGTTTATGCTGAGGCTGTTAAGGAGCTGCACGGTCTAGCTAGTCACGAACTTCGTCGCCTTGCGATCCGATATGCTGATTACTTCTCAACTTTCTACGATCTACTGGAGCCGAAGATCAGGGAGATCACAATGGCTAACCGTGTGGATGATAAACTCCAGATGGAGCTGACATCCATCCTGCTGATCATCATGCAACGCGCCAGCAATCTTGATCCGAACCTCCGCCATAGCCGGCTGGCCGGTTTCCTTGCACCCATTCGAGAGGCATGGCAAGATGAGGAATTCCGCCGTATGAGCTCATCATTCGAGGGTTTTTGCACCATGCTTGGACTAGAGAACGTGGGATCGTACATGCAAGCCAAGCAGGCGCACAAGCTCGAAGACTGGTCTTCTGTCGTCTTGGACAACGAGGGAAAGCTTGTCCAGGAAGAAATGACCAGGAAGTTCCAGATGCTACCGTTGCGTGGTACCAAAACCATGCTGGCTGTGTCAACTGACAAGCTGAAAAGAACCTCGCCTGCGTATCAAGTTGCCTGTGATATGTGGCAAGAGCTGACTCCTCAGATTCTTCCAACTTTGGTCCAGCTTCTCACTCATGCCCACGCCTTCCATAACCCGGCCAATTGGGCCGTGAGTGACGATATGCGAGCAGTGGTTGAGCGCATTTTGACCGATCGATTCTGGCAAGCAGGCATTTCTAGTGGTAGCCGCGATGACTTCTATGCTAAGATCACTGCATCAAAGTCAACTCTCGAGGGTTTCGCGTCCTCCGTTCGTGGCAAAATTCGAGCGGTTCGTGAATCATGTTATTCGATGCTTTTCAGCATGAGTCGAATGCGCCATCAGTTCTATGGATTTGCCGAGCTGCCCGGGCCGTTGTCCGAGGCGCTGTTCAAAGATGCGGAGCACCTCTCCTCCCACCAATTCTCGGTCTTGCTCAATATCTCGCGCTGCCTGATTGACGACTGTCCTGTTCAATATCGGGCACAATTCTTGCCGCCAATGCTCGCTACTCTGTTCCGCAGCATCGACCGCAAGATCACAACTGAGTGGGAGTTGATTGAGCAACGAAAGACTGGAGGCGTGGACGGTGACCTCACTGACGAAATGAAGTCGGAAAGCGTTCTTCGTCAATTGACATATGCTGCGGTCATCATGGTTGCCAGCCTGTTCGATCCACAGAGAGGAGGTAAGAACCCAAAACACTCCCACAGTCGCTTGTCCTTTTCACATGAAATCGCCACTCGACCTTTCTTGAGCCCAACTGTCTTCACATGAGTATACTAACACGTTTATTCCTCCAGATCCTGATCGGACAGAGGCAGACCCTAGTGCACAGCAACCCACTCCTGAGCTCGCTGACTCGATCCGGCACTTTGTCCTATCCTCGCCAGAAATCTTCGAGCCTGTCATGCTTTTCTGCACCCATGCTCTTCGCATGCGTGATACGCGTTGCTGTAGTATCATTACTCGCGTGGTTCGATCCATCTTGGCCGACTTCGCGCCCCCGAACAACACTCAAACAATCGTGACCATCCGCGAGTTTATCTGCACAGATGTCCTGCAGGCCTGCATCACCTCCGTTCATGAATCCTATTTCGTCGATATGCAGAAGGACTTGGCCCAGCTCATCGCGTCCATCTGGGTCCTTTACGGATTTTGCAGCGAGACGCCGCGGTCCGTCTTTCTATCTCTGCCGGGTATCACTCCCGAAAAGGTTGCCCAGACAGAAACTGCTCTCCAGCGATGCACCTCCCCACGCCAGCAGCGTGCTTTGGTTCTCGAGCTCCTTGAACCGCTCCGAGGTGTGAGCATTGCCGAGCAAGGCAAGATCCTTGGCTCACGGGAGGAGCGCCGCAAGGCAAGGACCGCGATCCAAAATCGGTACATGACCAACGAGATGGAGACGCAACAGGAGACCCATCGTGTTGACATTAACGATGGTCCCGATCTGTCAGGCGTTGCTGATATGTTCGGTTAAACTGGTGCTCTCTACGACCTGGCGGCTCTCATCTATGGAATCTGTGACCTCATTTGCATGGCTCGCTGTTCTTCCTAGCCAGCATATCTTCATGCTGCTGGTCTTTAGTTTCCGCACAAAATTCTCCGTTTTGATGCCAATGCTCCGATGAGATCTGCTTGATCTCGCATGACGTTTAATGTTTGGTGGCTTCTTTTTTTTTCAATTGCATCCTGAGCGTACGTTCTTGATGTTTACTTTTCTTTTCATATTTCTTGCAGCATGGGCTTCTCTTCTTCGCTTGCGACCTTACGGACTACCCCTGGCGGCGGCGCTTTGAGACCAACAGAATAGACATGCCTCTATGCATCTATAGACGGCTAAACCCCAATGGAACGTGCCCAGGCACATCACACATATGATAACCCGCAGTCTGCCGTAAGCCAATCACCCCGGTAACCTTAGATCACTGGTTTACTAGTCTATGGCTCGATCGCTTTACGCCAGTGTTTAACAGAAGAAAAATGACTTGTTGTAAAGCAAAACTAGACCCTTCGTAGTATATCTACAATGTTTTCCTTGAGCCCCTGGCTCCGAGAGACAGACAATCCTTGTCTCCGTGATCTTTCCACTCGCTCTCCGCCTCATCTAACGAATCGAACTCCAACCCTCTTCCCTAGGAGGGTTCCCATGAAAAAAGCAGTACCGTGCCCAGCCGTGGAGCGGAAACAAGTGGCGGCACGGGATCGATGAATGCGTAGACGACATCGTCTATTGGGTAACCTTGGAGGGAGTGTAGGCGAAGGTAGGGCGGACGAAGCTGTACAAAGGAAAGGCATTAGTGCCATTGACCAAGCCATTGAGATCCGCAGTTGATTATTCGTCAAAAGTACGTACCGGTCAGAGTTGTAGACCTTCTGCTCGGTACCCAGCAGCTCCTTCTCGCGAGCCTTGTCGGCGTAGTAACGGCGGACCTGGTCGCGGTCCTCCTCGGCCTGGAGGAGAGGGGTGAGGTAGAGACGACCCCACATCTTCTCACGGGCAAGCTCACTAAAATCAAGCAGATGTCAGTTTCTGGTCGACATTGACACCGTAGGCCTCGTTGCCGAGTTGCAATTGCAACTCCTCGGGATCATCGGAGCAAGGAACCTCCGCCATCGCGCAAAACGTACCGTTGCTCGCGGACACCGTGGAAGTACTTATAGAAACCGTAGGCCATAATCATGTGCATGCCAACCATGTAGTAGAAGGGCTTGAAGCCACGGGCAGGGATGTTCCGCTGGAGATCGAGAACGTGAGGGTTAGCTGATGTCGCTGTGCGATTGCCGGGGAGGGTCTGGTTGGGTGCCAGTTCTCGTCAATGGCGTACCTTGTATTGGACTTGGGCATAGCCCCCCGTTGGGGGCATATCCTGAGGCATGGTGGCTGTATGAGGGGGTTTGGAGGCTCCGTGAATGTAACGAGGAGTCGCTGGATGGAGAAGTTGGTGATGCGTGTCACGTGAGATGTACAGTAATGAGGGCTGCGGCAGTTGCTATTGGCTGACGGCGGTGAGTGGGCTTTTTTCCCGGCGATGTGCAAGACTGCGAGACAGCCCACTTGATTGTCTGTTGGCAAGAACACACACCTGACCGGCACAATGGACGAAGACGAGAGACCGAGGAAACTTGCGAAGCTTGAGCACGACGAGGAAGCTATTCACGATGAACTCGGCCCCGCGATGACCGGTGCTGTGGCGGCTGCCGACGAGCTGTCGCAAACTGTCGCGCCTACGAACGATAATACACAACCTGGGCAACCAGAGGCCCCCAATGCCGACAATGCGATCCCATTTAGTGACTCCGCACTACCTGAGGGCACTGGTGCCGAAGACGCCCCTCCAAAGATGTCGAAGAACCAGCTCAGGAAACTTAAAAAGAAAGAGCTCTGGGAGGCGGGACGCGAGCAGCGCAGGGAAAAGCGGAGGGAACTCATGGCAAAGAAGAAGGAGCGCCGCCAACGTATGGTCGAGGAGGCCAGAGAAACTGGTGGCGAGGAAGCTGTCAAGGCGCTGCGCAAGTCATGGGAGACAACCCGTTCCAAGTCTCGGCGGTCGACTCTGCTGCCCCTATCGATTGTGATTGACTGCGGCTACGATGAGTTGATGAATTATGGCGAGCGCATTTCGCTCGCAGGTCAACTCACGCGCTCATACTCGGAGAACACTCGTGCCATCTGGCGCTCGAACTTGGTGTTCAGCTCGTTCAATAAACAACTCAAGGAACGATTCGACACTGTGCTCGCGCCCTATCGCAACTGGAAGGGAATTCGGATCATCCCAGAGGACTTCGTTCATGCTTCCGAGCTTCTCAAGGAACAAATGGCCTCCCCCAAAGGCGGCAAGCTGGTCGGACCCTTTGCCGAAAAAGCCGACGCCAAGCCAGAGGATGGCGAAGTCATCTACCTTAGCAGCGACAGTGAGAATATCCTGACGGAGCTGAAGCCCTACAGCACATACATTATTGGTGGCCTTGTGGACAAGAACCGGCACAAGGCAATTTGCTACAAGTCTGCTGTTGCGAAGGGGATCAAGACCGCAAAGCTGCCCATTGGCGATTATATCCAGATGACCTCTCGTCAGGTGCTGACCACCAACCATGTGGTTGATATCATGCTGAAGTGGCTTGAACTGGGTGATTGGGGAGAAGCGTTCATGAAAGTCCTTCCACCGAGAAAGGGCGGCAAATTGAGGGATCAGCAGGGCAATGAGGCTATGAAGGAGGCCACAGACGATGAGGCTGAGGAGGAGCAGCCAACCCTAGAGGATATTGCAAATGAGATGGAGGCTGAGCAAGGGGATGACCATGACGATGAAGAAGATGCATGAGAAGTACATACCTATTAAGCTGATATCATAGCCCTGGCAAAGCTCAATCCACAACAATATCCTGCCTGGTCTCCTCGAGGCACAGCGCCAAAGTTCCAAGAAGCTCCTATGAGTCAATGCCGCACGTAACTGGTGTAGCACTATATAGATAAATTGAAGAATAGAAGCAACAGAATTGCCTCTAATGAGAATTTTTTGGGTACATCACTTGATCGAAATCAATGGGCATGTACCCTGTGCATGAAAGTGGTCTTAGACAGTGGCTCTGAGCAGATACATATCGTGTCCGCAGTGGCCCAGATGTAGCGTCTACCAACTTAACGGCACGTAAGGTCTTTGAGCTCACAAAGATGTAATTGATCCTTGCCAGTGAGACATATCATTATCGCCTTCAAAGCAAGCTAACCAATTTAAGTGTGATCAAAGACCACCGCCTGCTATTCTTTGCATCTGGAATATGGATTGCTGCTGCATTGTATGCTATCATCCAGCACGTGATACGGGAAGTGGTGGAACCTTTAGGTCCAGCGTCCACGTTAGCACGAGCCTAGCTTACATAAGTCACTAGCCACACGTGGTCGAGCGCCACACTCTATGACGGAGGCGATTTTTTGATGATGCAGTTATCTTTCTTTCTTTTTTTCCCCCAAGCTTCTCTTTGTATTCTTTGCTTCCCGACGGTGGCAGAGATAGCTTCTTTTCCGTTTGTCTGGAAGTTCCCCCGTCGCTTTTATATCACACTCCTTTTCCTTTTCTCTCTCTCCTTCATCTTCCGACCTTTTTCACATCCCTGTTGCTTGGTCGCTACCCCTCGCAACCATGTTTATGCTCCGCAACGGTAAGCAAACACGCTCCTGCCCCGCCACGAACCCCTCCATACCAACCATCCTTTTTTGCCACAAACGACCAAATTAAGCTAATGGTTCCATTTGCATTTAGTGGGCAAGTTTCTCTTCGGTGATACTTCGAAAGAGTCTATCATCGAAATCCCTCAGGGCCAGCTCTACCTCGTCCGCCCCCTGTCACCTAAGGGCTATTCGGAGCTCATTTTCAAGGACGCCACGGCGACGATCCGACGCACTGGCCAAGAGTTTCAGTACCAACTCGTGATCCAGAGAGCCTACGAAGAAGGCGAGGAGGAACTCGCGGATGACGAAGACGAGCAGGGTGTTGCGGATAGTCTGGATAAGGACGAAAAGGTGTTCCTGCTCGACCAGACCCTGCACTTCCGATCCGAGGTTCGCGAGGGTGGCAAGATCCTCGCATGGGACGATCTGAGCGGTGACGAGGGTGACCTTTTCGAGTTCATCTGCGACCCTTCCGTTCCGTCCGACAAAGTTGCTACGTTCGAGCTCGCCGCTCTGCAGTGCCAATACGAGCGCAAGTTCCGTCGCAGTGCCCAGAAGGCTACTGAGGACGAGCTGCAAGAGTTCGCCTACCAAGAAGAGAAGCCAATCCCGTCTGCGAGCCCCGTATCCTCTCCCACCACCAAATCACCCGAGCTTGCGGTTACATCAGGTGACTCTGCAGCCGCTATGGCACGAGATGTGAAGTACGCCCAGTCGAAGGGGCAAGTGAAGTCCGCTGCGCCCGATGAGGAGCCAACTACCGCCCCGCCTGCCGCTGCTCAGCCTGAGTCCAAGGAGATTCTCGCGAAGGAAAAGGCCGAGCTTCACATGTTTGATTTCCCCACTGGAACTTTTGTGCTGCAAGACGCTGATATCGTCGCAACTGTTTCGGAAATTGGCAACTGGCAGTATTGGCTGCAGATCAGTGGCAACGATAAGGACTGGCTGGGTCAGGCAGTCGTTGGAGACATCAACCCCGTATTCAACTTCGAGTACCTTTCATTCATCTTCAATCACTATGCGGAAGATGGCTCTGCTTATTCCTGGCTTCTGCGGTTCAAAGACCAGACCTCTGAGGAGCGATTCCAGGAGGGCCTGATGCAAGCTCTGTGGGAGCAGCTGAATGAGATGAAGTGGGAGAAGGTCAAGGAAAATGACAGGGAATATGTCCTAGATGCATTCCAAGATCTCACCATGGAAGACACCGATGACAAGCCCGAAGAAGAGGAAGAACCCGAAGAAGAAGAGGACGAGAGTGAACAGGATGATGGCCAGCGAAGTGAACACTACGACAGTGATGAAGAGGAAGAAGACGTGAACATCCGCGAGGAAGATGGTAACAAGAACTCTCAACTGGCTGTTGGCTACAAGCACGATCGCTCCTTTGTGGTTCGCGGATCGAAGATTGGCGTGTTCAAGCATACCCCGAACAACAACCTGGAATTTTCCACGACCATTTCCAAAGTGGAGACTCCTGGTGGCAAGCTCTTCAGCCCCAAGAAGGTCATGCTGCATGCAGAGGATCGCAACCTGATCCTCCAAAATGGTGATGACCCCAACTCCCTGTTCCGGATGGACCTGGAGTACGGAAAGGTCGTTGATGAGTGGAAGGTGCATGATGATATCCCCGTGGATACCTTTGCTCCAGAGAACGTGAGTTTCCATTACAGATCTTTATTACATGGTTTCCAGTTACTAATCCCATCGACAGAAATTCTCTCAATTGACCGCCGCCCAGCCGTTCGTCGGTGCTTCTAAGAACGCACTCTTCCGCATCGATCCCCGTCTTGCTGGCAACAAGCTCGTCGACTCCGATCTCAAGCAGTATGCCAGCAAGAACGACTTCTCCGCAATGGCTACGACTGAGAAAGGCTATTTGGCCGTGGCTTCCAACAAGGGTGATATTCGCATGTTCGATCGTCTTGGTATCAACGCGAAGACTCATATCCCTGCTCTTGGCGAGCCGATTATCGGTCTGGACGTGTCCGCCGACGGTCGCTGGGTTCTGGCCACCTGCCGAACCTATCTCCTCTTGATCGATTCACTGCAGAAGGAAGGCAAGAACGAGGGCAAGCTCGGATTCGAGAAGTCATTCGCTAAGGATGCCAAGCCCCAACCTCGTCGCCTTGGTCTGCAGCCCGCGCACGTCGCCCAATTCCAGCACGAGACGAAGCAGCCGTTGGCATTCACTCCCGCTCGTTTCAACACTGGTGTCGATTCCCAGGAAACGTCGATCATCACTGCCACAGGTCCCTTCATCGTTACCTGGAGCCTTAAGAAGATCATTGCTGGTCGCAAGGACCCGTATACCATCAAGCGTTACGCAGAGGATGTCATGGCAGACAACTTCCGCTTTGGGTCCGACAAGAACGTGATCGTCGCCCTTCCTAACGAGGTCAACATGGTTGCCAAGCGCAGCTTCCAGAAGCCCACTCGCGAGAGCATCGCTGGTCCTATCACCCCTATGCGTGCGAAGAGCGGCAGATGGAGCAACCGCCTTGGAAAGGACGACATCGTCAACTCGCCTTATTAGTCTGGTCCGTTGATGCTGATCTTCTTCTTTTTTTTTCTCCTTGGGTCTTATTCCTATTTTGGTTTTCTTGATTTTGTACCATTACCCATACCCCCTGTTGTTCATGCTTTCTTTTCTTTTCTATTTACTTTCTCTATCTAGTTCCTCTCTTAAGATCTCCCACGAGATCGAGGAATGGTTGCGCTGGCAGTGCTTTTAGTCTCTCATTACGCAGTCATGCTTTTTGCTCCTTGGCGCAGGCTTGTATTTCATACGTAGGTAGCTAGCTAGGTACTTCCAGAGTCCCTCAATGGAATAAATGAACTGAACATTGTTTTCTCGCTTCAAAGCGTTGTAAATGGGTAGACCCTTTTCTACCCTCCCATCTACAGTGCTTGAAACCGCGCCAAATCTTCAACACCTCAAGGATATTCTGATAGAGGGATAGAGTAACAGTCAAAAGAGAGTGTAGAGTCAGACACTAGCCAGAAGAGATTGAGACAGACTAATGTGTCTAGTTCTTGCCATCAAGACCAGAACGGACTTATGAGTGTCAAGTTTAGACAGGGCTTGACAGTAATCAATTCCTCCACATGGTGCTCTTCATATGAGACAGTTTCGACCTCCTTACTCCTTGACAGTGGGAGGAAGCTTAATGGTAGGTAGTTTAGACGAACGACGTCAGGCCTTCACAGGGAATATGACACAGTCTCTTTAGACGCCTCGGAGCCATATCCAAGTGCCCACACACCAAATGTCACGTAATTCGAAATATACAGACTGCCTCTGCCATGAATCGAACCCCCAGTCTTCTCTTCCCCTATATACTTCGCCCCGATGCCGCATCGTGACCCCAAAGTCCATCAGCCGGGACCAACCCGATGCCGCCCTTCATAAACAGTCCCCCCTGTACACCCACTTAACACCTTCAAAAGAGCCTCTATTTAAATTAAAATAATAAACTAGAATCTTTAGCTGAATTAGAAAAATAATATCAAAAATAAAACTCAAAAAACTTTTGCCGCGAGGAGGTGCTTTCACCTCCCCGCATCCCAACCCGCCCACTCTCCCCCGCCTAGGGGTGTGCCCCGGCCACCAGCGGAGCGGAGCCCAGCACTGGAGGCCTGTATCTTTTTTGTTTGTCTCCGGGGCACACCCAAAGGCCACCATTGTTGGTGACCACTAGGCCATCGGAGGGGGGAGAGTACCTGGTGTCACTGGAAGTTGGTGATAACTCTTGTTTGCCATAATTGACTTTTGACTTTGATAATGCAATAGAGTGGAGTTTATTGCATCCTTGACACTGTTTGCAGTCCCCACTTTTACCAGGGACATCGTCGTATGTACTTCGGGCTTTTCTATTCATCTCCTTGAATGATTATTCGTACCAACTCCAACTCGACTGCCGGTCATACTGCCGTCGGCAAATTTTATTTTGTCAGAAGTTAAAATATAATTCTGAGGTTACAAACTCCCTATCATAGCTATAGATAACTTGGAGAGCCCCCAAAATTTGGTGTTCGATGGGAATACCACGAGCTTCGTGGAGAGAGATGACTAGCGTACTGACGCGATCAAGTTGATTATTGAAAGATCCCTGGATTTTTCTCGTTAAGTTGTCGACTTTGCCCATTTTGCACTGGATTTCTTCCCGCGCCCCCGATGGTCAGAACAAGGATAGTCTATCTGAGGCCGTTGACCGATCTTATAGACTGACTGAGCTAGAGAGCATTGTGGTTGAGTGAAGAGCTATGTCTTTCCCTCTGTTCGTATTTCAACCCGTGACAACATTCAGGTTCCACTACTATACTTAACATTGATTTCGTGTCTTATTTTTACTTCATAAGGTTTCTATAGATTTCAATTTATTTTTTCCTGGTGTGTCACCAAAACTTCCCTGCTTCCTCTTGCCAGACAGACAGATTACCTCTTCTTCCAGATAGCTCATTTTACTGCATTCTTTCCCATTGTTTCTAATCCCCTTGTTTCCTATGTGCTAGCGCCTCAGGCGCCCACCAGTCCAAACAAATCTTAGTGTGAGCCTCCAATCAAAATGACATCAGTAGACCGATGTAAAGTATGGTTGTGGACACTGCTAAAACAATTGAGTAAGTGCATACATGAATTTGACCTATCAGACTCAGTCTTCGTGAAATTCAAATTCCATTCAAAAGATTACATAAAAAGGCCTTCGATGGGCCTTAAAAACTCTGCCTCATGCTTACGAGGTTGCCTCTTGTGGCTTGCTCTAACCTAAATCAAATGTTGTCATCCGTGGAGGTATCCGCGGGCTAGCTGAGTAGTTCAACTCAATAATCAGCGGAGTTAGTACAAAATGCTCCGACCTGCATATCATGAAAATTTGTCGCCACTCTCTCAGCCCTAGTGATCTGACACCTGCATAATTTGGATGTTAGTGCGGACTCTATCGGTGACTAGCGGGGTCCCGTAAGCTTGGGTCGGTGTTTAGGTTCGGAAATAATCTCTTGGGGCGCAGCCTGCATGAATGGGGCTTTTTGGTGACATCAGCCGGGATTCAACTTGCACGCGAATATAAATACTCATAAGGTACCAGAATTATCGAGAGCAAATACGACAGAAGATCAAACTTCAATCAGCAGATAACAAATTTCAACTCCCGTCGCAACCCATTTTACCATCACAATGACGAGTAACGAGGGAATGAAGATTGTCTTCGGGGCAATGTCATTTGGAAAGCCAAGTATGTCTCGAAAACCACCTCATTGGTTAATTTGAAAAGAAAACTAACTCGGTGAAGATACTCTCGGCTCCCGCGTCCATGATATACCTACCGCGACCGAGATTATAGATCTATTCCAGCGCCACGGCCACAACGAAATCGACACAGCCCGGATTTATGGCGGCGGATCCTCTGAGGAGATGATCGCAGACCTGGCATGGAAAGAACGCGGTCTAATTGTGGACACAAAATTGTATCCTAACGCTGGAGGCCCCGCTGCCTTTGCGGACGGATACACCCACAGACCGGAGGACATTCGACGCGGTTTGACGAACAGCTTGAAAGCGCTACAATCCGAGAAAGTCGATATCTTCTACCTCCACGCTCCAGACCGCAATACCCCCTTCGAGGATACCTTGCGCGAAGTCAACAAACTGCACCAAGAGGGTCGTTTCTCTCGCCTTGGTTTGAGCAACTACATGGCCTGGGAGGTGGCCCAGATATGTGAAATCTGCATCAAGAACGAATGGGTCATGCCAACCGTCTACCAAGGTGTCTACCACGTCCTCCAGCGCAGCATCGAGAGCGAATTAATCCCCTGTCTCCGCAAATACGGGATTTCTCTCTATGGCTTCCAACCTCTTGCGGGTGGACTTCTCACTGGACGGTATAAGAGGGATCAAACAGAATTCGAAGAAGGATCGCGTTTTGACCCTAAGATACTCTCTGGAACGGTTGCGCGAGGCCGTTATTGGAATGATGCCTACTTTGACGCTCTTGAGACTATTCATTCAGTTGCAACCAAGCATGCTCTGACTGATGCTGAGATTGCATTGCGATGGCTGAAGTATCATTCGAAGTTGAGCCAGGATTTGGGCGATGCTATTATTGTGGGTGCGAGTCGAGTCAGTCATCTTGACTCTAATTTGCAAGATCTGGAGAAGGGACCGCTTCCTGAAGAAGTTGTTCTGGCCGTGGAGGAGGCTTGGTCGTTGGTGAAAGGTGCTGTGCCTAACTACTGGCATTGAAAGTACTGAGGCTTTGTGTACAAATATCTAGAGGGCGATTGGCGAAATTGGCGTGCATGACACAGTTGCTGTTTGAAGTAGCCCGGTTGATAATAATTGATTCTGTTTGGAATCGTTGAGCAACTCTGGTATAACAATCCTGATTCATAGGATATTGTCTAGCAAAGAATGACAATTGATCGTGGAGAGGCCTGCCCAAGCTAGCTTCAATCATTTGTCTTAATTGAGTCAAGTCTGAGTCAATAATGTATTAAGATTCTCATGGAAGTGGTTCGACATCATTCGATCGCGTACTTCGTAAGATCGCCGAGGTCTGTCTGGAATAGTAGTAGGCTGGTCTCTATTCGCAACCCCGCATTTTCCAGCTGTTTACCCGAGCTTAGACCGCGGTCGAATCGCCGAGCTTGTTGGGTAAGAAGCACGATAAAATTCTTTCTATGATTTTTGAACAACTTATTGCGAGCGAATAATCCAAACACCTGCTCTTGCAATACCCTCACACCATATCATCTCTGGACATCCATCGAACTCTAGCTGCCGCCACAATGTCTACTCATTCAATCGTACCGCGAAAGCTCTGGGAACACCCTGATCCCCAATCTACCCAGATGGCAGTGTTCAAGCGAAGTCTCGAGAAAGCAAAAGGCGTGACTCTAGCAGACTATCACTCAATGTACCAATGGTCCATTAAGAACCGCATCGCTTTCTGGGAATTCTGTTGGAAGTACTTTCCCATCATCCACGAGGGGACATATGATCGAGTTACGGACGAAAACGCTCGAATTGACAGTATTCCGGACTGGTTTCCCGGAATCCATCTCAACTATGCCGAGAATTTGCTTTTCACCGCTGCTACTCCCGGCGAGACCCCGTCGACTGTGACGACGGTTGGAAAAGAAGATAGCAAGATCGCCGTGACCGAGGTTCGAGAGGGTGATCAAGAGCCAACAGTGGATATGACCTGGCGAGAGCTCCGACAACGCACTGGTCGATTGTCGCAGGCGATGAAAACTGCTGGTGTCCAGCGAGGGGATCGAGTCGCAGTGGTTGCTAGTAACAGCATTGATACCCTGACGGTGCTTCTAGCAACAACTGCACTAGGGGCTATATTCTCATCTGCATCCACGGATACCGGAGTCAAGGGTATTCTGGATCGTATCCGACAGATCCAGCCTCGCTGGGTGTTCATGGATGATTTCGCAGTATATAACGGCAAGACTGTCGATCTTCGCCCCAAGATCGCGCAGGTCGTGGAGGGTATGGCTGTCATCCCGGAGTTTCAAGGAATCATTTCTGTGCCCCGGTTCAGAGACCGACCGGCAGATATCTCGCACATTCCTCGAACTCGTACCCTGGCAGACTTTCTTGCTGGAGCCTCATCCGATCAATTGGAATTTGTTCGTGTTCGGTTCCGGGACCCCTTCCTAATTGCATTTTCATCTGGAACGACTGGAGAGTCTAAATGCATTGTTCACTCTGTTGGGGGAGTCTTGATGAACAGCAATAAAGAGGGTCGTCTGAACAGAAGCATGAACCCAAATGCGATCACGCTTCAGTATACGACTACGGGGTGGATCATGTACAACTCTTGCGTCTCAGCTCTAGTCTTTGGTGCAAGGCCCATTCTATACGACGGAAGTCCCTTCCAACCGGATCCGACGATACTGGTAAAGCTCCTTGAGAAACACAAGTAAGTACTCTCGAGTAGTATTCTTTCCCATCCTTTCACAGGACTTAGTCCCTTGGATGTAAAAATTCTGACGAAACGATACAGGGTCACCCACTTTGGCACATCACCTCGGTGGATGCATGAAATGAGGAAGAACAAACTCAGTCCACGAAAGATCGCAGACCTTCATAGATTACAAGGCGTCACTAGTACCGGCATGGTACTGTCCGAGTCACTATTCGAATGGTTCTACGACGAAGGCTTTGAGTCTCACACTCTTCTCGCCAATATCTCAGGGGGCACGGATCTGGCAGCTTGCTTGGGCTTGGAAACTCCTATCTCGCCACTATATGTGGGTGGATGTCAAGGTCCAAGTCTGGGGATGCCTATCGCTGCCTATGAACAAGTTGATGAAGAGGCGGGCCAAGCAAAGGGATCTGAAGCTGCACCAGGCGAGCCTGGGGAAATTGTTGTGACTGCCCCATTCCCGAGTATGCCTGTCAAGTTTTGGAGTGATGAGGGAGGGAAGAAGTACTTCAATGCGTACTTTGCTCGCTATGACAGTAAGTATCATGCGATCCTCCTTAGCATTTACTTTGGAAGGAGCTATGCCTGACCAGTATCTTTTGCAGATGTCTGGACGCAGGGTGATTTCATCGCGATAAATCCCAATTCACGCCAAATTCTCTTCCTCGGGCGATCTGATGGTGTCTTGAATCCGTCTGGTGTTCGGTTCGGATCTGCAGAGATATACAACGTTATCGACACTCAGTTCACTAAGGAGATTGTTGATTCGATTTGTGTTGGACAGCGTCGGCCCAAAGATGCGGACGAATCGGTCATTCTGTTTCTCCTCATGCGACCAGGCTTCAAGGTTGATCAGCAACTGGTAACTCGCGTCAAGGATGCGATTCGAAAATCGCTTAGTGCTCGCCATGTTCCAAAGTACATTTTTGAGACGCCTGCTATTCCGGTACGTACTGCCTAGATTATTGAGCCTAACAAGCTATTCTTCGGGTGAACTAACAATATACTTCTCAGGTAACGGTCAACTTGAAAAAAGTTGAGCTGCCAGTGAAGCAAATAGTATCTGGCAAAAAGATCAAACCATCCGGTACACTTCTGAACCCGGAGAGCCTTGACTTTTACTATCAATTTGCCGAGGTGGAAAAGATTGTTCCGCCCCAGGCGAAGTTGTAGTCCCGTCTCACATAGCGTGACATCAGTATAAAGGTTATCGTTGTACAGGGCTAGAAACAGTTCAGATTTGATTCTTGCCTTCTGTCTATATATCGTGTTATACAAAGTTGACTGTTCCTCTAAATGCATCGCTCGTAGCCGTGCATTCACTCATTGACTCTCTGCATATCCAATTTATCCTCTGGTCCTTGAGCTTATCTGTTTGATCTAAACTTTCCGGGTTGGTTCCAGCCCAGTGGTCGACAGTGCCGACGGCCCGGGGTCACGGATGATCGAGAACTTCTCCACTCAGGATGTACTACTCCACCAACCTGCGATAAGACCCCCTCCCCTTGCAGCGTTAATTGAGCCGCGCTGATTCCCCGCGAAGCTCTTTCAACTTTCTTTCAAAGTCACCAAGGAGGGCTCCGACTTAACAACAATCAACGACCACAAGCACGCTCTGCACACCAATCCATTCAAGCACATGATGACTGTCAACCAAAAGCTCAGTGCCCTCGTGCATCAATACGAACGCACGCATCCACAATCAAAGGAGGCCCACAATAGAGCTAAGAATGTTTTTTACCAGCGGGGAGCACTCGATCCGTTCTTGTCTCCGAGCCATTTCCCTTGGTGATCAAATCCGCACAAGGCGCCTATTTGACCACCATTGATGGTATTACATTCGAGGACTTTGTGTCCGACTTCTCAGCGGGGATATACGGTCATTCCCACCCGGTGGTCCATCAGGCTGTTCAGGAAGCCCTGGCGACGGGGTTCAGTCTAGGTGGCATTACGAAGAAAGAGACAGAGTTGGCTGAAATCTTGACGACGAGATTTCCCTCATTTGAGAAAGTGCGCTTTTGCAATTCTGGCACGGAAGCGAATACCTTTGCGCTTGCAACGGCGGTGGCATATACACAGCGCAAAAAGGTTTGAGATACTGCCTCTTCTTACGAGTCTTCGGAGCGAACTCGCTAACTCTGTCGCCTGGTATAGATCGTTGTCTTTGATAACGGCTATCACGGGGGAACTATAAACTTTGGCGCAACACAAAATGCAATGAATCTACCTCACGAATTTGTCATTGCAAAATACAACAGCATCGAGGAGACTCGACTCCTTCTAACAACCGACATTGCGGCTATCCTAGTTGAACCACTACAAGCTGCAGGTGGCATGCGCCCCGCAACCCCCGAATTCTTACGATTCCTCCGAGAAGCAGCAACCGACATAGGCGCCGTTTTAATCTTCGACGAAGTCGTCACATCCCGGTTACACTACAATGGTATACAAGGGGCGTGGAATGTCAAGCCCGATATGACCACTGTGGGGAAATACCTTGGCGGAGGATTCCCCTTCGGTGCATTTGGGGGTTCTTCCAAGATCATGGATCGGTTTGATTCGTCCGATAAGAGTACTGCTATTCATCATTCTGGGACGTTTAATAACAATATCTTTACGATGACTGCTGCAGTTGCCGCGGCGAAATTGATTACTCCCGCTGAACTGGAGCGGTTGAATCGGCTTGGTGATGGGTTTCGTGAACAGGCCAATATTCTGATTCAGAAGACTGGATTCGAGTGGATGTCTTTCAGTGGATACGGTAGTGCAATTGGGTTTCATTTCACTGGTAGCGAAGCCGGTTCGTTGCTCGATTGCTTCTATCTCACGTTGCTCAGTCATGGAATTGCCATTGGAAGGCGCGGGTTTCTTTCTTTGAACCTCATGCACACTGAAGCCTCGATGAATCGACTCCTTGAGGCCGTGAGCTGTTTTCTGGAGGATTTCATCGGAGTCTTTCAGACCAAGTCCAGACTTTAGAAGGGCAGCAACTAGGAAGAATGAATGAATTCATCATACCTACCACATGAACTTGTAGCTCAACAATGATATGGCGGAACAATATCTCGACTGGAAAGAGTGTATAACCCACAGACAAATCTGACACGAGGCTGAATAAGATATATTTTTGTTGGATTATGATTTCCTTGGTTTGAGTACTCCAGCATTGTATTAGGCATCCAGTGAAGCTCGGACGTAAACACAACACCATCAAGTGAATACCTACTAGATCCCGCATCGAGAGGAGAAGGAACAGGACGAGTCCAACGGCGTAGGCATTGCTAACCGAGTATTTGACAGTAAATGCAGTCGTTACAGGATGCGACAAAGTAGAAAACAAGCGAGTTTCTGCTCCCCAACGGGCAATGAAACTTCGCGCACTGGGTATTCTTCACTTTTGCTTTTCTCCCATGTCCCATTTTGCTGCTTTATATACTCATTGTATGCTTTCAATGTTTTCACGCAGCTGCGGTCGAGGTCCCGAGCAGCATTGGAAACCAATCAAGATCCAACATACCAAACCTCGACACCCAGGACGTCAAACTTCTCCCCTTCATCAGAGAGAGGTTCATTGCCAAATGTCTGGCAGTGTGAGCTAACGCCCTTCTCGAGGCCAGAGTCCACCCAAAGGCCGTATTTTCCATCCCTAAGACAATCGTGAGTTAGCAAGCCAATCCCAAATACCTTTGCAAGACAATACTAACCCGCCACCAAGACTCAAAAATCCAGTCTCACAAAACATCATGTAATCATTCACTCCACTATACGGGAAAGCCTTGAACCGAATACGCTCAGGCGTACTAGCCCCACTCCGCGAAGGCGTATCAATCGACGAAGGCGACGGAGGCGCCAGCGCACCGCCACTAGCCGCAGCCAGATTAGTCTTGATATTCATATTCAAATTATGAGCCGGCGATGACTCGGTCTTCGCCTTGGCGCGCGGGTCACTGCGGAAAGTACTCCATCGTCCAGCGTGGGTAGTATCCGCTGAAGGCGGGGGCGGCAGACCAGCGCGCTCAAGGGCTTCCTCAGATTGCGGGCCGTCGCCTGAGAATGCCAGGCCCAGGCTTGCGGGGGGTGGTAGTACGCTCGCGCGCCAGAGGAAGCACTCGCCCGTGCCGAAGAATTGAGAGTCTGGGTGCGGTGCGTCGGTCATGTAGGCGCCGAAGACGGCGCCGGAGGGGGACGAGTCGCGAATTACGAGGACGTAGCCCGCCCGCGGGCTGCGGTGAGAGAATTGTTGGCAGTGGTCGTAGAGGGTGGAGAGGGAGGCGCCGTCGCGATCGAGGCTGTAGGCGAGACGCCAGGTCTCGACGAGTTGGAGGCGTGCTGGTACGAGGAGGCGGATTTCCTCGGCGAGTGCGCGTGTCAGGAGTTGCTGCTGGAGGAGGTCTGCGCCTCGGGGGATTGTGAGAGTGAGGGGTGTGAGGGGTGGCGGTTGGAAGGGCGAGGCTGTTCGGCGCGGCGTGAATACTTCGGACGAGGAAGATGATGTTGACCAGGGTAGCGAGGAGGGCATGGCGGTAGTCGGGATATTGGGGTCTGTCAGGCGCCGGTAGAGACCCGAGACAACGTGGCTGACTGGGTAGGAGAAGTATTGACTGTAGGAGGAGGCGCCTGAGGTTTGCTGGGGTGTGTGAGAGCCGGACCTTGAGGTGGAGTTGGAGCTGGAATTTGTAGTGGTGGTGGAGGGGGTGTCGGAGGGGAGATTTGCTTGTGATGAGGACGACATGCGGGAAATTGGAATTAATTATTGGAGGACACACTGTATTAGAAACGCCGAGTGAAAGAGGTTGTAGGGTGGTAAGGCATGCGATGGAGCTGGAAAGGTTGAAGGATGAGGGTTGAAGATAGCGGAGGTACAGTAACTATGGGGCCGAAGTCAGCGTGAAACCAAACCAACTTATCGCTTATCATGTGGGGGGCTGCCAGCACCAGGTGCGAATACGAAGCTTGAGTTTTGCCATTTTTGAGATTAACTGAATAATGTGTCGATGCATGATCCCCAATGAATAACATCTGTGAGTTGATTAGCAAGATCATGTCGTACCACGCTAGGATAATTGCACAACTCCGCGATGGGAGCTCGGAAGCCACGTATTCGGGCCAGATCAGGCCATCCAAGGTCAACGATACCAGACATGTTTCTACTTTCAACGTTGAGCATTGTGCTCGTTTGAGTCTATTCAATATATGCAAGTGACTTTCTAATCACATTGATACGGAGCATCGCCCCGCATTTGCCTCTTGAAAGTACTGTAGATGACGAAACTGTGGCGGATCTAGATGCAGGTATAAAACGGCGAAACACCTGCACGGCAAGGTAATATGTAGCAGTTGGATCTTCAACTCGACTGCCAATTACCTCATGTTACGATCGTGATCGACCTCACCTCCATACTACTACAAATCATGGTCAACACCAGCGTGGCCAGCGACTATTCAGTCGAAGAAATCACCCAAATCGGGCGTAAAGGCCGTTCTCATGGCCACAAGTACGATGGCGCTGATTTTGATGAATCTATGGTATGTCCTATTCCCTATATCCCGGCCAATGTGGAACTTCAAATAACTGAGACTCAACCAGACAAACCCGAGGACGAGACGCAATAAGCAGGAACGACGTCGCTCGCCGACTACATCGAACAAGGCGCGGGCTGCTTCGGGGTCTGCATCGAAGAGACGGACCGCGTCAAAGAACGCGCATTCGCATGAACCCAAGGTGTAACATACCTTGACGGAGCAGCATAATTATCGATATCAGTATATTCCAGCAAGTCAGGGAATAGCAGGATCAAAATTGGGTATCATATGCAATTGAGTAGACTATTCATACGTAAATCATGTCTATTGCCCCTTGGGACGCAGATCCACAGTTTCATACTCTAGTCCATTGACTTCGAAGACGTGGCCCGGCCGTAAAGCACCCGTGTAGATATTCTCCTCGGCATGAGGGTGGAACAGACCTGTCTGGGTGCAGTTCAGAACCGTCTTCAGACCTGGGGGATCGGTGAGACGAAACACGCCCCAGTCCGGGTTCTTGCTAGGCGCGCAGACAACTGCAATGCTTTCGGGGAGCATGACTTGGTAGCCGGAATGGGTGTGGAGATCGCGTGAGCTCATGAAACATGTCTGGGTTGGGTGGGTGTGAATCCAGCCTAACATGATCAGATCTTCCGAGTCGCAATAATCAAAGAGGGCGGACTCATTTGTTGTCTCGCAAGTATCAGATGTAGCGATCTGTTCCGGGATGACCAGTCGCGAGATGAATAGAGCATTAGAAACTAGGGTGCCGCACAGGATACCACAGGTTTCAAGATTGTTCTTAGTGTTCGACGCTGCTAGGGAAAGGAACCGGGCGCGCAGGCTGGCAGGAAGGAATACTGAGCGCAATGGAGTGCCGTTTTCCAGGTAGGCGGATGGTTTAAAGGTGTAGCTGGAGGGATCGAGATCTGGTTTTGCCGATGGGGTGTCTTCGGAGGGGCGAACTTTCTCTGGCAACTGAGGCCCTTTGGAAACCTTTGATGCCATCGTTCCATCAACAAGCAAAGCCTGACTGGGCTCGATACGTTGCTTTGGAGGCAATATGGGAGGCGCACGGCGCTCGGCGTTATTATCTCGAATAGCGATCTGTGCAGCTGGAACGACAGGCTCCAATGGCTTCTGCCGCGGTACACTGGGGTACTTGTATGTCGAGTCCATAGTGGTGGATAATTCGCGCGGAGCCGATGGCTGCCGCTGGTGGGACTGGCCGGCGGGGCCCTTATTATCCAGGTTTGTTCTGATGTTTTGAATCCGCTGGCTCAAGTCCAGATCAGCAGAGCGGGGCTCCGTCTTATAGGCATTCTCCCAGTCACCCCAATCACCAGCTGCACGACGACTCCGAACGGTAGCTCTCCGGTTGAGCTCTGAGTGTGCCAGTCGAACCGCAAGATCGCGGTTCTCACCTGCTTCCAATGGTTCGGCGACACCGGTCAAGGCGGGATCAGCGGCTCGCTCGCGAGGTTCGGGCAGCACATTGACTTCGGAGGAAAGCTTTCGAGATTGACGCTCGCGCATGAGCTGGGTGTACCGTTCGTAACGTTTGTTTATCCGCGGCTTGAGGGCTTCCAACTTGGCAAGGTTTTTCTCGACTTCCTTCTCTGCTTTGACTAGGGCCTGTCGGGCCTTATCATCTTTCTGTGCGTCGGGGTGTTTGGATAGATGTACCAGGACCAGCTGGGCGTGTCGAAAGAGGAGGAGGTAGGCTTGCTCATCGTGTCCCTCGCGTTCATAAATCTGGGCCTAAATGGTTGAGAAGGAGTTAGACCGTTGCCGTGGTATGTATGTATACGCTGGATAGGAGCTCCGAACCTCTCGCATCAGGGTGGAAGCAGTCCGCAGCCAGTAGCGGAGTGCGACAGCTGGGTTGTAAGCATAATCCTGGGCGATTCGAGTGATCTTCTCCACACTCTGTGGATGACTTCCCCCAGTGGTGGGGAGCTTAATCTGGGACGCCATGAGCGAGTATTCGGTGTCGACGAAGTGTGGTTGTTGGCAGAGGAAGTGGACGTTCAAAATCGCGACCCCTCTTCACGCATAACGAGACCGAATGGGCATGGTTGACATGGATAGAGTAGGGCGATCTCCGACAGTTGGCACGAAGACCAGACGCTATGGATTAGAAAGATACCGCATTCAGGCGGCGAGGTTTTGAATGTGTAGCAGGCAGACGCGAAAGCTTGGTGGGTTGACGACGAGGGGAGGTGGAGGTGGGATGACCGCGGAACCCGCAAGGTCTCTCCGCTTCCCCAAGAATCTCAGTCTCAAAGAAAAAATCCCAGCCGGCGCAACTATTCATTCTCCACTAACGGCTACCCCAAACAGCCAACCATGGCCCAGGCCTATGGACTTTGTTTTCAGGCTTCTATCTCATGACAATTACGCTAGCTGTTTATAATTGCGACCATGTCTATACCCAAAAAGGTGCTGGCGCAGCGGTGGCTGCCAGTAGATCAATACCCGCTCACGAAAGCTATCAACTCGCATGTGCTTAAGAAGCTTAAGCGGCGGACCGTTCTCCAGGCCAGCGTTGTGAGCGACAAACTCTGTGGTGTGTATGAAGATCCATTGTGAGTTTTAAATAGAAGCTCAAGTGTATATACTGACCCATGCCTGTCGCGCAGCCGATGTCCTCCAACGAGTTTCTCCCTACCTGAGCAAAACCTCTCCCATTGATATTCTCGACCTCTGGCCCAATGCCGGTGTTCTTTCCTCGACAATCCACAACTACCTCCGCCCTCGTCGCCATCTCCTCGTCGAACCCGACCTAGCTTGCTACAAACCTTGGCTCCAGCGACTCGTGGATAGTGATCCCAGCTATAAACTGATCTCTGAGGAAATCTACACCCGCCGAGACTGGGCGGAGGTGTTTGAAGCACACCTCCCAGAGCAAGCAAGCTCCCATCAGAAACAGGTAGTTGGTCAATCGCTACCTAGGAATGATACCCTCCTTATACTTGCCAGCCCACCCGTCCCGGCCCAGAAAGCGGACCACTACACGCCGCAGCGATGGTGGAGCGCAATGATGGAAAGCTGTATGCAGCAGAGAGGTGTCCATAAATACGGAAGTGTCCGAATCCTAGCATCACTCCCGCCGGGAGAGGTGGAGGGTATCTTGCCCCGGACGGTGGCCGAACGCAGACGGCCAGCGCTTTTGACGGAGACTGTCGCATCGCATGCCTTTGAAGTGGCCGGCTGCTACGAGGAAGAGGACTCCTGGGTGACCATCAAGCCCCTGGAAGTGACGCTCAAAAGCCGGGAGCGAGTCGCCGAAAGAGCTTCAGCGCAGAAAGTTGTTGTTCCTGCTGGTCGCGAGACTCCGCCCTTGAAGCTAGCTCCAGTGTCTCTGAAACGCGATCGATCAGACGTACCTCATTCTCCACGGATCTTCACCGGGCGACATCAGACCCTCCTCGACGACATCGAGGCTGGGGAACGAGAGGACCCCAACATTCCTATCTCGAAATCGCCGGCCAAAACGGCGCGACAAAAAGCTCAAACTGCGCTCCACAAGGAGAATGCGATCTCGCACAGCCGGCACGAGCTGGCGCGCCTTGAGATTGCGGTCGATCAGGCGTCACAGGCTCTGTCACGAGCAGCTGCGGATCCCAGCAAGACGGTCGAGGAACTTGAGCAGCTTGATTACACAATTAGGGCCCAGAAAACTGCATTGACCGATCAACTTGCGAGCCTGCATCATCGTCTGTATAAAAGCTGGGATCGCCTTGTGGATGACTATCGCACGATGAACGCGTCAAACAACTTTGATGATTCGGTCCTGCTGTTTGATCGACGACCATCGGAGCCGCTGCTCATCGACAGGTTTGAGCTGTTCCCACGTGAGCCACGCACTATCGTGTATTTCGAGCCCGACGCCAACCCCGAGTTCCTTAACAAGCTCAGCCATCTATCAAAGCAGCAACGGCAACATATCGAGGGTCTGTTCGAGGCATTGTCGTCCGTGTTCGGCCCCCGCAATCATATCACCGTCGGTGAATTGCTCAAGATTCTATTCCTAGAGCGTCCCACCAACGACATTATCAAGGCCGTCCCTGCGCTCGCACCCTTTGCGACGAAGCGTCTAAAGCCTGGCCACGGGCCCGTACCGTTGGCCGACCCGACCGCGGACTCTAATAAGTGTTTCCAGGAGAATCTCAACTACGATGTCAGTGATGTGCGTCTCCGGTGCATCCCCAGTGGGGTGATGTGGGATATCCTGCTGGAGTACCAAAAACACGCGCCGGATATCACGGCAATCCAATTCAGCCGCATGATTGGAGGCACGCTGACCTCGTTCCGAGCCGGACGCAATCTCATGGTCGTGCCGAAACGAATGCACTAAAACCCCCAGGTTGTCTTGTTTCTTGGAGACTACACATAACGCTCCTCATCTTCCACCTTTCTCCATCCCATCTACGCCACCATATGTACTTCTATCAGATTAGACTCTTGTACGATTAGCATCTCCTGTTTTTCCACGTGTATAATACGTCACTGGGCTGCGCCTACCATGATCAATTTCCATTAATTCCCTCTAATTTTCGGTATGATCCTGCCAAAAAAAAATCAAGAAACGCGTAAAGTTCATACAGTAGTAAACAGGCACCCGTCGATGCCCGAAGAAGCATAGACCAGCCTCCTCCGCTTTATCAACCCAGAGTCCCCGGGGGCTCCACGAGGCCAAACGATTGGCTTAAATGGAAGGGCGGGCCCGGCGCACCCTGCAAGAACCCGCCTCATTATTATACTTCCTTCTCTGTAGTATGCAGAACCGTGTCTTCAGTCCTGTATGGAAGGAATGGCCCTGTAACTAAAATCTACTGTCAGAGGGTCAAGTTTCCATTACTGCCGCATGACCGAATCCCCGACATAATAATCTCTGACTGTAGCACAACTAATTGTTTACTCCGTGGTTTCCTATATTTCGGGTGGCTGGAATTCCCCAGATAGCCGTTAGAGACGCATGCGGTGGAGCCGCACGGCGCACTCTCGCATTCATTAGATCGACGTCTCGTTTGAATTAAGATAATGAAGACAGTATTTGTTGGATATAGAATATGTAATAATAGCAACAGAATATCGAACAAACAGTCCTCAGACTCGAAAACAAGAACAAGATAACAAACAACCGTGATAAAAAAAAAGTAAAAACCAATAAATCCTGTCTAATATTTGACTCATTTTTACCCGGGCCCCCAACAGGAACCAGTGGACACAACCCCGAAAAAAAAAAAAACGAACCAATCGATCAACACGAACCGAACCGCCCATCTTTTGTTTCCGGTAATTTCCCTGCTTCATTTGCCGTCAGCCGCTAATAGACACCCACGGTTAACTACTACCGTCGTATCTGAGTGTCTCAACGAGTCTCTACGAGGAGTTCTCGGGCACTACCATAGCACCAACAGTACCATACAGTACAGAGTAACGAGGTTGATCTGGATCTTTTGACAGCGATCGATCACCCAATTCACATTTGGCTCGTCACGCTGTCATTTCCCACCTGGTCGAGACCGGACAATCGACCATCCTGGTGGGTTCGTTTTGGTCACCTTTTTCCTTTCTTTTTTTCCCTTTATGTTCGGTTCTCTCGGACCCCCAGACTTTGTAGAAGTAATCCTTTTCAATTATTATTACCCTCTGATAATAACAAGCGGCCCTTGCGCCCATTCATCCTGGCCTATCCCATCCTCTTCTTCTGTTCCATCCCACCCCATCCCAGGATGAATGCGACGCGCCGTCACAACCTTTCACCACTTTGACCTCCACCTCCTCCTCTTGTCCTCTGTGTCCCTCTTTCACCAAACCTCTCCTCATCCCCCCAGACTTTCCCAATTCACGATGCCCATATAAACCCAATTCGCCTTCAAAACCCGAGTTCGCCGAGTTTTAGCCACAACCTTCTTGAGGGGTGTTCGAACTCGTTGCCTTTTCGCCGCCAACCACGTCATACCCGAGCCCTAACCCGTGGATAGTGAGAAGGCAATAGAACCACGCGCCGTGATCCTTTTTTCCTGGTGGCGTTGCTATCGCCTTTGATTAATCTCACCTGCGTCGGCATCCGGGGTGTGTCACACTTTTTTATCTTCTGCGACGCTCCTTGTTATCTCGTGCGAATCGCAGGGTTAACCGCTGCGACTTGCTTTTCCGGAGTTCACCCGTCACTTATCTACTCCGTATATCTACATTGACTACGGAGTACTTCTCCGTGCATACGCCGGCTATAACAGCCGGCCGCAATAACGCCTTGCGACTACCCTTGCGACTGCAATTGTTCTACACACGTCGCTGCGATGACTCCCTCGAATTTGCCATTGCGTTTGTCGGTTAGTACGGCGCATGATGACAAGGGCATCACATTACAGACTCCAACATCGGGCTCGACCCTGACGCCCCCGATTACCCCGATAGCAAAGGAAGTCGCCGACACCGAACGGTCAATTCCGAGTCCACTAGAGGAAAACGCCCTCGAACAAACAGCAGCGCAAGTGAAGAGAGATGTCAACACTCCGCTACGCTTCACGGACGAAATCGAAATCTGTCGCGATGACGAGGACCGCCCTGTCGAGTTTGGTCGTGGCGCTTGGAGTATTGTATACAAGGCGCGCTCGACTCTCAACGCTACAACCACCTCCCTCCGTACTCCGCCCAGTTCACCGGTCACGATTGGTCGCGTAGTAGCCGTGAAAGCGCCATTGCGCCGCGATGCGCGCAAGGTTCTACAGAGCGAGGCTCTGACGCTGACCCGGCTCAATCTTACACCGGGCTTTGAACAACATGTCGTCCCCTTCCACGGCTTTATATCCGACTCCGACGCGCTGGTCATGTCCGCCGTGCCATTGGCATTATCTACGTACATCGAAGACCAAGCCGATCTACGGAAGAAGAATCCTTCAACGGCGACCATGTTCGATCCCGTCCAAGGACCCGAATCCTGGCGCGATATGGCGCGCAAGTTGATCACCGGTCTTGCCTGGCTACACGATACCGCAGGGTTTATTCATGGAGATATCAAGCCTCACAATTTACTCCTCCGTCCAATTGCCACCAACGAGCCTGGCGTCGAAGCGGGTGCATTCCCATACGAACCTCTTCTAGCGGATTTCTCTTCCGCCTTCGATATTCCGACAGATGCCACGCCAACCTTGGATACAAGCCAAGCCGCCATGTCGGCACTCACGCCGCCCTTCACAGCACCGGAGCTACTGTCGCTCGCATCGCTCAAATCTGGCGATGTTGCGCCGACACCGTCGTCGGACGTCTTTTCCCTCGCGGCTACCCTGATAGCTGCTGCAACGGGCGATCTCCTTCTCTACCCCGGCTCAAATAATATGCAGCGTCTGGCTATGGCGCGGGACGGCCATCGAATTCTGGATTTCACCCGCTCCGGTTCGAATGGCTGTCGCGTCCCGCGTAATGGGTTTGTTGAGAAGCTTGTCCAGCCCGCTATTTCCAAGGACCCCGCTCAGCGGATTTCGACTCGGGATTGGATGGCTCTTGCATCTTTGTGAAGTCATTTCCATTGACATCTATTGCCATATTTCACATTTATACCGTCATATGCTGCGTTCTGTACAACATACACTCGTCGATTGTTTCTGATGCATTTTCATTGGCATCTTCCTTCTTCCTTCTTCCTATTTGTTTTCTTCTCTCCTCTTTCTTCTTTTCATATTTTTTTTTCACTTTCTTTGGCATGATACAGTCGCATTTTGGGAGCATTGTTTTGGTTTGGCCATTCTATTGCTTGGCATATATAAGATACCCGGAAATCTAGATGGAGTCTGTCAAGGACAGACACTTGTGAGCATAATCTTGGAAATAGACTCTTTTTGCATACATGATTTGTTTCATATGAATTGGGATATATTGAGTTCCAATCTTGAATTTGCCTTTTTGCTATTCGTAGAACCTAGGACATCGATTCTGCCCGGATAACCTCAGGCTCTGAAGTACCACAAAGAGGGTGATTCCCAGCAAACATGCTCGCTTCAACGAATACCTTACTACACCTGTTTGTGTTTGACGGTAAAGCTACAATTTCTCTTATAAATGAAAGCAAGTTTTGCTTCGTTTGTCTCAATCTGCTCTATAATACACCCCCTTGCTCTTGATTTCCACCTTTCCCTTACTCTCTTACCCCTCTCTCATCATCTATATACCCTCACTCTCTCCCAAAATATCTACTCATCATCCACAAGGGTATCTTGCTACACCGAGAACATTCCATACAAGTTCCAGCGGTACCTAATGACCGTCCTCCCATACAATATACGTGGTTCATGACAATTTGATCTTGGACACCCAGTCTGGCAATGTGCCTCTCTGCAGCTGCGGTGGTGACCACGAGAACGACATTCGGTATTACTTCTTTCCCACGAACTGGACCAGTGGCAAGTAGCCGTACGTCAGTCTCAAGGGCTCTTTGTTACTGGGCATGACTAATTGTCGACAGGCAATCCCTGTTTGCGCCTACAAATGCCCATATTGCAACTACAGTGTCCACTGTAAGACGTTTCTACAGTCTGCTTGCGGAATGAGTTACTAATAGTACTAGAGTCCTTACTAGTAACTATAAGACCAAGAAGGAAGGGGCCGCTATCCACGCCGGATCTACTGTGCGCAAGCACATCGACAACATGCATGTGGTAAATTACTAGTGTTTATGCGGGTCTACTACCAGTAATGACTAACTCTGGGTATACGTTCCGATAGGACTGTCGAGTTGACTACGTTATGGCTTCTGACGGTATCAAGACTGAATCCCAACCATGTCGTCCCCCGATGGTATCAAGACTATATACGCGCCCACCGAGTGCCAGCCATGTCTTCTCCAAGCTCTATGACGATGTTACCCTGGAATTTTGCAGTCTCTCTGTAGGCGGTATCTCTGATGCTTCACACTCGCTCGAAATCTGCTCTGCTCGACGGGTGTCCCCTGACATAATATCGGTATATAAACTGCCCTGGAGCCCGCTGTTCTACTTCCTGACAATGTCCTCGATATTCATGCTGCGCCATCGCAAAGCGAAATATGACAAAACGCAACAAGAAAGCGAAATACCAAAGCGGAAGAGCGGCACAGACTGTGTCCGGCGACTCACGTGGAGGCACTCATCACGGAGCTCTTTTGGTGCTCGATCCTTTCTCACTGATCATCACACAATCCACGTGTCTGCGTCGACTTATGCCACAGACTCCTGCTGAACAATGGGGAAAGCTCCTTCTATAGTCAGCTAAAAGTGTGATCGAGGAAAAGTGAATAAAGTCACGATGGGCAAGGTTGCAGCTATTGCGAAGAATTTTTGGGATCCCCTTAGCAATTGGAAGATCTTTGGCAAGAACAGAGGAACAGAGATAATGTGGTGTCCAGCGTGCATGGGGATTCACGGGCGGTATGTCTTCTGTACTTTTATCACTCTGGCTTGTGTTGATGGTCTCTGACCATGTGGTTTTGATTGCTGGATGTTCGATACCGTTACTAAGCACTTGGTACTAAACAACAATAGACACAAGTCGGAGATTCCTGGGGATGGTGGCGGTGGTCTTGTGGATATATGGGAAATGTGGAACCTCGCCTCCCTCTTCGCATTGGCTTGTCCGGGTGTTGGGAAGCAGGCATAACAACACAAACGGCAAATCTCTCTGGCGTACCTGCAAAAAGGAAGCTAAGAGGCCCCAAATCGCATTGAAAAGTCTTTTTGACTGGCACGACCAGGTATGAGTTCGACTTTTTTTATCGTTGGCTTCTGTCTTTTGTTAGTCATTCTACTGGCAGCCCCTTCAGCAGACATATGACGGCATATATTCAGATCCTCCAGCAGATTGTTACACATATCCCAAGATTATTGTCCACCAAGGTTCTTTTCCCTAATGGCTTCGTAGTTTGCTTTCTCTCCATGAATAGGTCAAGGCGGATTCAACTTCCATGTTTCTATAGCCGCGTATTTTACATATCAAGATGCTTCTTTTCTAAGCAACAGAGCTCAGAGTTATAATTGCTCAATGCCTTCATGTCTTCAAATCATCCCTCGCATATCATTTGACCTAATTCGAACCGCCCTCTTTTGCCTCAATAAACTTCTTCAAATCACTAACCCACAGCTCAAAGTTGTGCTGCAGCTTCGCCCCAAACATCCACTTGACAGCATAGACCATCCACCCAGTCTGCAGCTCCCAATTTCGCACCTCCGTACCCTTGACGACATTCTCACCCTCCCCAATCTCCACGTCAGTAATCTCGTGTACCCGCTCCGCATTCAACAAGGAAGGGGACATCGCGCCCGGGGCCTCCCGATCCGCAACCCACACAATCCGCCCAGGCGTTTTAGTCTCCGGGTTTGGCGCGGTATATTCAGTGATGCGGAGGTCCACGTCGCGCGCAGCCTGGGGCTTCGTCGACTCAGGATCCATGCGGACGTGGAAGGTAACTCTCGTACCCTTGCGGAGGAGTGGGGAGAGAGTGGCTGGGTCGGTGTCCTGGCTGTCTGCTTGCTCCCGGATAGTCGCGCGCGGAATAAACGTGTTCCAATCAGGCCATGTTGATGTATCGGTCAGGACTTCCCAGACTCGTGTGGATGGTGCGGCGATGAAGATGGAGCTGCCGATTTGGAAGACTGCATCTGCGACGGCGATGCCGGGGGTTGGTCGCGTGGAGTTTGTGGGGTCTTCGAGGGTGGTCATTGTGATGTGACTTAGTTTGGAGACTGGGTCAATTGGGTATTCTAGAAAGAATGGAGGTTAGAGGACGGAGAAATTTGCCGGGGTAGGAAGAGGTTAGCTGCGTTACGTACTTCGGAGGCTGCGAGTATCCGAGCCGATAAAGCTGGGTGGCGTTATCGGTGGGTCTTATCTTATCGTAATCTTATCGGTGGTTCGCGCTAGCTTTGGTGGAGACAATGTGAACTACTGTACGGAGTACGGAGTACAGTATACCGAGTACTACTTCTATAGATTTTAGATTGTGGATAGTAAAAAGAAACCTGCAATGGAAACTGCATTATTCATTCTGAGAACTCGGCCTTTATAGATGACATCCATCAAGAGCCAGGCTCATTTTCAAATCCGAGGCATTTGGGAATCTCAATTCGGCAATTCCTAACAAACCATCTATGAATCTGGAACAGGATACCTGGTTCGCCAGTAAAACTGTCTTAACGCTTTGATAACAAAAAAGCAACGCCACTGCATCGTATGGTCGTCGGTCTGTAGAAGTCTTTGATCGATGGACAAGTAATGACGGATGATGGCTTCCAGATGGGAGGACTGGTACCCTCGAGCAATGATGGTTTGTAAATAGAGCTCGACCAGCTCAGGATGCCTTCGCAGGATGGCCCACTCCAAAGCACTTTCGGATCTTTCCGCTCCATTTAAAGGATTCGCACCCCTCTCGATGAGCAATTTGGCTACTGAGATATCACCCCGCCCTCTGGCGGCCTCGGCCAAAGCGGTTCGGCCTTTGGATCCAACTGCATCCACTTCGGCACCGTGATCAAGCAGAAACTCCGTTATTGATGGTGTCTGCGATTTTGAACCGTACGGATCCCATGGAACCACGGACTGGAGCAGCAATGTGATATCACGATACAGGTTTTGGTCTTCATAAGGATCGTAATCATCATCGCTATCTTGGCCATACTCAAGAGCTTCAGTGCGATAGGTGTCGTTAACATTAAAGCCATGCTGAAGGAAATATGAAACGATCTCGGTGTTTCCTTTCGATGTCGCACGCAACAAAGCCCTGTGGCAAGCAGAGTTACCTGGCTTGATAATACCACCCCAAGACAGGGTCTTCTGAAACAAGTCCATTGAGCCCTGCTCAGCAACCATCTCGAGTATAGTTTCACCTCCGGGGGTAATGGCCCAATCGGGGGATTCCATGGGGTGGTAGCCACGTATATCCATGATTTGCTTGATGAGAGTATCATTGCCTGTCGATATGGCTGCGTCAAGGAGTTGTGGTATATGCTCATCCGGAAAGTCGTCCGGGTCATTGTCCTCCAATGCGCCCCTTTCCACCAAGAACTGGCACATTGCTTGCTGGCGGTTTTTCGCAGCGACCAGAAGCGCAAATCGGGCAGCAGACGAGAGCCCCTGTTCCTCGGCACGTGCGAGCACGGCGGCAACGGCAGGCTGGTCGTTGGATTCGGCTGCTAGGTGAACAATATCCATGTTATCTAGCATTTCGTCTCCGTCAAGCTCATGCTCTAGGTTCCAATCAGGCAAGGCCTCCACAAGATGCGCAAAGTTATTGGTTGGGGCATTATGCAGTGGAGGGCCAGGCTCTTCTGTAGCGCGGTGACCAGTAAATGCTTTAATAGCCGCCTCATCTCCCAAGACAACCGCATGACGGATAAAGCGACTCAATTCGTCTGGCGAAAGGGGTGGTAATTCCTTGTCGATGGAATCGAGGATAAGCTTAGTAAGTGGTGGTCCTCCATCATGCTCAATGATGACACCCACTTCTCGAGGATTGATTTCACCGGGGCTTCCCAAATGGGCCTGGTTTTCCAGCAGGTATCGTACCACAGCTTCGTGGTTGTGTGAGGCCGCATTGAAGAGAGGTGTTCGACGGACAGGCAAAACCCAGTCAGGCTCAATTGTAAAATTAAGATCCGCTCCAGCTTCGTGGAGAAGCTTCACGATCTCTAAATGACCTTCCGCCGCTGCTTTCATCAAGGCGGTCTCTCCAGTATCGTCCTCGTCGCAGTCATCCATTGCATCTACCTCGCAGTCATCCGTTGCGTCTACCTCGCACCCTGAGCCGAGGAGGAATTTGATGCAATCCAGGGATCCTTTCTTGGCGGCGATCAGAAGGGCTGCAACACCAGTAATTGTGTATTTCGTAGCCCCAGATAAGACCTTCAAAACCAGCAAATCCTCGGGGGCCAAAACAGCCTGCGCACATTCAGGGTTGGCGATGTCATGAAAGTTCCACTCAGGTCCGTAGAGATCGACAAAGATTTGGATAATTGCCAGGAGCTTTTCAGCCGTATTCAGCTCTAACGCTCTACCTTCGCCCTCAAAAAATCCATCCTCGTCGCAATCACGGTCCAGGAAAAGAGGGAGGATTTTGCGCAATGCGGCCACATTCTTGTTTTGAACGATTTTGCTGAACCCTCTTGGAGAGCAATCCTTGGAAAAGCGGGTGTAAAGACGCCGGTTAGCTGCGTTAAAGAGACCTCGGCAGGTCCTGCCCAACGCGTTGAGCTCCGACGCGTAGTCCAGGTGCGCAGCTATGAGGTCGTGGATCTCCACTGGCAGGGATAGAAGGTGAGGCATCGTTTCCTGGTCACTGCCAAACAAGAAGGCTTGAATGTGTTGTGAGAATGCTTTTCTGGTCACTACTTCATGAATGGTACAGGATGAAATTGAGGGTTGATGGCGAAAAGAATGATTTCTGGTCTTGAGGTCTTCATTATTGTCTTCCCCACGGGCCAGGAACAACCTTGCTGCCTCAGGCATTAAAGATACGCGTCCCACCTGGAGTGACACTGACGCCATCCAATAAAAACAAAACATTCGTGTCGTTCTAACAGGACAATAATATGACCGAAAAAAGACAAGATCCAGATACAGTGAAGCTGGTATGTGAGTTGCAAACAACTATGAACTTGGGACAGGATACACCAAGCGCCAGTGGTGCCCTCTCAATGCCTTGATGAGGTAGAACATATTCCACCACTTCACGTCCTTTGGCCCTTTTGGTATCTCCAGTACGTCTAGTTGTCTTGAAAGGAAGGCCATCAAGCCCTCACATTCATATTGGCGAGCTGATATGGTTTGGAGAAATAACTCAACCATTTCGGAATGCTGATACTTGATGGCCCAATGCAGAGCACTTTCACCCCTCTCAAAGGCAATTAGTGGGTTGGCACCGAGATCAAGTAGCGCTCGAAGGATTCCCATGTGAGGTTTGATGTCTGTCGTACCCTGGGGAGCCTCTTTCACAACTTCGGCCAAAGCCGTGCGGTTCGCGGTTCCCACAGCATCCACCTTGGCACCGTGATCAACGAGAAGCTTGAGGATGACAGGCACTTGATCTTCTCTATCCCTCCAGCGGACACCTGTCGCAGCCCGGAAAAGTAATGACTCGGGTTTACCTCCCCCAGACCAAGACCCATCAGCATCAAATCCATTTCGAAGGAAGTACGAGACGATATCAGTCCTTCTTGAGAACGTTGCCCTGGTCAAGGCTCTCCGACAACGAGAATCGGTCGGATCCAAGATCAGGCCTCGAGCAAGCATCATTTCCAGCGCGTCGACATTACCATGGCAGGCGACCAAGTCAAGAACTGTCTTGTGGGATGATAAATCAGTCAAGGGACCGAGATTATCTGCATCCAGTGCTTGCGCAAGAAGTGCGCAATTGCCTGATTCCAAAATAGGTTCTAAAATTGAATAGAAAACCACTCCGCTTGCTCGCAGGTCTTCAAAGGCACCGTTTTCGACGAAAAACTGACACAATGACTCGTGACCTTTTTTCGCAGCGGTAAGCAGACCGCGCTCTGCCGCGCCTTGGATCTCCCATTTTTCGGCATGTTCAAGTGCCACAGAGACTACCGGCTGTTGATTATGCTCGGCGGCTGACTCCATCGTTTGGTAGCAATGTTGCTGTCGGTGATCCGTCCTCCACTCAAACTGCATGACAGACCGATGTAGCAAAGTTTTCACGATATTTGCATGTCCACAACGTGCCGCATCGGTCAACGATGTGAGGATCTCATCTGTAGTATCGAGATAAGTGAACTCGTTAATGGTTGCTTCATCTCCAACGGCAGCCGCATGGCGTAGAAAGTAACTCATTTGATTTCGAGACAGAGTCTTCAGCTTTGTTTTCACATCAACGGGCTCCAGAATCAGCGAGCCAAGTGATTCCCCACCCCAGAAAGCTATATAGCCTATTTCATAGGCGTTGATCTCTCCAGGAACTCCTAGATGGGCTTTGTGTTGCAACAACATGCGTACTATAGCTTCGTGTTTCTGCGATGCTGCCAGAAAAAGAGGAGATTCCTTCAGGTAGCCTTGTACAATCGCCAACTGAGAATTTGGATTGGCACCAGCGGCAAGAAGGAGCTTTGCTGTCTCGAGATGCCCATTCTCTGCGGCACCCATCAGAGGAGTTCGTCCAACGTCATCTTTCCCATCAGCTTCGCAACCGGAAGCAAGCAAAAATTTGACGCATTTGGTCCGTCCTTCCGCTGCGGCGAAGCACAGCCCTAGTCTTCCAAGTTTGGTCGAGCTTGCAATCAAGGCTAAGACTTTGAAAACAGCGAGATCCTTGGGCTCGGGATCACCAAGAATGTTCTGCACAGTCCGCTCCGACCCGTAGAGATCTAGGAATATTTGGATGAAATCTAGAAGCTTGATAGGTCCACGCTCTGCCCAAGGCCCGTTAGACACCGCGGAGTCGTGAAATTCGAAGCGCGAGAACAAAGGAAGCACTTTTCGCAGCGCATCTGCGTTCTTATGTTCGATGAGGCGGTCAAAGCACCTCGCAGGAAAGTCCCCGGGACTTATAGAGCGGAAGCGCCGGCGGGCTGATCCATAGAGAGCGCGGCAGGTTCTGTCTAGAGCGCTAACCTCTGATGCATAGTCCAAATGCTCAACTATGAGGCTATGGATTTCGGCAGGTAGCGAGAGAAGATCGGGCATCGTGTCTTAAAGTGTGTGATATGTTCCGATGCACGTGCAAAAGGTGTGGCCTGTCAAAGGATTTCCCAATCCATGATTGTATGTTGGAGGTATTGAGGCTCAACGGTGAGGAACCAATTGTTCTACGGCGCGTCGGCGTGGGGCAATTTCAATGCGGGCCGCTCCAGCCTCCGACGGCGAGTGGGCCTACTTATGCTAGACCGCCTTCAGCCTTCTATATAAGCTACTTCCCGTTCTCCCTAGTCAAGTTTGTAATCACTAATTTATTCTATTTCCTAATACTTGTCCCGTCTTCCTGTCACTAAGGAGATTGCTCTGGACACATGCTTAAAGGCCAGAGTCATTAATTCCCTATCCTTTTGTCTCGATGGCCCCCCTCTCATGATAAGCTCTTCCTCCCAAGTCCAAACTAACGCCAACTTCTTTCTGCACTCATGTCAATTCTGTTTCTTCCCAATGAGCTTCTTCTCCTCATCGCGTTTCAACTTGAATGCAAAGACTTGAATGTGGTTATTCAGACTAATCCATCATCCTATCATCGGCTCGTCGGCTGCCTTTATCAGTGGAATGTGGCACCCCGCGGTTCCTCCGCACTATTCTGGGCGGCAAAAGCAGGCTCTATCCGCTCGCTTGAACGATTTGTGGATGCAGGATTAGATATTCGCTGGGAATCCTGGTATCGATTTCGTATGAGTAGACGCGTTCCCAGCAGCAGACACTACCGGACTCCATCGGTGGCGGATACAAAGCGTGACCATCCTATCTGCCATGCATCTACTAATGGACATGGAGAATTTGTGCAGAAGCTCATTGAAAATGGTGTTGATATTAACTTCACAAAGATGCTGGCGGTCGAAGTCCTCTGCCTTGGCAGCTCGCCACGGCCATCTCGCCTTAGTTCAAATGCTTATCTCTCTCGGCGCCAAGGAACTTTCTTACGACCTATTTCATCAACGTCCAATCGTGAATGCTGCTTCTCAAGGTCATCATCTTGTCGAATATTATCTACTGGACGAGCTAGTTAAATACTCTCCAGTGAAATTGACTCATACGATCAAAGTGGACATCCAGTGGATGCTTCTGTATGCAGCGAAAGAAGGTAATAAAAAGCACTTACGCTCCTTTCTGTCAAACGGGGCCGATTTCAACTTCCAACCGAAGGGAGAGGAAGGTACACCGCTATGTAGCGCTCTGCCTCAGCGCTCAAGCCAGCGAGGATTGTTAAGCTTTTGCTAGCTCGAGGCACAGATCCAACATTGCACTACCTCCTAAGAAGAACCGAGTGGGTTCTTGGAGACTGCCTCGAAGCACGCCACTTCGGCTAGCTATGCCCCGGGAGGAGAGTTTGCAGCTAGTCAAGGTCTTGCCCAAGTCTGGAGTAGATGCCAGAGAATCTAGTCTGTCATGTAGACAGATAGACAGATAATGAGTCTAGATGAAGAGGTCTTGCACTTCTCATAAGCTGTATTTTTGCCGTAAATAATAAGTCAAAGATTAAGACTATCATTGAGTCCTCCCAGGCAGGGTTATTGAGCAACTCAGAGTACCGGAGCTTAGGCTGATAGCACTGATGGCCGACAAACGAGGATATGTCAGGGCAGTAGAGTGAGAGGCGATATGTATCGGCTGATAATGACATGCCGGGCACCCCAGAGTCTCAACATTGCTTCTTTCGATTTTCTATACCCCAACCTTGATGATGGCATACTTGAGAGTCTCATAGATCCTGGATCCCATATTTCCACCAATCGTTGTGCAGCCCCGCAACCGCCGAAATAAAAGTCCATCCATACGAAGCTCTTCCCCAGGGGATGTCCCCGCATTGTGGAGAAGGCTTGGCTCAATTGGTCTCGCAGGCCGGCGATCGCATTTTCAACGAGGCAGACCAGGTCACCAGAAAATACTACATATAGAGGTCAATTCTTGTCTGGGGGTTGCAGCCCGGAAATACTCAATCATTCATTGAAATCAATATCACAATGTTGCTTTCAAACACGGCTGTCTTTGCGCTATTATCTGGTCTTACACTCGGATCTTCGAGTCGACCTCATCGCTGCGTTATTCCGGCTTCAAATAGTACCTCCGATGACTCTGCAACTGTCAATAGCGTCTTCGCTCAATGCGCCACGGACTCTGTGATCGTCTTCAAGGAAGGCGTGGACTACAACATCTTCAAGCCCATCAGCGCAACAAACCTCAGTAATGTTGAAATTCAAATGAAAGGAAATCTCCATTTGCCACGAAGCATCGCCGAGGTCCAGCGCATCGTCAACGGAACCAATCGGCCTCTCTACTCGAATGGTCAATACTGGTTTACCCTTTCCGGCCCTCGTATCGATTACACTGGTTCATCCAACGTCAACAACGGGTGGATCAACTCCTACGGCCAAGCATGGTGGGATGCTAATCCCGTCAATGGCACTGGAATTGCCTCTCGGCCTCACCTGATGAGTTTCAAGTCCACCAATGGAACATTGAAATATTTCAAGTCGCGGAAGCCCATCGCATGGAATGTACAGTTGAAGGGTGACAACATTGCTGTTAGCCACGCTTTTATCGATGCCGAGTCCACCGGATCATTCCCGTTCAACACTGACGGTTTTGATGTTACTGGCACAAATATTCGAATCACCGACAGTGTGATTTACAATGGCGATGATGCCATTGCAGTGCAAGACGGCTCTCATGATGTGGTCTTTGAACGCAATACCATCGGCTACCAGAGTCACGGCATGAGCATTGGCTCGTTGGGCCAGGACCAAACAGACTTTGCCAACGTCTCCAACATTCGCTTCGAAGATGTGACGGTCATTAATGCGGTCTACGCGGCCCGATTCAAGTCTTGGATTGGTGGCCAGGGACTCGTCAAGAATGTTAGCTGGAAGAACATTCGCGTCTATAATGTGACTTTCCCCATCTTCGTGACGCAAAGCTACTACAACCAAGGATCGTCGCAGACTCAACTCGGCAATGGTGTGACTACAGGACGAGTGAACAATGCCTCTGTTGCGATGGAAAACTTCACCTGGTCTGACTTTGCGGGCTCGGTGAATACCTACCGACCCGGTGATGGATCCTGCGCGTCGGATCCTTGCTGGTATAATGCTGGACTTCCGAATCTGAAGCATACCGAGGCAGTCATCATTGAGTGCAATACGGCTACTTCTTGCAAGAACTTTGAGTTGAGCAACATCCAAGTCATCCCGCAGAGTATGGTGGAGCCGACCGTAATCTGCATCAATGCCACTGCCGCACTGAACCCGCATCTCGGATTTGACTGCAAGAATGGCACGTTCGTTCCTTCTTGATTTGATAGACGGAAAGCTTACAGCTGGTTCCTCCCCGCCGGTCATAACCTACTCTCTTCTTGCTGTTATTGTTGTTGCTTCTTTATTATATTATGACTGGGAATCCATGGAGGGCAGGAGCAATAGACCATGTAAACAATCAACAATGAACAAGCCCTTTCTTCTTGCTTTTCTTCTTCCTTTCTTCTCTCCTCTCCTCTCCTCTCCTCTCCTCCTCTCCATCCCCATCTGCTTTCATCTTCCCAGCTTTGAAGCTTGATCAACTCTCCTTCTGAAAGCACAAGTACGCTCTTTATATCAACAGTCTTTACTCCACACTCCTCGACTCTCTTTCAATTCCTCTATTATCGTGTTTCAACCGTCATCATGTTCCAAACACCTTATTCTCTTTCATACTCGCACGTTCAGCCACGTCCTCGCTTCTGTATCTTCCGGCCTGGTGGTCTTCTTGCTCCATTGATTCCCGCCGACGAATTACCATCTTGGTTGCACATTGGCAACTTTGGTCCAGACCTGAATGCAGCTCTGCAGCCAGTCTCTCTCAGCTTCATCCCACGAGAGGGCGAGTACGATGTGATCTGCCACCATTGTTCCAGCAGCATCGATTCCTTGCATCAAAGCACCTCTGAGCGGAATTCGGACTCGCAGTCTCCCCAGTCAGCCACCAGCCAAACCAGAAGCTGCCCAGGCGCTTTCTTCACTCAGGCTGTGGACTGTAATGTTCAAGCCGTGGTTCAACCGATCAACATCACGAGCCAGGCTCCTGTTCAGGCAGCAGTTCAGAGTCCGTTCCTCGGCATGTACATGCTTGAGATGCCAGCAATCTCCTCTAATGTGATGCCGTCAGTCATGCGAACACCCGCTGCCATGGAGAAGGCCCGGGACATTGCAAGTACCTGTTCTCAGATCGGATCTGATCTGTTCGAAAAGACTTACCCTCAAGGTGAACATCAGACATCCGGATCAGATGCAGATTCGGAGAGATCAGTTCCGGCCTCTCAAAAGACGGCCACTCCAGCTTCAGCCAAAAGGGTCGATAGCCCAGATCCCAGAGTGGACCACATCTCCAGCCCCAACTCTCGGACCGGCTTTGACGCTGCCGCTGAGATGGCATCCCGCATTCAGGAATCTGCGCTAAAGGATGATGGTCATGACACGATGACCCTTGTCAATGAGAGTATCGCCTCCACCCGGTCCATCACTGCGGCCGTTCTGCGACTTGGGCAGCTGATGGCCGAAGGCAAAATTCGTCGACCATCCAACTTTGATCCTGGACGATTCCATCGCACCGGCTTCAAAGTGGATTCACCAGGGCGTCCACGAGCACAAAGTGTTCATGTTCCTGCAAAGCGTGTTCGTGTTCGTCATCGCCGTCGTCGTGCCAAGAAGTCTGCCAAATCCAAGCCGCATGCACCAAAGGTCAACGAGGAGCCCAAACCTGAGCAGCAAAATTCCGCCACCAAGAGACGAGAACGTCGTGAGAAGTTGAATCGAGGCAAGAAGGATACCGGAAGTCCAAGTCGCTTTGCCCACATGACGGCCATGCAGAATGGACATGAGCCACCTCATCGCTGAAATGTTGACATGGACTGGACCTTCGCTTTTTGGGACTTGTACATGATTTGCGAAACACATTTGCTTTCCTTTGGTTTGTCATTCAAGGCTTCAATGCCCGGTTGGATGTCTCTTTTCTTGGCCTTGTCTCTTTGTGCACCTTGTCGTTCATTTTGGTTTATGTTGCAGGTCTCGGCACCTTTGTGTTCGGTCTTGCGTTTATCGTTGTATTTATTCCTGTCGCTCCTTGCTTGTCGATTCGCATGTCGTGCGTTGTCTTGCCCCGTCCTGCGTTCGTCGATGTACATATGCCTGACATTTCGTCGTGCCTGACCTTTCTTCCGGTTCCTGTCGTTCCTTTTGGTTGTTGGCCTTTCTGGGTGTTGTCATTGTTGTCGACTTCTTCAGTCCTGGCGCTCCAACCTTTCCTTGCCATGTCTGGCAGGTCTTGCTTTATTGTGGCGTTCATGTTCCGCCCTGTACATACTTACGCTGCTGCTTTTCCATTAGGTAGCTTGGGTAGTTTAGTTTCGGCTGCAGCGAGTGGCATTTGCCAATTTCACACTCCTTCAAGAGCGAAGAAAGTCTTCTGTTAGATCAAATCCCCTACTTTTCAAGTTGGAGTCGCTCAAGTCCCCCCAGGATGTGTACTTCCCGGCCAATACCAAAAGGGGAACCCGCCGTTCCCCCGCACTCTTATCTCCCGGCAGTCCGGCCGGTATTCTATAAGAGTGGAATTCCCCGTCATGCAACCTGCAGCCTCATGGCGGGCGTCAAGAAGCCCCGAGGCATTCGCCATGATCGCCACTGTGAGCGATGCCGGGCCAATGGCATCAAGTGTGATCTGAACCGCCCTCGCTGCCAGCCATGTGTACAGAGTGCAGCGACGTGCCAATACCCGCAGAGAGTCATTTGGATGGGGAACAGAGAGCGGAGAAAGGAGCAACCGGTCTCGAAAAATCCACCATCATCAAGCTCTCCTATCTCACAAGATCAAGACCGATCGTCACAAGAGCCTCAACAAATTGGAGTGCAGTCCAGCAAACATATACCCATCAACCTCAACGGCTTCATCGATCTTCTTTCGGATTTCTACCAAGAGATCCAGTCCAGCAAGCAAGAGCTTCCGGACGAGACCATTGAGCTTATATCGCAGACTTTGAGCTACGCGCGCTTGCGCCTTCAGGGCGCAAATGATGACGACGCCATTCAGTCGCATCTGGTCGCTTTGACGAATTTAAGCAGAGTCATTGACTCCGCACATCCCATTGCTCTATTCGGGATAGGAACATTCGCCATGTTTGAGGTCTGTTGCGGGCCCTTTGGCAATTGGCAGCGCCATCTACATGGGGCACGCTCACTGCTTGACCTCCATTGTACAAACAAGGTCGAGCTGGATGCTCTAACCGTGCAAATCCCCGGTTTAGCCGACGTGCTCGCTTACCTCGTCTGGTTCGATGTGACGGGCACCTTGAATCGAGGCGACAATGACTTGATCTTTGATAATTGGCATCGCGAGATCTTGACTCAGGACTTTCTAGACTGGGTAGGCTGCCCGCCAGATACATTCGAGCTATTCGTGTACCTGGCAAAAGGCGAGCACGATCAAGAACCATTAGATCTCAGCGCCCGGGCAATGCAGCAGATTCTACACATCAATGCCAACGACTCGACAGATCCGAGTCTCGCAGACGTGGCGTACCGAGGCTCGGCTGCAATGGTCTCCTTCGCCCGCGCATCAGAGAGCAGCTTATCACCAAGTCCCTCCATACATGCAGACGTAATATCGTCCCTGGTGGACAAAGTCTGCGATGCAATATCCAAAATGCCTACATCATCCCGATTCTACGTGCACCTGGCCACGTCTGCTTATCTGACGGGGATGCATGCCAGCACGGGGGATCAGTGCGATGTGGTGCGGGGTTATTGGCGGAATTGCCAGTTGTGCGACTTTCCGAGATATCCGGATGGTCAGGAACAGTGTGAGCGGAGATGGAGGGACAAGGGCATTATTCAACGAGCGATAAAGACTACACTAGTAGCTTAGTTGTGCTGTCTGGGGCATCTGTTACTCCGCATGTGTTTCTGGTAGCGTGCATTTGATTACCTGCCGAATGCGGAAGGCAATCTACCACTTCTCCGCATTTCTTATCTATATACTCGTACCTCTCTTCAACATAAATATCCGAGGCCTGATTCTTTCAAGCTTCTCATTTTTCATAGCGACCTTGCATCATGGCAACTACCATAACAACTCCATCATACCAAGAGCGCGCCGCCGAAAAGCGCGCCAATCAACTCGCCCTCATCCCACCCGAGTGGCGACTCTCCCCAGTTCCCTCGGTTGAATCGCACCCAGATGCGCTGGCGTACATACGACGCATACTCACACCGGCGGAACTTGCACTTACAGAAGAGACGGATATCACAGTTCTTCTTCGCAAATTATCTTCTGCAGAATTGTCTTCTCTGGAAGTGACGAGAGCATTCGCCAAGCGTGCGGCACTGGCGCACCAGCTGACGATATGTTGTACGGAGATTTTCTTCGAAGAGGCTTTTGCGACGGCGAAGCAGATGGATGAGTATCTTGCGAAGACGGGGACGACTATTGGGCCTCTGCATGGGTTGCCTGTCTCTATTAAGGATTTGTTTTCGGTGAAAGGAGTGGATACATCGATCGGTAGGGACCTGCTCTCCAATTTAAACCTCTCATCATATCACTATACTAATATCTCTTCCAGGATGGGTCGGTCTAACGAACAACCCTGCCCCCGCAGACAAATCCGTGGCCCGAACCCTCCGCCGCCTCGGAGCAGTTCTATACGTAAAGACAAATCTCCCCCAGTCAATGATGATGTCCGACTCCTACAATCACGTCTTCGGGCAATGCGTCAACCCACTTAATCGAAACTTGATATCTGGCGGTAGTTCCGGCGGCGAGTCTTCACTTCTTGCGGCCAGGGGAAGTGCGCTTGGTATTGGGACGGATCTTGGTGGTTCTATTCGCATCCCAGCAAGTCTGTGTGGACTTTATGGACTGTCGCCTACACCGGGACGACATCCGTATGAGCGTGGAAGGTGAGTAGCCGTTCCAACAACACTAACATGATCTGATAAAATACTAAATTTTGCAGTCCTGGCCAAGACATAATTCGCTCTGTTGCGGGTCCGATGAGTTGTAGTTTGGCTACTATTGAGCGGTACATGGAGGCTTTGCCCTGTGCATCACCTTGGGAACTCGATCAACATACCGCCCCCGTACCGTGGCGCCGAAGCATGGCTTCGCTTAAAGCCAAGAGACTTAGGATCGGGTTCTTGGTTGATGACGGCGTGGTCAAGGTTCAACCTCCGATTGCAAGGGCTGTTCGTGAAGTTGTTGCTGCGCTGAAGGCAGCTGGTCATGAAGGTATGTTCACTGAATTATGTCAATTGTTGAATTCTCTGACGAACGAATGCAGTTTTCGAATGGGATTCATCATCACATGGGTACGCGTATCAACTTTGGGAAAAGGCCATCTTGTCCGACGGCGGCGAGGGTTGCCGCAAGAAGATTGAGATGACCGGTGAACCTTTGATTGAGGGTATGCTTGTTGGAACTGAGAAAGATATTCTAACTACATCCGAGACGCATCAAGTACGTACCTTCTCACTACATTCGTTCCGGGATATGGGCGTGTGCTAACTACCCTACCAGCTCAACGCCGACAAATATCTTTATGAGAGTGAATACCTCGACCGCTGGACAACCTCCGGTATCGACGCCCTTATCATGCCCAACACCCCCTGGGTCGGATACAAGCCGTGGACGTGGGTTAAATCCAATGCCTATGTGGGATATACTAGTATCTGGAACTTGCTGGGGTATGCTGCCTTGACGGTTCCTGCTACGACTGTCTCCCGGGAGAAGGATATCCCAGATAGTGAATGGTTGGATCATGTCCCGCGGAATGCGGGTGATAAGTTTAATAAAGAGCAGTGTAAGTCTGTACCACGGAGATCTCTTGAGCTGATATGCTAATATAATATGATTATAGATGATATCGATCTGGTTGATGGCATGCCTGTGGGGTTACAGGTTGTCGGTGGGCGCTTTGGAGAAGAAAAATGTGTTTCCGTGGCGAAGGCGATTGAGCAGGCTATGCGATGGAGGGATGCTGCTCGGCCGAGTCTTTGAAAGACGTTTCTTACATGGGGATGGACAATATAAACAAATGGGGCACCCATCATCTCAGAGTTGATGCTCAGTTTTTTTAGAATATTACTCAAGTCCAAGTGTTCAAGCATCATCATGTTCATGAATTCCGTGTATATGCATCCAATCCAATCCCATCCCAACCGACCCACATGCTGTATATACAAAACGCCGCTTCAGTCAATCATATCATCATCATTCAAATAGGAGCGTTCATCCTCTCCTTATAATCCGGAAACTCAAAATCCCCCAAATCCCACTCGATACTAGTATTCCGAACCCCATTCACTCCCGCCGCCGACCCCCTCCTCAATCCCATCTCCATCTCAAAATCCCTCTCCCGCTTATACTCATTCCCAAAACCACCCATCACCCCAGGCTCCATCGCATCACTAACCATCCTCAACTCCCTCACAACCCGAATCCCATCCTCATCCTCGCAATCGCGATGCGTCTCATCTTCATTCGTATTCGTCTTGGATATACTAGCTGTGTAGGCGCCGGGGCCGGAGTAGAAGAAATCATTGTAGTAGATACTCCCGTCTGGGTAGGTTTGGTCGTAGATGGAGTGTTTGCGGGAGGAGGTGAGGTGGGTTCCGGTTGTGGAGTGGGTTTTTGTGGCCGGGGAGGAGTGTAGGGGCTGGGGGCGGAAGCAGAAGGAGAAGATGCGGGAGATTAGGGGGTGGAGGGGGGCGAGGCAGGCGCAGATTATGGAGACGTTGGCTTCGAGGCAGGACCAGACTGCTGCTTTGGAGTTTGTTTCTAAATACTGGTTAGTGGGATGGTGGTTTGAGAGTGGGGATTGATATAGGGAGTGTAACTCACTGGTGGAGTCGTGACTATCGATCATTTTGGTGAGTTCGTAGAGTCGTGCTGAACTAGTCGCAATCACACTTCAACTAGTTAGCACCGGAATCATATCTTCAAGTTTCAGTTTCAAGGGAAGAAACTCACAAGATCCCAACCCCAAAAACCAACATAATCCCCACCTTCTGCCTCTGCGGCATATGCAACTTGGAAAGTAGAGGCATAGGTAGAATCAAAATAATCACATCCGTGAGAATCTGCATAGCCGCATTGGCATACCACACCGGACCCTCCGGTAGACAATGTTCCTTATGAGTTTTGTAATTGAGATTCCAAAAGTCGTGGACAGGAATGCAAAAGAGGAAGCCGCTGAGTACCATCCAGAGTCCTGCGATGATGAGAAAGGCCATGGTGGCGTATGTGCATATGAGGAACTTTCTCAATCGGAAGATTCGTATGAAGAAGACTAGGACGGATAGTTTGGCGAGGATGAGGGAGAGGTTGTAGAAAGGGACTGAGAGCCAGAGATACTATGGAGATGGGGGCAGGGTTAGTACTAGGACTTGATGGTTCTTTCCAGGTGTAGACGGGTTGGGTGGACGTACACGCATCTGGCCCTGGATGACATCCTCAGAGAGAGATTTCCTGTGTCTCCCGAGGCCATAGTGGAGCTCTGTGAGAGACCTTGTTAGCTGTCTTGCCGATCACTTGGGGCTATTGGGACTGGCATACCGACAAGGATGAAGGCGTACAACATGATGGAGCATATCTATGTCAACTAGGTGAGCATTCAGTCTGGTACAGAAAGAATCGAGATATCTCGATCAGTTGAGGTCTTTCAAACATACCAACGCAACAAAGATGAGCAAGTCATCATATCCCGGGCTCTTCACGATCCTAAACCTCGTCCACAGGCGAATAGCCACAAACACACTCGCCAATACAGTGAACGTGGTGGTAATTGGTAGGACCCTCATATTCAGGGAAGATGATTTGTAGTGTCGCCGGGTCCATCGAATTATATGGTGAATGATTCAGTTGAAATGCCTTGTTAGAGGCGAGCGGGAGATTCCAGTCGGACGAGATTAGTAGAAGCAGCGTATCGCAGGACAAGGCACCATCACTTCGTAATAACACAGGCAATACCAATCGAACGAACGAGCGAATGGAATGTAACGACCAAGTTTAACACCGATGTTAGCGAATAGTTGAATATTTGTACCACAAGCTCCTGAATCTTGCAACCCCCACCTCAGATATAATCACAAAATCAATATCTCAACAATCCGGAGCTTGTCCGTCAGAGTAGATCATCGAACAAAGAATAAAGATTCTTCACGTCTTATCAGAAATACCCACCTGCCTCGCACTTCCTTTCCAAGTTACTGGTGATCTCACAGCGAGGACATCTAATTGGCCCAACCATCCCTGTCAAATGGCCGCATTAGGAAAGTGAAAGTCTGTGTGGACGATTGCGTCAAGGAGTCGGAGCGGATCAACTAGTGACTATGCAAAAGCCGCCAATTAGATTACACTGCAGGCAATAGGCATACCTAAGGTTGGGTGTTGTCTATTGGTGTAAAATAAAGTTGTGGGGTAAAGGTTGAGATCTGCCTGGGGTAGGGCATTGGTGGCAATGCTGGATTCTTTTTCCCCCCTCCCCGGTCCCCCCGAGGCTTGGCCGATAATAGGAAAAGCCGAGACCAAACCAAGATTACTCACTCACTTATCCCCCCGAAGCAACCCCGAGGCCCAGATTCCAGTTATATTCTGGAAATTCTGTCATCCCACGCTCGCTGATGATTGTATCCCTCAAAATTTGGAAAGAAAGTCTATACCCCATCGAACCAACAAAGTCCACCCATCACGACTCGTTCCACGCCCTACAAGGATCTGGATCTCTAATCAGGACTGTCCTTAACTTGGTTATCATTGTATTCAAGCATGGTTCGGTGGTGAGTTTTTTCTGTAACTGGACATCGCATAACTCAAGTTGTTGCTCGGATCTCGCTCGGATCTCGTACTTTTGCGAGTCGTGTTGTGGCGGCTTCTGACTGTCGAGCTTTTCTTGAGGCCTTTCCTTGTGGACTGGGCACTCGGGGAGACCGATGATCTACGCTACGGACCTCGTTACCGTAGACTTTGAGTATTGTTCCTGGTCGATGATTGCAGGGGGAAAAGATACCCCTGCGATCGGCCGAGTGTCGGGGGGGGAGGTGTTTCGAGTTTGTGGCGTTAGCCACAGCTGCCACTGGCATGTGTCATCCGATCAGATGGAATGATGAGATTTGAGATTGGAGCGAAGTCTATTCAGGTGATTAGGGTCTGGATGGGCCTGCGGAGGACTTTTGATGAATATTGGTGAGTCTAGCCAGGACTATAGAGAGTAGATGATTCAGATCGAGGCAACTCCTTAGCTTTTCTGTAGGATACTCGATGTTGCACTGTTACTTTGCTTGGGGAACATAGGTCAGTAGGGGCGCTATTGCACTGAATGCGCACCCTACTCAGCAGCAAGTTTTCTGTGTTACGAATATAGGCCAAAGCCTGTCCCGAGGCAGTTCTAGCAGCTCTTTCTCTGCCAATACCGACATATTACGCGCAGTTTACCACCTGATCTCGAGATCAAGGTAGTAGATCCCCATTGATCGATTTATGTTCCTTAATGTAGTAATTAACATTACTCTAGGTGGTAGTTGGACAGTGGTGTGTACGGCTCATTTAAAGCGAAGAATAATCTGAATCTTCTAAATATTTTGATTGATTTTAAATTATTAATAAACTCCTATTTTATCAGTACAATCTACAATTTCTAACTATCTTAGCCAGAGTGATGATGCATAGAGATTACTCGTTGTATACAGAGACTGCTTTATTATTATTGTGGCGGAACATAAGTTTTCAAAACACGTGGACTGTATAGTCACTACGAGAACATACGAGCACAGTAGGCTCAGCAGGGGGCGCAATGGAATCTGACGAAGGCTAGTAGCGCCCCCTACTAAGCGGTCAGTGGGGACCTGCCTTCTACTTTGATTCTACTGTGTTGAGAATCATCCCCTTCTTCTTACTAGGTTTCCTTACTTGGTGAACAGCAAAACTATTGATATCAAAGAACAATTTTTTTTATTCGTCACAGCTGTACATAGCTCAGGCTATTCCAGACCAATCGCGCTGTAGCCCCATATCTAAAGTCGGGGTAAAACACAGATATCAAGAAGAAAATGCATCATAAACAGGAAGAAACAAAAATTTACAAGCGGGACTTGAGGTTGGCCTTCAGGCGCCGCTCAACGGCAGCCATGTACTCGTTGGTGGTAACCCAGGCCTCACGGTCCTTGCGGCCGCAGGCAAGAGCCAGATCCTTGGTCATGATGCCCTCGTCGTTGACGACCTCAACGCAAGCGCGCTCAAGCTCCTCAGCGAAAGCAACGACGTCGGGGGTCTCGTCGAGCTTGCCACGCTGGACAAGACCGCGGGTCCAGGCGAAGATGGAGGCGATGGGGTTGGTGGAGGTCTCGCGGCCCTTCTGGTGCTCGCGGTAGTGGCGGGTGACGGTGCCGTGGGCGGCCTCGGACTCGAAGGCCTCACCGGTGGGGGTGACCAGGGTGGAGGTCATCAGGCCGAGGGAGCCGAAGCCCTGGGCGACGATGTCGGACTGGACGTCACCGTCGTAGTTCTTGAGGGCCATGACGAAGCCACCCTCGGACTTGATCATCTGGGCGACCATGTCGTCGATCAGACGGTGCTCGTACCAGATGTTCTTGGCATCAAAGTCCTTCTTGTAGTCGGCCTCGAAGACCTCCTGGAAGATATCCTTGAAGCGGCCGTCGTAGCGCTTGAGGATGGTGTTCTTGGTGCTCATGTACAGGGGCAGACCCTTCATGAGGGCCATCTGGAAAGAGGCGTGGGCGAAGCCGCGGATGGACTCATCGGTGTTGTACTGGCACTGGGCAACACCACCGCCGCTCTGGAAATCGTAGACCTGGACGCGCTCGGGCTCACCACCAGCAGGGGTGTAGACCAGCTCGAGCTTACCGGGGCCGGGGATGACACGGTCCTGGGCACGGTACTGGTCACCGAAAGCGTGACGACCAATGACGATGGGCTTGTTCCAGCCAGGCACCAGACGGGGGATGCGGGGAATGATGATGGGCTCACGGAAGACGGTACCGCCGCTGTCAGGAGATGTCAATTGATCTGTTCGGGTGGAGACCATCAAATGAAAGAACTTAAACTTACAGGATGTTACGGATGGTACCGTTGGGGGACAACCACACTAGAAGGAGACAAAATTAGCATCCGGGCCGGGTGACACATGAAATGTCGGTGAGGGGCGGAAGCGTACTCTTCTTCAGCTTGAACTCCTCAACACGGGCCTCATCGGGGGTGATGGTGGCACACTTGACACCGACACCATACTTCTTGATGGCCTCGGCGGCATCCACAGTAACCTGGTCATCGGTCTGATCACGGTACTCCAGGCCCTAGAAAAAGCGACATGGATTAGCCCGGGATATTCCCTTGGGGAGACGTCATCAACCGGGTAAAAGGGTGGCTTACCAGGTCGTAGTACTTGAGATCGATGTCGAGGTAACTTGATTGAGTATTAGTGACATGCCGGGATGGATCACTTTCGGCAGACATAGGAAGCGGCACTTACGGCAGAATCAACTATTCGATGTCGAGTTAGTCTCAGTCAGAATTTCAGGGACAACGAGCCAATGTGATACATCAATCCTGCATGCATGCGGAACCGCAATTCGGGACGATCATGCAGGACTGGGCCAGAACCGGGCCGATGAGGGGGTATAAGAAATAAAGATGATAAGAAGAGGGGAGATCCCGAGGCTTACCTTTTCCCTGATGTCTTGCCAGATAATACGGGTCATCTACAACCAACAATCGTCCAGGTCAGCACGTCAATCCTTCTTGAGAGTCCTGGTCATCACATCTCTCGTTGTTTGGCTGGCTAATCTTCTTCTTGTGCGGCGTCATCGGGTGGATGTTGTTGGCACATGATACCAAAGGGAGTGGATTCCCATCCCCGTGTTTCCCCGCGTCCACCAGAGACCAGGGACGATAACCACCCGAGACAGCACGAAGCGAAACAAGCTTGTGACACGCGCCGAGAGAGTTTAAACTATAAAAGGGAAGGAAAGTCCAGCCATACCTCATCACCATCCAGTTCCACCACTGGATTCTTGACCTTGATCTTGCTGCTTTCGGAAGCCATGGTGCGGGATTGAGACAGGTACAGAGAAGGAGTCGATCCGGACCAGCGGGAAGACGCGGCGATGCGGGTAGTGCGAGGGAGACGGAGGGCAGAAGAGAAAGATCTCTGAGGAGAAGAAGTAGAAGAAGAGGTAAAGGAAGTTGAAGAAAGAAGGCGAGCAGAAGAAGAAGAGAGAGGGGCAAAAGCAGTCGGATGAGGGGTCGCCAGGGACCGGCGCGCGAAAGCGGAAGCGGACCGAAGGGATTGAGAGTTCATCATCGTATGGGATGCGATTCGCAACTGCAACAAAGCGTCGGGAAGTCAGCGCTCACTGCGGGTGTCAAGAAATCTAGCTTTCTGTTTGGTGGGATTGGCCGAGTTGGGGGTGCCAGCTTGGGGGGGGGGGGGGGGGGGGGGAATTGTAAAAACCGGTGGGAACCAGGCGGGCGTGAAATAAAAACCCCGGGAAAAGGCAACCAAATTCGGCAGAAAGTAAATTTGCGGCAGTGGGTGCGGAACCGACC
>JAWLST010000061.1:0-200453 GCA_037043885.1 Penicillium goetzii
TCTCTTTCAACATCTCTTTCAACATCTCTTTCAACATCTCTTTCAACATCTCTTTCAACATCTCTTTCAACATCTCTTTCAACATCTCTTTCAACATCTTTTTCTACATACTTTCTTTATTAATTAAAATTAGAAAATTCTGCCCAGTCACATAATCATTTCGCCTTACCTTTGCTTAAAAAATAGATAGTAGTAGACTATATTTCTTTGTATTAATGTAAACAAAGCTCTTTTAAAACCGCTGAGATCAATACGTAGTACGTACAGGTTGAATAAAACCAATTTATCGCCAAGCTTTTGATGACCTAATTAACGATTTCTGCCCACGTTAGTTGAGCGTAGCATGGTCACAAAAAGGGCGCTAAATTTGTGACCATGCCAAGCAAAAGTGTGACCATGCTGCACTGTATGCCCCAGCGGACGATAGTGGCACTAGGAAAGAGGATATGCCCATCAAGGAGTTAAAGGTTAAAGCGGGCTATTATACTTCCGGTCCGATCCGAGCCATTGAGTCACGAGTCTCAGCCAGTGTACTGTGTATCCTTCCTTCTCGTTATAGCCTGTTCTATCTCACCCTGCGATCTAGTCATTCATATCCGCGCAAAGTACCTGCAAGAATTCTACTAGATGCTCAGGCCATGCTGGACATGTCGCAGCCGAACGATTCAATGCGATCAGTCCCGCTCTCCCTGCTCGAAATGCGAGAAAGCGGGGCTAGAATGTTATGATAAGAGACCTCTGAGATGGGTCAAAGGCGTGGCGATTCGAGGGAAATTGCGGGGTCATATCTTTGAGCAAACCTCGAAAACCTCTGGAAATCCACGGACCGCACGACCGGGCGGGAAGCAAGTCTCGCTCACTTCAGCAAAGCGGCTACGAATCCTCCATACACCGTCCTTTGCAATACAGGATCCTCGCATACATAATTTGGATCCGCTATCAAAGTACTATATCGATTATTGTAAGTTTGTGTTCTGCCAAGCAGAAAGAGACAAGTCTCTTTGCGTGTTTAACATCGGGCACAGATAACAAACGAATATGCAAGCTGTTTATCCTCTTTGACAGTGACAGTAATCCGTTCCGGAACTTGCTCTCATTTGGCCTGGAAGACTTGGCTTTGCAAAAATCGATAGTCGCTCTTGCAGCTCGACACTTTGCCAATACAGGCCACTCATTTGATGCGACTGATGCCGTTGTTCCTCCTCGATTCGTGCAAGCCAACATGGATGCGCTTCTGTTCAAAAAGCAAACCATAGAGGCGTTGTCCTCGTCATTGGCACATTTGGGGTCTCGGAGAACGGAAACAATAATGGCCACTATTCTCCTTCTCATATTTCTCGACCTTCTTGAATCCGGGATTGACGGCTGGAACTCTCACCTTCAAGGCGCGAGAGGCTTACTTATCCTCAATCAGTCCCTAGTAGAACCTATCCCAGAATTTCATGCGAACATTGATCCTGGAGATATGGTCCGAGATACGAGAAAGTTCATAACTGAACAGCTAATATTGTACGCGATCCTACGTCCCAGATCCTACCAGTGAGAAACTGTTGGAATTCGTTGTTGACACTTAACAGAATTGAAACTCTTGGAAGCGCTCTCTCATATCCCAAGACAGTGTCTGAAGCGTTTACCGGCAACAATGGAACGAGGCATCAAGAGTCGGTTGTCAGGAGTTTCCTTGGGTGCCCTGGATTTCTTTTGAGAGCAGTACAATTCTTCTCCGACCAAAGATGTCTAATTGCGGAAGCTAGGAAACGCGATCAGTTTTCAAATACTTCAATTATACAAGACACCATGGAAATGCTTGAGCTGACCGAAAGATTTGATTGCCTTGAGTGGGCGTCAGACCTCCAGCGACGAGCAGCGTCTTCTACGACAGAAGTCACAAATCTATGTATGTTATCACAAGCATACAAAATAGCGACTCTGTTGTACGGAAGACGGGTGCTCAGTGCCCTAAGAACAGCAGCAACACCCAACAATGCGGAGCTAGTTTCGCAATTGCTTAGCCTAATCGAAGGCTTGCAGAATGATGCGATACTTTTCAAGTGCCTCCTCTGGCCCACCTTTATTGCAGGGTTAGAGAGTTGGGCAGAGAGCCAACAGACTTTTGTCATAAGATCATTGCAGGCGCTCTGGGACTCGACAAGTTGTTTAAACGTGATCGGTGCTTCAAAAATCCTCCGAGACCATTGGAAACGAGAGGCCCTGCCCGACGATTTGATGCGTGAGATCTCTGATGTTGGTGGATTGGGTCGTGGCTGGCTTCTGATATAATATTGAACGCATACTAGTGACTTGAAACGTTATGAATAGGCCTATTGCACACTCTTGAAGTTCTCGAATCAATGTATCTTACATGAAGGAGCATAGTATCGATTCCATCCAAACCATTCCCATATCTCCAGGATGATGCAGTTTCTGCTTCGAAATTAGCAAAGCGACTATACCCAGTGAGTAAATAGATCATTACTGATGACAAAACTGCAGTATGCTGGCCTATAACGACCAGCCTGAGCTCCGGTTGCATTCCTTGTTTTCCAGGACACTAGGAAGTTGGGATTACCATTGAGCGAGCCGCCGCGCTATGTGTTTCGTTTCAAACTTTTCAATTGCGTCACGACGAGGACTGAACTCGGCGATGAAAATGTCCCTAACTTATTGTATTGATATTAGCTGCCTGAAATCCAAAGGCGATTGTAGTCTTACTCACATATCTTTTAAAGTATGATTAATGAGATGATCTTAAGTCTGGTTGGCATTTCAAATTTACAGAATCCTGCTGGTTCAGGTTTCTCCTTACACGAAGCTCCCATTGGTAAGGTTACTGGGTATTCTGGACGGACAGCTATTCTCATGACAAGATTTGGAACATGCTTATTCTGGATGAGATAGATAATTGGGGCTCCGCCAATCAACTGTGTAGATCGGATATCAATTTAGAGCTAAGCTTTTCTCCAACAAGGCTTTCGTTATTGCCTCATATCCTTGCTGCCTGGCCCAGTCTAGTGGTGTTGAGCCGTCCTGATCTCGTAACGTGATCGATGCGCCTCTTTCAAGAAGGGTCTTCACAATTTCCAAGCGCCCATTTGCCGTTGCCCATATTAGTGGCGTCTTCCCATCATTGTCTTGCAAGTTCACTACCGCACCACTGTCGAGAAGGAGCTTGACCAAGGACTCACGCCCACGCAGCGCTGCTTGAAACAGTGCTGTCTGGCCTTCTGAATTCCTTAAATGGATATCCGCCCCCCTGTCAAGGAGAATCTTCACCACTGTCTCATGGCCTTCCCATGTCGCCATCGAGAGCGCTGTCTCATCCAAAAGGTCATGGTCTTTCTGGTTGATTGGCGCACCTAAATCGAGAAGTAACTCCACAATTGCTGCATGTCCCTGTGAGGAGACCATCGAGAGTAGAGTCTTCTCGTATTCATTGTTCTCGAAGTCGATTGTAGCCCCTCTTTCAAGAAGATACCTGGCGATTCTTTCGTGGCCATTGTCTGCTGCCTGCCAGAATGGCGACCTGACTGAGGGACTGTTTGAATTGATTGCGGCGCCTCCTCTCAGCAAGGTATCTACCACCGCTAGGTGCCCATACTTTGCTGCCAGCGAAAGCGGTGGTCGACCGTAAATATCCGTTGAATCAACTGTGGCCCCAGCCTTCAAGAGGGTCTTGACAATTGCCCTGTGTCCCTCCACTGCCGCCAATGAAAGTGGAGTTTGGCCTGTGGAATCCACCTGTTCGAGGCTAGCTCCTTGTTCAACGAGAGCCTTCACCACTAACAAATGCCCATTCTTGGCTGCCTGTGAAAGTGCTGTCCCGTCAAGCCCACCACCCCTGTCGATTGCGGCGCCTCGCTCGAGGAGAGCATTTACTACTGGTAAATGTCCATGTTTTGCCGCCAACGAGAGTGGAGTATCCTGACTAATATCTTTGGGGTCCAAGGGGTGTCCCTGGTTGATCAATATTCCCACAATCCCACTTAAGCCGAAGTAGGCCGCAAGATGTACGGCTGTCATTCTGTGTGGCACCAGCAGCCCACCATCCTCTTCGTTGTCGGATTCGATGAAACGTCCGCTTGGAGACAATGCCTGATTTGAGAACGAGAAAACTGCTTCACTGTTCAAAAACTCCACCACATTGTCCCTCAACACTCGATAGCTCGCTCTGTCTCTACCCGTGGCTCTCCTGAGTTTGTGGCCAGGAAATTCAAAACCCGGCTCTCCTGCTTTAAGAGAAGCCTCGAAAGCATGATGCCCCCAGCTCGTGATAGCATAATGGTATAATGCATTGGAAGATAGTCGCCTATCAAGTTCCAGCTTGCTCAGGGAGCGTCTCGCCCTGAATGTGTCAAAGGATAGGTAGGTCAAACACGTCAAAGTGATATCAACATGTCCGTGTGGAAACCATTGATCCTGGGTTTGCTGCAGGTACTCTTGTGTGGTGTAGTGTACCAAACGAACAATACGGCTTTCTTCATCGATGGTAATGAGCCCGATGCATAGAGAGCGTAGGAGCTCCACCTTCGGGACGTAGTCTCTGTCCAAATTCCTGGCATTTGGCCTGACAGCAAGAGCAGATTGGAGCTCGGCAGTCATGAGCGGTCTTCTAGCATAGAATATCCAAGCCAGTGCTTGTATTGCGAGTTCCCGTCTCTCTGGAATCTGATTCTCAATCCGTTCCATGGTATCGTTGTAAAGGTTATTCAATCCAATAGCACCCTTTCTAAGCTTTCGCAGAGCATTTTTGACATGCCCCTTCGTTGGTAAAGAAGTCAGGGTATTGATGTATAGCTCCGCCAGTAGAAACCTGCACTTGTCAGTATATTGTGTCTCTCGGGCTTTCAATGAATTGCAACGTTACATTCCATCAATAGTCTCAACAACCTTTCTCTTCACCTCCTGCTTCAAGACGTCGTCCCAAATTTCTGGATCTTGAAGCATCATTCTTTGCTCGAGGTATGTTGCCACGTCCTGTTCGGGCGCATAAATTCGAAATGGCTTCTTGTTCCCAAAATGTTCCTGGATCTCAGTGCTCTCACGCGATGTTGCAAAAATGTTGGCTCCGCACTTGGTCTGTACTTTGAAAATTTCCGATAAAAACCTCACAAGGCCACTCTCAGAGCTCGGACCTTCATCAAGGGCGTCGATGAAGATGAATACCCTCGAGCAGCTTATTGCGACAGCAACGAGGGTAGCTGATATTTCCTCAATTGAAGGTAGCGTTCCTTCGGCCCTATGTTGATCAAACAGCATTTTCACTTCTGTCGGTAAAGATGAACGTGTCTCGGCTAGTTGTCTCAGTAGACTTGAGAGTAGACTTCCGATTCGTTGCTCGTCGTGGCGCCGAAAATTGCAGTAAATATAGGCGATACCTATACTGTCGTCGTTCCCAGCACATTCAAGGAGATCGTTGATTGCAATTGAAGTGATAATGGTCTTTCCAGCGCCTGGGGCCCCAGTGCAAAACATAGTCTTTCGGCTTTCTTGCCGCCATTTCTGGAATTCGGTCGAGTTAAGGAACCATTCGCCCGTCCCGGGCTGTCGTCTCTGAAAATAGTCCCTTTGCTGAGTGGCAAAATTGACTGTTGTGATCCAGTCAAGTATTTCGCGATCTTCTCTTCTATCGAGCTTAGATCTAATCTTCTCGACCGTCTCCCCGTTTTTGGCTAATATATTCGTCACTGATCTTCTATTAGAGTTTCCCTTATAACATGTCATATTTCTAGCGTAAACTTTGCCTGAGATTCACAATTGCTAGCGGTTACATACACTGCTTGACCGAAGGCAGATTCGCAACTTCTTGTCCTGGTATCAATCGGAGGAGTTGTTTTGCGTAGCACGCCGCCGTTGCTGCTGCATATGGCTGCCAGACTTTGTTCTTATGGGAATCAGCGTAGTCGCAGATGCCTCGAAGGACAAGACAGGGAAATGAATCCATCAATCCTAGCGGAGAGGTCAGAAATGCGACTGATGCAGGATGCTATGCAAAACTTACCTGCAGCCTCCATCTCAAAGCAAATAATGCTTTCTTCGCGTGCCCACTTATCCCGTAGGATGGCATCTTTCATCACGTCGTCCGCAGAGCCAATGGTCCCATAGTGAATATGAGGATCGGCTCCATTGCGGTGGTTTCGCTTGACAAGATTGATGTTGTCCTGTCCACAACATGCCTTGCACGATTTCTTCTTGTCCACGTGAACGACGTCTGATTTGAACAGCCGGTCTCGTGCCGAGGCTGGAAACTGGAATTCTCCAGCTATGTTGGGGAATTTTTCCAACGCTTCGTCCAGGAGCTCACGGATCTTGTTGCCTTCCAGTTTATGCTTTGCCATGAGAGAGGAAACACCCGTTCGTACGATCAGAGGCGGTTTGTCCAACTTGCCGCCCATATGAACGAAGCCACGGCTCTGCAATGATTTGCCAAAGTCGTACTGCACAACAGCTTCGGATGACTTTGTATTCTCGCTTACTACAACGTCACCAAGTCTGATATCTCTCGTCTCTTCGTCGTCATCATCAGCTTCAGAATCGTCTCCTTTAGCCTGTTGCTCCGGATAATACGGCGCCCCACCCCCAATTCCGACCATGAGCCCGAATCTCACGGCTGGAAAGCTGCGGAGCATATCATTAGCAACAGTGGCCGCTGAAACTTTGCCTGTTGCTTGCGAGGGTAGACATGCAATGACGATGTTGTGATTGCTGATCTCGCCGAGAATATATGAATTTTTGTCCTTTGGGTCGGCTGCCGGAAGAATTGGGTGGACTTTATCGAGCATGGCTGTAGCTGCCACCATCTCAGTCTCAGGCAGAGCACATATCCATCCAACGGTATAATCCCCGTGGGCAAACTGCCGGGTCTCAGACATGCTGGATCTGGGTGGTGGATACGCTCAATGCGGAGAGATTTTGAAAATCGTTGGTCGTGGAAAGTTCAATCTTGTGAACGGTTTATACTCGAAAATTTATCTCGACCCAGGCGTTGGAAGATCGAGAATAACCCCTGAAGAGGTGGGTTGAGACTTGCAAAATAGGGGCTAGCAGGGCGCTTAGCAAGGCTAGCATCCTCAAATAATACTTTCACTTCACACTCGAGACACTCGATAAGACAATAATCAGCCGCACGCCTGCTGCACCAGCCCCATGCGCTGAATCATGGTATTGAAACTATTCGTCCAAACCGACTTATCTGACCCACCTGGGCTGAGAATATATGTATGCACATAGCCACCACGGACAGGTAAGATCTCAGAAGAACAGATAGTCAGTATGCCTCTCAAGGCGAAATCATAATATCGAGCTTTGCCGCCGTGATGCCTTGCTCGAGTATTCCACTGCGCTATTAACCTGAACCTGGCTATGCTATAGGCAACAGTGAGTGTTTGATACACGCCTTTGCACGTCATGCAGTTGAAGTTCCGCACCGCGTTGGATCCGAACATATCTGACTAGATCGACATTGTGCCCAAGTCTCGACCGATCAACAGATTCAAGAATCTAAAGATCCCCTCGCCTCTCCAATTTCATTATTCGATTAGCTATAGCCAAACATTTAGGCGGTCGCGTAGGCCAAATATGACTGGATCATTCGTCTGAAGACCGGATTGGGCGGACAGCCCACCTGCCCCGCTAAATCTAAGTGATCCTCAACTTAAAAGGCGATCTTGCCCCGCGAGTCTTGAATCAATCACTTCGGCAGTAATCATTTATCTCTCTCCTTGATTCATACCAATCCCATCGCCTATTCATATTATACGCCATCATGGGTATCCTCGGCCACCACAGTCTCGAGCCATTCCTCGAGCCTATCGCTATTTTCGACCAATTCGTGGCGAAGGAGCCCCAGACACTTATCATGAAGGAAAAGGTCCTCTCTGTCTCCGGCGATAGCTTCGAAGTCAAGTTAGCTAGTGGCCAGTCGCTTCTGAAAGTACACGGAGCCTGGGTCTCGATTTCCGGTCGGAAGAAGGTTGAAGACATTCACGGAAAGCATCTCTTTGATATTGTCAAGGAGCATCTGCACCTTCATACGACCTATGCGATTGAAGACTCGCATGGCAAGAAGGTTGCCGAGGTCAAGAACAGTCTCGCATGTAAGTTCCATCCTTTATCGATCTAGGTCTATCATAATACCTGGTCTAAATTCGCATGTGAGTCGATGGCTAATTATACTAGTGCTCGGCTCCAAAGCAACCGCCACTTTCACTGATTCGCAAGGCAAGGCCGTGACCCTGAAAATGAAGGGAGGCTGGTTCGATCATACCGCCGATATTGTAGATGAAAAAAGCGGCAAAACAGTGGCCCGTATCGACCGAAAGCTGCTAAGTGGGCGTGATCTTATATTTGGCCAGCAGACTTACGCCGTTGTCGTGGCGCCAGGGGTTGACGCAGCATTGATCGCCGCCTTGTGTATATGTTTTGATGAGAAGAACAATGAGTCGTCTAGCTAGGGGCATTCATCTTTTGGTCGGTTTGGCCATATGGTCTCAATTGGGAATTTCTGTTTCGTCTGTTTCTCATTTTACGTAATATTCATACTTCATAGGCTGGGAATCGTAGCCCTGGTTTATCCTGAATATGTCAGGGTCTTAAGCACCAAGGACCACTCGTTCAGAGTGCTTCTCCACGATGGGCAGGATCTCAGAAAGCCGGTTTGGATCTCTCATCAAGGCTGGAATGTCATCGCGAGTGCCTGCTAGGATCTGGAGGGTGTCAGTAACGTAAGTCAAGACGGGCACTTGCAAAATCAACCTACCTGTCTAACTTTCTCATATTCGCACTCCTTGGACTGGTATTCCCGGATCACCTCGCGAGTCTCGAAATCAACATAGACCCGAGTATCACGAAGACGAATCAAGACATTGTCCAGGCGCATGAAAAACCTCGACAATAGAAGAAGTCTGCCCGGCATCACACGAATCTTGCAGGACAACATCGCAATGCCATTGTCGGCCAGCTCATCCTCATATAGCACAACTTCGTCGAAGAAAAGGATAGGATCAGGGCGCTTCAATAATTCGATGGGAATCGGCTTCTCGGTCTCTTCAAATGGTGGCGCGTTGGGACTGAGTGTGCCCTTGTAATCGGTGCTGTAGGACCAGTCGAACGGCTTGACGACCTCCTTGATCCCTTCATGTGTTTTCTCTCTATTTAAGATGATCTGTCAGAACAAAACCGAGTACCACACGGGGAACCGCTTGCATTACCTGCTTTGTTGCCATTCCTTGGAGTATGCGACCTGGAGCATGGACTGCCCAGTCTTGTCCACCCGGTCCAGCGCGTCAAAAGCGTTAAAGTCGATTCCCCAACCTGTCTTCTCGTGTTCAATGGTGACATGGTTGTCCCCGAAGATCATCTCTGGCGGTGCAATGCCCAGCTGCTTGGTCATCTCCTCGATCGGCTCGGCTTTGAGGATGGGGAGTTTCTGCGTGGCGATGCGGAAGCCACCGACAGAGATCACATGAGGCTTCTTCATCTCAGGAGAGACTGCCCCATGGCCCGTAGGCACGGCAGAGGGTCTGGAAGCCATGGACAGATCAATTTAGACCATGTCGTCACAGAGAAAGCGTTATCTGGCGACCGATCTCGTGCTGATAGCGATCGCCCCGCGGCGCACGGAGAAAGAGGCGGGCCGAGGTGTTGCTGGGGCGACGGGCCGGGGCGGACATCCAAACACCCGTTCCTCTCTTCTCCATCTCCGTCTCCATTCTCCATTCGACCATCCGACCAATTCGACAAACACGCCAACCTAAACTATGCTGGTGAAGGCTTGAATTGATTCTCTTGCTCCTTTGCTTTTTGCCGACCGACACCAACCACACTTCTCCCTTTTTCCTCTCCCATCGCTTTCTTCCATTTTTCGCACCCTTTTCTAGCAATGGCGACCAAGACGCTGGAAGCTCGATTCGAGCACCTGTCCGTTAAGGACGAAAAGGAAACTGGAAGCGATCGCACTTATGGAAAGCACAAGGTACTACAAAGCTTCAACAGTCATGGGGAAAAACAACAACATGCTGACTCGAACTCGCTGAAGGGCTCCCTCTCGACCGCCGTCTCTCTGTCCGGCCTTGGTGGTTCCTCTGCCAACTCCAACCGGGCACACCTACTGAAGCTGGCTCTTCAAAATACCAATGACAACAAGGTCAATTCGATGAATGTTCCCCCATCGCCTGGCAAGGGTGCAATTGTGTCTCGCAATACCGACGAGAACGGTGATCAGCGCAGCGCGGCTCCGCTCTACGATCAGCCCAAGTCGCTGCACCTGGGCATGTTTGAAATCGGCAAGCCTCTCGGCAAGGGCAAGTTTGGTCGTGTCTACCTTGCCAAGGAGCGATCCTCGGGCTTTGTCTGCGCTCTCAAGGTGCTTCACAAGTCGGAGCTGCAGCAGGGTGGTGTCCAAAAGCAGGTCCGTCGTGAGATTGAGATCCAGAGCAACCTCCGTCACCCCAACGTCCTCAGACTGTATGGTCACTTCCATGACAGCAAGCGCATCTTTTTGATCCTTGAGTTCGCTGGTCGCGGCGAGTTGTATAAGCATCTTCGCAAGGAACACCGGTTCCCGGAGTGGAAGGCTGCACAGTACATCGCTCAGATGGCAGCGGCCCTGAAGTATCTCCACAAGAAGCATGTCATGCACCGTGACATCAAGCCCGAGAATATTCTGGTCGGCATTCACGGCGAAATCAAAATTAGTGACTTTGGTTGGAGTGTACACGCTCCCAACAACCGGCGCCAGACGATGTGCGGAACTCTCGACTACCTGCCCCCAGAGATGTTGAAGCCCGGCTCGCAGGACAACTACTACAGCGAGAAGGTTGATCTGTGGAGTCTTGGTGTTTTGACCTACGAGTTCTTGGTTGGCGAGGCGCCCTTTGAGGATACCCCGGTGATGACCCAGCGGCGAATCGCTCGTGCAGACATGTCTGTGCCGTCCTTCGTCAGCCCTGAGGCGAAGGATCTGATCAAGAGGGTGAGTTTTCTTTCTCAATACCAATTATGAACTTACTTGCTAACTTCACTACAGCTCCTCGTTCTCGACCCTGAGAAGCGCATTCCCCTTGACGAGATTCAGCGTCACCCTTGGATCGTCAAGCACTGTGTAAAGGACCCGAAGCGAAGCTCAGGTTCTTCCAAGGATGGGAAAGCATGATGACCTATGCATGACAGATGGTGTTCCGGGTTCTATTTTTCATCCAGCCTTGCCCTGCGACATGGTTTTCAGGCGTTGGCTCGTGTGCATTATCGGAGTTCTTTTCTTTCATGGAGTATATTCGGGCAGGCATTTGCGATATGGGGAAATGTGGGCTTTTAATCTTTGTTTTTCATTCGATGCCAATGCAAAATATGGTACATTCAAATCAGTTCTATGGTACAGAGTATTCGGTGTTCAGGGCGAGTGGAGTCGTAGACAGAAAGGAAACACAACGGCAGGGGGAACTTGGTATCATCGGTAAATTTCATCAAAGGGCCTTGTGTCTCGGAAACAGCTATCCCACACTTCGTTCACCACCTGCTCTGCATGGGCCTCGTCTCGGCAGGTCGGGCGCGCTCTCACAGAGAGAATCGCTCTCCTGCGTACACACTCCTGATGTTGCTGGGTGAACTTCCATTGGCCTCGGCGGAAGAACTCTCGCGCCCATCTGCATTCGCCGCTCAAGGAGCTAGCTCGGATCTAATACGAGTCACGAGTCAGTAGGAGACCACAATAATGATGACACAAATTCCCAATGGAATGACATACCTCTGTACAAGCAGCATGTCGCAGATTGTCCGTCCAGTTGACCTTGAATCGCAAGTGGTCGTATGCGTGAACCATCTCGTGAGCCATGGTGTCCTCCAGATGACCCTGATCCTTCATCTCATTGGCGCAAAGCAGAATCCCAAATTCAGGATCAAATCCACCGGCCTTTCGACTCGTACATCGACGGCAGTAAATGTTATGGCTGTGGAGATCGCCTCCAAGCTGGCGGATGTTATCGCTGAGGAATCGAATGGTGGGACCTGTAAAGATAAATATTCAGTCTCTCCGATCAAGCCATGCGCTACCGAGAGTACCGCCACTCACTGTACTGAAGCAAGTAATCACGCTGGTCCTCGCAGCGCTTGCAATCCGCAGATTCATTGCGCAGGTCTCGCGCAACGCGGAATTGCTCAATGCCCTCCGAGGTCATCTTCCCCGTCAAGATCCGGTAGATATTGCGGAACTGGGTGAACGTGTCATCTCCAGCAACATATCCAGTCTCCGGCTTATCATTTGAAGGTGCAGCCGCACCTGGCGACTGAGAATCGGACATCTTGGGCTCGCAGTCTCCAGAACAGCACCGCCGGCCGAGACGAAGAAACTCCGATGGGCGGAGGAAGCCGGCAGAAACGGCCGAAGATGCCCCGATGAAAGCGGGTTAAACGAATCTTTCCCGGAAGACAAACTGCGGGGTACAGCGATCTTTTTCTATTTATTGCGAAGAAGTGCCTCGGGGGAGGTTTTTGTTTCTTGCTGATTGATCTTCTCGCGCAACCATGGCAGCCACGGGGCTGACGATCGTGATTAAACTGGGTGCGGGGATATATATCTGTGAATGATTCCCGGTGACTCAACTAATACATTCTATGTTTTGACAGGGACGAGTTCAATTGTCGACGAGAAAACCCACGAGCCGATTCTCTCAATTCTCACACTGATTGTTGAGACCGTAGCACGATTGCGCAAAGATGGCCACCGCGTGGTATTGGTCTCGTCCGGCGCTGTTGGTGTTGGCTTGCGGAGGATGGATTGGGATAAACGGCCAACACACCTGCCCCGAATACAGGCACTTGCTGCTGTTGGCCAGTGTCGGCTGATGAGTCTCTGGGACAACTTGTTCTCCCATCTCCGAGTCCCAGTGGCTCAAATTCTTTTGACGAGAAATGACATTGCAGACGTACGATGCAAACTCCTGTTATCCATGCATGGCCTGCATCTCTAACACGGAAATAGAGAACCCAATACATTAATGCTCAAAACACCTTTGAGCAATTGTTTGAGATGGGTGTTGTTCCCATTGTCAACGAAAATGATACCCTTGCTGTTTCTGTACGAAGCTCCCCTCATGATCTTGAAGACCAAGGAATGACCCGATCTGACGCGCTCTAGGAAATCAAATTTGGCGACAACGATACCCTTTCAGCGATTGCAGCGGCCACCGTCAAGGCCGACTATCTATTCTTGATGACTGATGTTGACTGTCTCTACACAGCCAATCCTCGGACAAACCCAGACGCCGAGCCCATCGAAGTGGTCTCCGATATCTCTCTATTGGAGGCTGATGTATCGTCCGCCGGCTCAGCACTTGGAACCGGTGGTATGAGCACTAAAATTGTGGCCGCCAAGCTCGGAACTAGCGCTGGCGTGACAACCATTATTACCAAGAGCTCCAAACCCGGGAACGTTCACGACATTGTCAAGTACCTCCAAAGGCTTCAAGAAGGCCCCGAAACAAATGGCGACCAGGCATCCGACATCCCACCTCCCCCTCTCCACACTCGGTTCCTCCCCTCGGAAACCCCGATCCAATCCGTCACCTTCTGGCTTCTGCACGGCCTGACACCTCACGGCACTCTATATATTGACCAAGGCGCCTACGATGCGATCCTGAACCATAAGGCCAGTCTGCTTCCGGCCGGAGTAGTTGGTGTCGAAGGACACTTCGCACAGCAAGAAGCCGTCCGGCTGGTAGTTGCGGAGAAGCCCTCCCCAGATGCCCTGGATGGAGACTTTATCCACCACGCGCAGGAGCCTCGGGAAGTGGGGCGCGCCCTGGTGAATTACGGCTCTATGGAGATCGCTCTCATCAAGGGCCACCGAAGCACACATATTGAGTCTTTGCTTGGTTGGTCTGAAAGTGAATATGTTGCCTTGCGGGAGAATATCTCTTTCCACCCGCAAGAAAGCCATCCGGTGACCCCATCACTTACCCCCGCGCTGGAGGAGTGGAAATCGCCCAAGTCGCCCCGGTCGCCAAATGGGCGTTCATAATGTTGCATGAATAATGTGAAAATGAAAGAAAAGGGGAAGATTTCATAGATGTGGAGGTGTACATACGGAGAGATGATGCTAAGGTCAACATTTTTCAGGCCACCACAAGTGGCTGAAGGCCTATCTGAGAGGATGAGAGGACGATGCGAACAGCACAAAAAGTTTCATCACATTGTGATTACGGCAGGAAAACTCCATTAGACGACGAAGAATCAAAAGTTTGAAAAGCCGAGTGCAAGCTCAACACTTGCGCTCAACTGTCGAGTCCTCAATTGAACCCAGCAAAAGTAAATAAATGGTACAAAAAGCCTGTATTTAATCCTTCCAACGCTCCAGCCATTGCTGCATTCTCTTGTCCAGCGTTGGCGCAGCAGCAGGGGCAGCCTACATATATTAGCAAAGGTCTCCAAAAGCCTGAGATCACGCTCTCTACATACCGTGTTCTCAATGCTATGCGTAGTCCAGGTCAAATACGCGGTATCTGTATACTGCACCGTCGGTGCCCCCAGGTAGGTAGTGGCAATGGAGAAGGGGAAAGGCGGGTATTGAGGCGTCGGTGATCTGGTTGCAATAGTGGTACCGGCTCGCTTTGGCATCGGGGCATACTTGGTCAGACCGGTCTGCATTCCGTAGGGAACAGTGTGCTGGTCCACGTAACGTTTTCGCAGCTCATGGCGGTCCAGTTCGGTGGGAATGGTCGGTGTGGGGAATTGCAACAGAGAATCGCTCGTATCATCATTGATGTCGCTGTTCAGGATTGAGCCGTTGAGGGTGGGGGGTAGGTTGGCTGCGTCGAGCAGGTTTGCGTCTGCACCTGGGATCAAGGGGAGGGTAATGAATTGGATTGATTTGACTGCATTGGACACTGTGGCGGAAAATGTGCCTTTCATGTTGGTTAAAGTGAAGTGCGAGGTGAACCCGGACCAGTGCTCCTGGGAGTTCGAAGGGACGACCTTGAGGAAGCTGATGAGGGTATGATTAGTATAAGTGGAATTGCTATTGTTGGTGTGGTTCTTGGTGTCTCCATACTATGCATTAGGGTCATTTCCACCGACGTCCTGGTTAACTCGGAAAGACACGCGGTCTCCAGGTGTAAATATGCCGTCAGTGATTACACGCGTCAAAGACTCCTTTATAGGTCGAATTAGCTCTGCTGACGGTGGACCATATCCGTGTAGTTACAGTTCCACTCACATATGCACCCGTTGACTCGTCACCAGCACAGAGATAGAAGTCATACTGTCCCGTTGTTTGGCCATCGAAGGCCCAGATCAGACTCACTTCATCGCGGCCATCAAAGGTCAGACCACTCAAAGTCTGGGCCGACGCCGCTGTAAACAAGGAGACTAGAGCTGGCAACAGTCGGTCGAATCTCATACTGGGCGTTGTCGGGAAGATTGAAGAGGAGAGGTACGGATTGGAAGATGCGAATGGGCCAAGGGGGGTTCTTCTGTCCTCTTTGCACCCCCCTTGGCCCGTGGTATGTACGTCGTGAAGAAGGGAGCGTACTGTCTCTCATTCCAATACAGTTCCAAGATGGGCAAATGATATACAGCGCTAAGATAAGCGATAAGATAAACCGATAAGGCGATAAGGTTAAGTGGCCCGTGCTATCGGCGGGCCTTTTGTTCCGTCGTCGGTCGACTCGCCGCTTTCTCCGTCCGCATCAGCCCACACCATGTCGAGTCAAGCCAGTTGGAATTCAGTAACGGGCATTGCGACCCTATTGCTGGATGGCAATTTGATTGCCATTGCTATTGCGCTTGTGATCGCCTTTGGTGTACCTATATTCCTGCATGTCGTCTTTTATCGTGCAGCAGCGTCGCCGCCGTCGAGTAACTTCCTCCTGTTGGGCCCCAGCGGAGCTGGCAAGACAGCTTTCACGACCCTCGTAAGACCACATTTCTCTCACATTTTCGGTGCGGACTTTCTCACTCACACTATTTTACAGCTCGAATCCAAGTCTGCGCCAGCTACCAAAAAGTTACACAACACGCACACCTCCCAGACCTCGACTCTCATCACCGTCACTCTACCCCCGACGGTCCCCACTGCGTCCAACCGCTACCGATCCGTCAACGATCCCTCTTTGAAGGAAGCCTCGAAGAACCCGGTCCGTTACCGCCTACGGGATACCCCCGGCCATGGCAAGCTGCGTGCTTCTCAGGGCATCGCCGAGCTCCAGGCAATGGCCACATCCACCGACACCAAGACCAAGCTTCGTGGCGTGATCTTCATGGTCGACACCGCCGCTCTGGTGGATGAGGCCACTCTCCGGGACACCGCAACCTACCTGCACGACGTTCTTCTGGTCCTCCAGAAGCGCGCACTGGGTAAGGGCAAGTCGTCCACGAAACGGGCGGCTGAGATCCCCGTTCTGGTTGCCGCGAACAAGCAGGACCTGTTCACGGCTCTTCCTCCCGGGTCAGTGCGGGAGAAGCTTGAAGCGGAGATTGATCGTATCCGCAAGTCCAAGACTAAGGGTCTCATGGACGCTAGCATGGACAGTGCTGCCCTGGACGCAGAGGATGATGATGTCCTGGGCGACGATGATGCTCAGGGTGTCTTCAGCTTCAAGCTTCTAGAACAAGTCGGAATCAAGGTCGACGTGACTGGTGGTGCCGTCAAGGGCGACCAGCAGGAGGAGTTTGGCTCTGGCGTGCGTCGCTGGGAAGAGTGGGTTGGCATGTGTCTGTGAGAAATGAGAATCTTCAAGCTCTCGCTCGACCTGGAGAATGTTCTTGCTATTTTATGTTCTAAATAGTTCTGTCGCTGTTGCTGGTGCATTTTTGGATCTAGCCTTGCCCATTGGATTGAACATACACTTCTTGTACCTATAGTGGACTGCAGTCTGTGATCGCCAGTGGCATCCCAAATTCGGCCCTTAACAAAATCAAATTCCCCACTTATTAATCATATTGCCAGGCGCTATTCTCACGATAGTCTGGCATTAAACATTATACTGTAACCAAATCTCATGATCGTCCACATGGTGGTAGGAGATCCTTGGTTCGAGATTCTCAAATAGCTTCCAAGTTTGGAGATAATGGATTCTGTTGTCTTTGTATCAGTGGCCATCTCAGTGTCTTCGTGGCCACAAAGACGCGAAACGCCGGAACCGTGCATGTTCACCATATTGGAGTGACGATGAGGAGAAGAACTATATCCATCGGGTTAGAAAATGGTTGCAAAAGAGGGTTCAGAAAGAGTTTTAAAAAGAGGTTCAAAATAAGAGTTAAAAAGGAGCCAAAAATTCGCTCTAACACGATCTCGGCTATCCATTGTCCGATAACCTTATATCTTGTGTGACGGGTTTGGACGGACTTGAAATGCTAAGGTTGATAGCGTGGTAGAATATCGTGCTTGGAGTAGTGATCAACATCAATGTCTGACCAAATCTAAGTCTTGGCTAATTTTTAAGTTACAGTATATCACCCCGGACTTGATAGAACAGAATTGCAGTAGCAAGGTGTGGTAGTAAGCATAGATTTTGCGGTAGGAACATAGTTGTATTGTTCAACCTAAGAATGACATGTAGGAAGTTATTTCGTAGATCTCCATCCAACAAGCTCGTCCATGGAATGAAAATCCCAAACAGATTCAACGGCATGTGAATCTGCTTGCCTGGTTCACATTACCCTGACCACTGTACGACAACTACGCTAGATAAAGGCACAAACCTCGCGACACACCTCAGTTTCTCCAGCGGAGTTCGCTGCTTGGAAAGGCTCAACAGCGATGGTTCCATCGGCCACGGTGGTGTTAGCTAAGCCGCTAAAACTAGCCCCTGGGGGGACTCCGGAAGTACGACCTCATTACCCATCACCACTACTAGCCAAAAGTCTGCCGGCGAAACTTGTGGTGTATCGATGGCTGGGGATATGGCCAAAATCCGATCAAAGTCCGCCGGGTAGTAAGTCGCGGATAGATAACCTTGTCTCCCTCCAGTGGAGCAGCCATAGTAGCCATGATTCCGGGGCAATTGTGGGTCCTGTCTGAAAATCCGGGGTTACAGTGGACATATGGGTTAGGAATGGTTAGTGGAAGTTCAAGCCAAGGGCCGGGTATTTCTTCCTACGTTCGCAACCAGTCTTTGGGTACGCCTAGGTACGAGTATTATGTGTGTCTCAAACTCACGGTAGATAGATTCGTACAAATGCCAGGACTTGAGTTACTAGATTAGCTCTGATCTTTGGAATTTGGTCTTGGGGTCAGTCTATCTGGTTCATTTGAAATCCTTGACACCTATTTTATTTATTTACTCATACGCACTGAGACTATATCGATTCTTCACATTAAACATGACCGAAACGGCCGAGGATCAGTCAAAATGGCCCACTGCAGATAGGGTTCCTATGGCGCTGAGCACCGAACTCATAGAGCCCTCCAAGTGTGAGACAGCACACGCTGAGTACGCTACTGAAAGGGATGATTCAGAAGTGAGAACCCACCGGACCGCAAAAGGAGCTATTGCGGCAGCCAGTCTGGTTGGCTTATACACTGGTGCGCCTCTCTCCAACGGCGGTCTCGTAGTTTATCCAGCAGGATGCCACAATTACTTTACTAATTCTGAGCGCCAATACCTGTAGCATCGCAGATCATACTCTACTTTGCTAGAGGCGCCTTGACCTATATTGAGAAGGACTTTGCGTGTGACCAAGAATGGGGCTTGGCTGCCGGTAAGCAACACACTGGCCATTGCTGGCGTCGCACCATTCGTTAGCTACCTTCAAGACCTGTTCGGACATTGGAGAATTACCTTTGATTGGTGAAGTGGTGATCATGTGTGGGTTTGTAATTCTCGCAACATCCTGTCACTTCGGACAGGCTATAGCTGGCATGGTGTTCTGCAATGAAACATTCTATCTCAGACCTCGGGAGGTCTATTCGGAAACTATGCATATAAGAAGGTATAGGTTATGTGCAATTTTTCTGTCGTTTCTTCGACCAGGCCACTCTTTTCGATTTTTTCATTCTCTAGAGACTTTCCATTTTTTTTATGCATTTCACACAAACTGTTTACTCTCGTTCAGCTTAGACACACTTTTCATTTGTAATTTATATCTTTCTTTGTCCAATATTGAAGAACTAAAGTCACCTCCCACTCTGCCAATCCACCCCCAACGTCTTCGCAACCCGATCATCAATCCAATCCTAAATCAACACATTAGCAACCACACTACCCATAACCATCCCCATCAAGAAAAGAAATCAAACATACCCACACCTCCCTCGCAAGCCCCCCATCCCTCCCCAACCTCGACGGCTCCTCCCCCTTCGCAATAGGCACATAATACCCACCCCTCAACCCCCGCTCACTAACCTCCGGACTAGCCGCCAAATAGACCACCGTCGCCGCAGCGTCCTCAACACTCTGACCAACCCACCTCCCCAGCCACCGAATAGCCGCCCCAATCCACTTCCCCAAATGCTCACTCCATCCCTGCCACTGCTGCGTCACCACGTTCCCCGGGAAATACGAATTAACGAATACCCGTTTCGCGGCGGGATCTTCGTCTTCTAGGAGGCGTCTGGTAAGTTCCTTCGCGAAGAGGATGTTGGCCAGTTTTGAGCGGGCGTAGCGCCAGACGGAGTCGTGGATGGCGGGCCATTTTTTGGTTGGGCGGGTGAGGGTTGTTAGGTTGAGTGTGTGGCAGAGGCGGTGGAGGCTGGAGGAGGAGATGACTATTCGGGAGCCGGGGCCAGAGGGGTCTATTGAGGTGGATTTTTTGAGGAACGGGAGGAGGAGAGTTGTTAGGATTTGGTGGCCGATGCAGTTTGTTGTGAAGATGGGGTCTATGCCCTGGGTGTTTAGGGGGGCGATGGGTTGGATGCCCAGGCCTGTTTGGGATGGTTAGTATATACTTGGACATGGGATATAGGGATGTATATTCCGAGTGCTATGGTCCAAGTAAGAAGTATAGACATACCTGCATTGCAGATCAGAATATGAATGTACTCTGTCTTCTGCTTAATCTGTTGCGCCGCGGCATGGACATCCTCCATATCACCCAGATCGCACTTGATAAAGGCGACACGGGTATCATCCTCCGTGAGCTCAATTCCCTTTCTAACTCTCCATTCATCATAGGCGGTGTTGAACTTGCTTTTGCTCCTGGCGACAATGAAGACCTTTTCGATGCCGTGGAGAAGGAGCTGTGCGGTGATTTCTAGATTGTAAAACGAAAAGAAATGAGTAAGATGCCTGTCTTTCATTATGCCGTTTGAAAAGCCTTATAGCAGGCTCGACCTTACCTTTTCCAATGCCCGCGTGGCCACCCTTGAGAGGTCAGTTAGCATATGATGGTAGATGAAGCATGTCTGTATCTTAGGCATACCGTTACCACTGCGACCTGTCCCTCTAGAGAAGGTGCGTCTTGCAATGAGAAATTGCGATACGTAAAAATTCCCGACATTTCGAGTTATGATGGATGTTGTCCAATGGAAGTTGTCTAAATAAAGTGAAGCTCGAGCTTGGGGGCGATGCTGCAGGGGGCGATAAGCTTACAGAGAAAGCAAGATACGTCATACTTGCGAACAATGCGACGGCAAAAAAAAAGGCAAGAAAACTCCAACCCTACAAAGTCATGTTTTGAAACAGGTTGAATCTTGTCCATGTCAATTCGAGACAGATCTATAGAAGATGTATATTATGTATAGATGCAACGCATTTCATCCGCGCAGCATGATCTATGAAAGATTCCTTTCCACCACAAGTTGTGTTGAACCAGATCGGGGGAGCATCTCAGCCCCCCAAGAAGAAACGCCTTTCCCAAGCAAAAACACTAGTAAAAAATCATTCAAAAATCCAGGGATGTTGAAACTCCATCCGCGAGAGATGTTCTGTACCTCGCGGAATGCAGGTGAACCCGGTAGTAACCTATCTTACCACAGGCAAACAGTCATCAAATCATGTCATCTCATCTAGGCGCCGTTGGCCTTGCCGTGGTGCAGCATCCAAGTGAGCAGATCGACCTTGGTCACGACAGCCAGCGGCTTCAGCGCACCGCTCTCGTCCTTCTCGGTAACCACGGCCGCACTGTTCCACTCGAAGAAGCGGTTCAGCACGCTGAGGGGAGTTTCCAAGGTGATCTCCATGAACTGGCGACGGGCACCGGCACCGGTCGATCGGCCCAGGGCACGGGGGTCGGTGACGACCTCCGGGATCTTGGAGAAGTCGAACATGACCTCGGAGACGGGGGTCTTGCCGGTGGCGCGGCCGTGAGTCAGGCGACTGAGAACGTTACCCAGGGTGACCAGACCGACGAGACGGCGACCGGACGGGGCGAGGACGGGCAGCTGGTCGAAGCCCTTGTCACGCATGATCTCAATGGCGGCTTCGCAGGCGAAGGTGGAGGTCACGGTGGTGATGGGCTTCAGACGGAGAGCGCTAACCTTGGCGCCAGCCAGGGGGTCAGCAGTAACGGGGGGCTGCTGGGTCTGAGCGGGCTCAATGGGGAGCGTAGCGAGGAGGTCATTGGCGGCGAGCCAGTCGTCGTCAGCGAACTGCAAGATAGAGTTAGCATTTGTGAGCAACCCACCAAGGTCAGTAATCAAGTCATACCTTGGAGAGGTAGCTACGGATGCTATCCGGGAGCACGACAACAACCACGTCGTCTTTGGAGAACTTGCGCTCCTCGTTAGCATGCACCAACGCAGCAATGGCGCTACCACTGCTTCCACCAACAAGCAGACCCTCCTCGGCGATCAGACGACGCGAGTACTGGAAAGATTCCTTATCGCCGGTCTTGTACCAGCGGTCGACGATCTTCTGGTCCAGCACGTCGGGAATGAAGTCATAACCAATACCCTCAACCTTGTAAGGCTCATTGGCGTGAGGATCGTTGAGAGCCGCGGGCAGGGCCAGAATAGAGCCGTGCGGATCGGCCGCGATGACCTCCACGTTGGGGTTGTGCTTCTTCAGGCCACGGGCGATACCGGTGATGGTACCACCAGTACCTGCTCCGGCCACGATAGCGTTGATCTGACCCTTGGTCTGGGTCCAGATCTCCTGGGCGGTGCCGAACTCGTGAGCATTGGGGTTGTTCACGTTGCCGTACTGATCAAGGATGTGGGCATTGGGCAATTCCTTCTCCAGGCGCTTAGCGACACCAATGTGGGACTCGGGAGAGTCGTAAGCGGCCTCGTTGGGAGTACGGATGATAGTCGCGTTGAGGGCGCGGAGAACGGCGACTTTCTCGGCGGACATTTTCTCGGGAAGAGTGATGATGGTCTTGTAGCCTGTGGAGAACAACAATATTAGTATCGCCGAATATCGAGTCGAATTGACACCAGAACAAGAAAAGGGAATTTACCCTTGACAGCACCAACCAGCGCCAGACCGATACCACTGTCATGTCGAGAGGAATTAGCAGATGCTTTCCAAACATCAACTTCCGTCACCAGGGCCCAGTAAAAACGAACGTGTTGCCACTTGTCGGCTCGATAAGAGTATCACCAGGCTTAATGCGACCCTCGCGCTCTGCCTCCTCGACCATGCGCAGAGCAATGCGATCCTTCACACTGCCACCAGCATTGAAGTACTCGCACTTGGCGTAGACGGTAGCATCGATTCCCAAGCTGTGGGGCAGACGGTTCAGGCGGACCAAAGGGGTGTTGCCGATATTCTGGGTGATGGTGTCCAGCGCCACCGGGGGAATGACGGGCTTAGTAGTGGAAGCCATGGATGCGAGTTGTTACCACCCAATTGTTGAGGTTTTGGAGGAGAGAGGGGATATGAGGAGGAGATGTGTCAAGATGAAGGAGGAAGATTTCGCAATCGTCTGATCGGATTGGGATTTTCCTGCAAAGTTTATCGCCCCGCCCGAGGGTAACCGCGGGCCTTGTTTCACATGGTGGATCTCGACGGGGCCAGCCACGGGTCTTTGACAAATGTAAATTGGGGGGAAAAGAGTCTTCAATAATAACATTGGAGGGTTGATCAAGGGAGTCGGAATTGTATAATGTTGTGGACGGATGTATGTCCTTATGCAAAAAGGGTATCGAAGCTCTCATATTGAGGGGCCTTTCCGTGACGATCAATTTTGAGCTTATCGGTGGTCCATCACCGGGATCTTCAATCCGAACCCACCGCGATACACATGTACACATCGAGGCCTTTAAACGCGCCTCCAGGGGTTCAAAGGTACTAAGGTAAGAAAGAGCATTAGCCTGCAAGGCACCACACTGCCTCCGCCTACCTGATAGAGATACCAATGATCTCATATGTAATATAGGCCCCAGCCATCCATGCCCACAAGCACGAGCCACATCAGCCCCGACAAAGTAGTATACATATAACGCTCGTCACCCTGGACGTTCCAAAATTCTCGAGCGACTGCAATCTCTCCCCCGCCCTCCCTCTCTTTTAACATGTGCCCAGTACACTTTTCGAAGGGACCATGGAGTCATTCTTTACCCCCACCATGTCTTTCCGCGGTTGGTGCTGTTAGCCCTTGCCTATAATAGTTCAGGCTAACCTACCGGGTAATAGATCGTTGAGAATAACGACAGCCTTCAACCTGACGATCAACAAGCCTTTAATGCACTAGAACAAAGTCGGGATTACTGGTATCACCTCGCATCGCTGGCCTATGTCCTTTGGCATCATGGCTTGGCTCCGGAGTACACAAACCCTTGTCATACTCTTCACAGGCTGCCGAAATTCCAAGGTCGACCTAAAGAACCCTATGCGCGCCCTTATGGAGTTTCTCCACACCCCGCACTTTGCTTACAATCGACCAGCACTTGGAAGCTGGTAGCAAATTCAGACTGCGATAGACTCGAGAAAGAAAAATCAACGACAGCCCTACTACAGATTGGTACTAGTGTTGCGATCACGTACAACTTCGAAGGGAGAGCTTTCAGTTCTTGGATCGGCACAAAGGAAGAAAAATCAACAGGTCCTAATTATTTAGGGGTTCTCGCAATTGGCTGGTGTTACGTACTCTCGGCCCGGCTGGTTGAAATATACGGAGAGGGTGCATATATGCGATACACAACGTCTGAGGCCGAATCCTACAGTGAAAGCCTACCGCAGTCTTCAACAACTTTTGCTATCAATGTTGGAGAGGTAGATGAGGAAGTGGCCCGGTGGTGGTCTGCGATACTCGCTCAAAACGAAGGATGGGAAGGCATTGTGGATGAAAGATCCAGCTGCAAATTCCTCACTCCATGGACAGTTTGTCGCACCTGCGAAACATCTTTTGCTATCAAACAGAGAAAGACTTCCGCAACTTTCGTCTACACACCCTTATCTTCAGAGCGTGCTTTTAAAGCCCTTGCGGAGTTCGCACTTTTACATGAACTAGGAAGTCAACTCCCTATTGCCCTCGCGATAGCCATGAATTTCCCAACGCACAGATATTATGGTTCAACTGTCCAACTGCCACTCCCAAGCTTAGCCGGCGGTAAGAAATCAGCTACTTACATCGATGTTATTCCCTCGACGTGGGCGAGTTTGAAAGACCAGCTCCCCTATTATATAACACTGAGTTGTAGCCCCGAGGTGATAATGTCAGCTCTTTGTGGGTCATTCTGGGAACCTGAGGTTCCTTGCAATCTCGTCAGCTTATGGCTACATCCGGTTCTAAATGAGGTCTTGGGCGAGGCATCTGTCACAAAGGAGTACAATCATGAAATTCTTGCTTTGATAGGTGCAATTCGACGACCAGGTTTAAGTGCACTTTGGATTGGGGCAATTGCGAGCGGGCTTGGCCCAAAAATTCTTCAAAAGGCCGGCAGAGGCCGACCTCCTCTTGATCCACTTGCCTATCCCTGGACTGGCTATCCGCAAAGTTTCATGGACATTCCTGGATCAGGTCCATATACCTGTGGAAAAAATCCTGAATATATCTCAAGGACAGACGTGTGGCGTTTACTACACCTCCCTTCGGTCGAAGATGATGACTGTTTCTACGCATACAGGCCTTATACGCCTTGGGCACCCTGCGGGGTATCTCTTGCAAAAAACTGTGCTCTTCGTGTGACATTACACTTAAAATGCCCTCGACATGAATACGAGTATGACCATTGGGATTGGGAATTATCGGATGGGGCGATTGTTCAGGATTTTGGGTTCTCAAGATCGCTTTTATCAGACATTCCAGAGAATAGATCAGGCATTGCTGATTTAAAAGAGCTGGAAATTTTTACCAAGAAAGATTTTGATCAAATGGCCTCTAGAGAAGCCTCGCTGGATATCTTTCGCTGGTTCTCCGTTAACGGGGAAGGCGTTCCGCCTGAAAAGATCTATCAAGATGATTGGCTTCAGGAAATTTGGGAGGAAAGTGAAATGGAAGCGGACGAGGCTGATGATGGCGATACTCAAAAAATTGGCGGACAAAGTGAAGCTCAAATTGAATCTTGGCTCAATAAAATTGGGTAACATATCCCTGACTGGCCAAGCATAAGTCCTCACACCTTTTGAAAAGATCCAATACATTCCGCTGTCTGGGTATGGAAAGGTACCAGATTGTATCTAAAACCTTTCTACGGAGGAGGGGGGAGAACGGCTTCTGCAAACCCTTTGGGAGTAAACATTGCGACCCACATGACTGGATCAGACGGGCGCACCCTTTGTGACTGCAGAGTTAGTGCCATAACCCAAACCAACCATGTCCTTTCTTGGGTCGGCAAAATGATATAACGTCGATCGATATGCTTCTTCCTTGAAATATGTACTCAATTGCTGTCGAATCCACAGGTCATAATCCATCCGCTTAATGGCCAGAATTAAGCAGCAGAAAGCTCCACTTTCCACTTTCCAGGCCCGCGGTTCATCTCCATGCCGAGACTGCGGAATGCACTTCATGGAATTTCACTCAACCACCTCTTCCTCTATCCTTCCTCCTTCAATCTTAATAACACTCTCCAGGACCATCCACTACGTCGGATCTTCACATCCAAGCTAGTCTAGTCGCCAGACTCGCCACCACAGACGATCCCTACTTCAGGGGTCGGCGCCAGCGGAGATGGCAGGAAGCTAATCGTGTGGCTGTGCATAGCCCATGGCTGCGGCACACCGTGATTCCCCACAACTCGAGGGTGTTTCATCCCTGAGCAAAGAGAATCTGGCACAATAATATGACATGTCCTGTCCAGATGGCAGTGTTTCGACCGGTCCTGCGATGGCTGGCAGAGTGACTGCTGGCGAGGACGTGCAGGAGGAGGTTGGGCAGCCGGCAGACAAAACACCACCCTCCTGCACTCAGCAGAGAAAAAAGGAGGAGAGGGTCAAAGCGAGATAAGATCGGAGCGGACTGCCAAGACCTTCCAGGCTTATTGCAGCTCCCGTCAGTCAATCATATTCCTCATGATTGGCTGCGCGGCCTGGCCAGCGAAGCAGTGTGGAGAGGAGCTTTTTTGATTTGCCCTCCTGTCGCTTGTTTATGGTTGTAACTAACTCTATACGAAGTCCACTACTGACAACTTGCTTTTTTTTTCCCTCTTGCCGCTTGACCTGAACTCCCTCTTCATCTTTGACAAACCCTCGTGCACTTTTCTTCTCTCCCCGACTCTGTCCAGCGTGCATTTTCATCATCATTCTCTGCCAAGCGCCGACTCCGTGTGAGCAACCTCGCTTATCTTTCTTGACCTGATTCCCACTCCTCCAGCTTCCCAGCCCAGAGGAATGGCCTCCATCAGGTCCTCCGCCTCGCAGACGGTCGTGCCCTCTGCAGGCGGTGATGGACTGCAGTCATCCAAGTCCCAGGAGAAAGTGATGAGGGAGAATTCCAACTCTATCCTGCCAACAGTCAACCAGCACCATCCGTCACGGTATGTGCTGGGTCTCTTCCGCGTGGACAGTGCCGGCGAGAGCGGGCGGACGGGCATCCACCCGGTCCACTTTCTCAAGGTGACCTTCAAAAGCATCTGTACGGCATCAATGATTGTGAACATTCTATGGCCCTTCGTGCCGGCCGCGATCGCCATGCATTTCGCACGGCCGGACCTGCACGTGTGGGTCTTTGCGCTCAATTATATCGCAATGGTGCCGTCGGCAAATGTACTCGGGTTTGCGGGTGGTGAATTGGCCAAGAAGCTGCCCAAGGTGCTTGGAGTCTTGCTGGAGACGTTTTTGGGCGCGGTGGTTGAAATTGTGCTCTTCATGGTCTTGCTTCATAATGATCATGGGGGCCATCTGATTCCCGTCATTCAGGCCGCGATTCTTGGGTCAATCTTGGCCAACTTGCTTTTGTGTTTGGGGACGTGTTTCTTTGTTGGTGGTCTTCGACGGACCGAGCAGGTCTTCCACGAGGCAGTTAGCGAGGTCGGAACGGGCTTGCTATTGGTGGCAGGCTTTGGTCTGCTAATTCCTAGCGCATTCTACTCTGCACTGAAGGGTGCTGTCAACGAAGAGTTCACGTTGGAGATGCTGGGTGACTATGCGCTGAAGATCAGTCGTGCTACGGCCGTCATTCTCCTGATTGCTTTCGTGACGTAAGTCCTGAGATGTCATTAGGTCTGGGTTGCGTTTTGAACATGACTAACCGCATTACCTTACAATAGGTACCTTATCTTCAACCTCCACAGCCACAACTCGATCTTCGATGAGATCCTTGAAAAGGACGAGGCACAAGATGAGGACCGATACATGGAGATACGACGTGCAAAGCTCACCTTTGCCGAGTGTATTGTCGCCATTGTCATCTCGTTGGCCTGCGTCTGCATGTCTGCCGTGTTCCTGGTCCAAGAAATCGAGCACATCGTTGAACTCGGCGTCTCTGACAACTTTATGGGTCTTATTCTCGTCCCTCTGGTCGAGAAAGCCGCCGAACATTTGACTGCGATTGATGAGGCATGGGACAACCAAATCAACTTTGCCCTGTTCCACTGCCTGGGTCCCTCTATCCAGACTGCCCTGCTCAACGCTCCGCTGGCGGTGCTTGTGGGCTGGGGTCTTGATAAGAAGATGAGTCTCAATTTCGAGATTTTCATGGTAGTTCTGCTTGTGTTGTCGATTTTGGTCGTCGGTAATTTCCTACGTGATGGCAAGTCTAACTACCTGGAGGGCACGTTGTGTGTCCTCGTTTACTTTATTATCGCCGTCACGTCATGGTACTATCCCAAAGTGGACGTGGCTTCGACGAACAGTGCCTGATCATTGGTCATTACTTGGAGATCTGGGGAGAGATGGAAAATCTCTGTCATATTGGCCATATAGGCGCGCTATTGCACCTGCTATAGTACTATAATGTCTTGTCATCCTATGATCCGGGGGTATTCCTGATTTCACTCGTATTCTTCGCCCAAAAGGGGAAACTGTATACCATCACGTGATTGTAGACACCGCAACATTGGCTCCACAGAGTATGCATCTGAAGAGATGTGATAATTAAGCTGGGTACAACCATACAGCCCAAAATCCCCGCGCCGCCGAATCTGAAGTTGCTGGGCTTGCTTGAAGCATAATTGTCACATCCCCCTTTGTTGACCCACCCAACTGCCGAGCTCCGGCTTGCCGCATTCCACGCCGCGGCCCCGCGACTCCGCGACTCCGCGAGCCATAAACAATCCACCCACCATGCAAACTGACACCCTGACCGACGAGATCCTCGCCACACTGAAGGAGCGAGACCTCCCAGCCAAGCGTGATGTGATCGAGTCGGCTCTGAAAGATTCGGCCACGGGCCAGAAGACCGAAGAATGGGTTGCGAAACACCTGAACCCGAGCACTCTGCTCTCGCGGGAGGAGCTCGTCTTGTATGTCTAAGCTGGATTGTGCCATTCACACCGTTCTGGCTAACATTACGTGCTCAGATACAACAAGCTCGAGAACTCCGGCGCCCTCCAACCTATCCTCCGCGACCCCGAACTCGGTGCGACGCGACCCTTCCTGGAAGACGATATCCGGTCAGCGATAGAATCACTCGAAGCGTCGACGGTGGCGATCCAGAAACAAACGGAGACGCTCTCATTTCAGTGTGAGACGCTCAAAAAGCAATTGCGCCAACAAGAGACCTGGGAACAAGACCGAAGTCGGGATATTGCACGTCTGCGGAAGAAGCACGAAGCTGGCAGGCAAAGTACGAACATTGCAGTCAGTATACACCATTCACAAATGGGGGAACACCACGAACTAAAAGCGATGGAAATAATTGCAGGCCAATGATCTTTCGGACGAGCTCGAGGCTAGCTTTAAGATTGCGACAGAGAAGACGGGGGCTGAAAACAAGCGGATCCTCTCCTCGCTGTCTAGCCGACTGAAGCAAGACGACAAAGTTCTCGCTGACCTCGAAACACTTATATCCGGGATCAAGTCGAACGGCAACGATGCAGCTACAGTTAAGCGAGCTAGTCAGCTAAGCGCTATGCTGGCCGACTCCAACGCGGAAGAGATCCACTACCGTCTTGACCGACTATACCTCGAAGCCATCCAAGCTGGGCCATCAAAGTCAAGTCAAAACACCACAGAAAGCGAGACTATAGCCGCCCTGGAAGAAGAGCTCGAGTCTCTATACCCGGAGATTGAAATCCTAGCAGAGATGTCCACGAAACAGCAATTCCACGAGCCTATTCTCCGCGAGATCCACAATCAGCACAGCCAGCTTCGGGCTGCGTCTGAGGAGAAGCTAGAACGGGTATGTTTCCCACCTCGCTTAGAACATAATCAACATGCCCCATGTTAACACTTCATCAGGCCCTGGACGTACTCATCGACATGACCGATTCCAAGAAGACCCTCACACAACACCTCAACGAACGAGAATCCTCTTGCGAACTCCTAGAACAACTAGCCACCCTCTACCAAACCGAAGTAGGCACCCAACTAACAACTCAGCCCCCTTCGCGTCGCGAATCTCTCCGACGACGCTCCGTGCAACCAGGCCTCCTCACTGCCCCACGCACCAATCCCACCCCGCTGCCCGAACAACCCGCGCTGGAGAGCCTCCTCCGGCGAATTGGCGTATCACCCGAATCAGTGATTCGCCCGCGCGCAGAGGACAGCGGGGCTCAAGGGCTCCATGAGAAGAGAATCCAGCTGTCCGAGACTCTGCGGGCTTTGGGGATGGCGGTTGACACGCCGCTGGTGACGCAATTAGCTCCGGCGGATAGGGCACTACATCTTCTGTCGTCGGTGTTACATGCGAATTCGGACTATGAAGTATCCCTACGTGATCCGGAGTTGGAGAAGGCGTTGTCTGGACTGGAGAGTGAGCTTGGCGAGTTGCAGAGGGGTGTGCAGGGACTTGATATGGATGTCTTGCATCAGCGGGATAAGACGCGGGATCGGTTTCTTGAGCGATGGGGCTCATAGAAGAATTGGAGCACAGGAGGGAAGTAATGTCTGTGAGGGTGTGCTGCCTAGAAAATAATATAATAGATGATACCCTTTACCCATGGACATACGGTGTTCCTACATTCTGACCCAACAGCAGTAGATGTTGGATTTTCGCCACTCTGTATGGACGGAATCATGTCCAAGCCACTGGGGCATTTTTTTTCGTAGCTTCTCGTCCTATGATTCCCTGCGATGAGAAGCACATCATGCTGAGGACCAGGCACCAGGCACCGCTGCACGTTGGATTTTGCTGCTCTGATTCGATGGTGAGTGTGGCTGGTGCAACGGGACGTGCGCCACAGCTGTGCTCCAGGGCTTTGGTCTCTTGTCTAGACTGCTCGCCCAGCATGGATCCCTCGATCGTTATTCTACGCGATGAAAACAGAAAGGTTCTTGCGTGACGACATTGTCCATGATGTCAATTCGCCCTATGCGATGTCCCTATCGGGCACCAAAGAGCCTCTTGCGGGCATTAGCGCCGGCTGCGAGACGGTCGCTCCCGCGCGAGGCTGACTGACTCGCCGGAAACTTGGCGATGGTGACCTATTGAACGGCGTCATGAATACTATTGACCTGTACTCAAGCAAAGGTGTCTAGTCCAAACAATGGAATTATTATTATGGTATGCAGATGAATGATCATAATATGATAGTCATAATATGATACCATCATCATCTCATAACATGGTACTCTGTAGAGTCACCTGTGTGGCCCCTGCTGACTCGAACTGCGCCCCTGTGACCAAAACCACCACAACCACCAAAAGACAAAAAAGAAACAAAAAGAGATTTTCCGAATATCAGCCCCACGCAGTACTATCAACTCTTTCGATTCTAGTCTTTGGGGCTCTAAGCAAAACCGAACCCCCGAAGAAAGCACACTAGAAGGAGACTGTTGCCTTATGCCATACCCAGAGCAGAGAAGACTCAATATCAACCCTAAACCAAAAGTCGAACATACAAAATGGGCGCTGCATCGCCAGACTCGACAGTCTTCGGTCTTTGTGCCAGGTTCTTTTTTACAGAGACCAGCCTCCACAATCATCTCATCATCTTTCTATTCTTGATCGGATTCTGATACATTCTTCAACAAAGCATTAAAGCTAAAATCTTTAAAACAAAAAAAGAAAATCTAAATCCAGAAACAAAGACAAGAAAACAATGGGCCGTCCTTGATTACCCGCAGCACAAAGGAAAGGGAGGAGTCCAAGTAAGTATCACCTGCAGCGGGCCTATGACTTGCTACCCACACACCAGGTCTTTGTCTGGGAATCTTCATCCTAGTCGTTTTTTTCCCATTGTTCTCTTTCTTCATAGAAGGTTTGTTTCTATTTTCTATTCTTCTTCTACGGACACTTTAACTTCGAACATAGTCAACTCGAAACACACTGTGCCACATCCATCCATCCATTCATCCTCCCTCGATCATGCCTTTGTCTCTGCTCGACCCTCCCTTGAGAATCTTTGTATCGATCGGGGTGTTGTTTAAACAAGGGCTATCGAAGACCTATATATTGTGCTCGCCGTGTTCCTCGACTCCATGCTCGAAAGACTACGTCTACAACTACGACGACTCCGGATGGGAGACACATACTCCAATACTCAAGACTACCACGAGACCCGTGCATCAAGCGAACGAAAGCGCTATCGCCTCCGTCGACGTGTGTATACCAGTCCAAGTCCGCGTCGAAGGTACACATACACACCATCCTCGGATACCAGCGACTCAGATCCCGAAGACCTGTACTGGATACAATCCCCAAGGGCCAGGGCAAGGACATCCACCACACACAACCCAAGATCTAACTTCATAAACGTGGACATGGACAGGACTCGGCCGCGCGGGTTCTGGCGCTCGCTCTTCGGATCAGAGTACACCATTGTCTTCCAGCGCATGAAGAAGGAGACACGACCACGCCACGAAGAAGAAAGACCATTACCAAGACCGAGGCAACCTCGAGATCGATACACATACACTCGTCCTGTCGATACGCGGTACCGGGATGAGTATAGGTGGGAAGGTCCTAGGATTAATCCGCCGCGACGTGCACCATCGCCTCCACGGGGACGACCTCCTCGTCGTCGTGGGGTCTCTTTCCCGCGACGAGTCGTCCGGTCTATATCCCCCGAACCACGTTTGCGTCCTCGCTCGGATGACCTTCCCCAGCGAGGTGTATGCAGACCACAGGAACCAGCGTACATGAGGCCGATATCGAGACCGGCACGACCATCCAGCCCGGTAAATGAACGGGAACCCATTCGGCGGGGAAGATATACTTCGCCTTTCCCCCCGCCGGCACCACGACCAATTCCACGTCCGGAAGTCAACATAATCCAACGCAATCCGAGAGCCCTCTCTCCTCAAAGCCGACCCTATACAACCGACGCAGAAATCCTAATTCACAGCTCTATCCGCGAAACCCGGAAACGCATTCATTCCCCAGAACTCCTCGCTCCGCCCCGATCAAGGGAAGTGCGCTTTGTTGAGGGTCACGAAGAAATTGGTGACCCGGTTTACTTCGATTCTGACTCTGACTCTAGCTCGGTCTCCAGCTCTTCTAGCTCTTCCAGCTCTGATTCGGGTTACCGTCCTGGTCTGTCCCGGGGAACCATCCAACCCAGACCTCGGTCTAGGCCGTCGGTGGTAGTGGTGCAGCCGCAGAGGGGCAGTTCGACAAGGATTATTGAGCGAAGACCTGGGGCTAGTTGGGCTGGTGGTGAGCGGAGGGGTGTGGGATTGACTGGGGATAGGGGTGTGATGTACGAGTATCGGGAGCCGAGGGGCCAGGGGAGGGTTAGGGATTCTAGGCGTTATGTTTGACGGGATGATTGATGGTTGACACTCGTTTTTTTTTCATGTTTTTCCTTTGTTGATGTTTGTCTCATTTATGGCTGTTTGTTGGCTTTTGGCGGGTAAAGGCGTCCACTTTGGGTAGGCATAGAAGAGGTTAGGCGTTGATTACACCTTGATTTCTTTGGGTCTTTTAGCTATCATGGTTGTTGATGTCACTAAGATTACTGGTCTCAGAAACGATGATTCATTCAATGAAACCCCTCAGTCGGCACAGAATTATAGTTGTGATGCGTGGGTCTATTCTTTTTCTCCGGAGTAGATCCGAGATATACATCCACATGTCACGTACCACTGCATACTGCACCATTGCACTCGCTTAGAGATTATGTAGAAAATGCCTCGCCAAAACAACCTTAGTTTGTACACTAGTTAAACCCGAGAGCATAACGCCACATCTCCTCCTGGTTAGAAATTACGCTGGGCGAAACATGGATGGATGTGGCAGTGGAACGGTGGGGAATCGCATTCCTCAATCCAGTAAGAGGCGTCACAGGCGGTCCGAAGAACACCTTATCTTTCGCGCTTTCGCCTCTTCCCCTGGCCATTTGACTCCTCCCCCTCAGCGGCGTTTTCTCATGCGTCGATTCTTGGTATAGCCTGCACTTCTTACCGAGCAGTCTTACTCTTATTTTCGACCGCCCACGTCGTGAACGATTGGACGGCAGGGAGTGCCGCATTGGGGGTGATTCTGCCGTGGCTTTTTCGGGCATTATACACCATCAGGCAGCCAGGTCCGTACGGGTTTCACAGACCTCGATTGATCGCATCGATCATCTTTACGCTGAACGACTTCCTCTCTCCTGCGCCCATCTCGAGATCCGAAGTCGCCGTGCTCGTCCCAACTCCACCCTCCGCCCTCCCTTATCTTTCCTCCGCCGAACCACTCTGACATCACACCACCGCATACGTCCGAAGAGCCTCTTACTGGTATTGTCTGCTGTTATACAATGAGAGTTCCACCTGGGGAGCCGCTATCAACCTGCAGGTCCAGGTGTGCTCTTCCATATTCGACAGCCGCGCTTGCGGCTTACTCTCGCGGTGGGCAATAATTCCAAGATGGCCGCCGTCATGACACAAACCCAGTGCGCGTCTTCGGACGACACCAGATCCCCAGCCTCTGTGCTAAAGTTGGGCTCGCCGCCTCACGACGCAGACTCAACGGGACCACAAGCGCTGTTAAAGGGCGCCAATAGTGTCTTTGACATTGCGCCCGAGACCGCGCTCCTACTTTTCTGCAACAACGTCGAAAAATTGGTTGCGCATTTTGAGAAATTGCCTGCCTCTGCCTCCTCGTATCCAAACTCCAATGGCTCGACCCCGATGGAACCCCAGACCCCGACGGAAGAAGAACCGCCGATGAGGAGTGTGGGATTACACTGCGGGGATGTAGAGGATGCGAATAGCGACCGATCCAAAGAAGATACTTTTCAACTGCGGATGCTCTCGCGAAAGTTCCTCTCTAAGAAGATTCCCCCAATTGCGCTGAAGGATTACCTGCAGCGCCTACACCGATACTGTCCCATGTCGACCGCGGTACTTCTCGCCGCGAGCGTCTATATCACGAGGATGGCCCTCGTGGAGAAAGTGGTCCGTCCATCGCCGAAGAATATGCACCGACTCGTTCTTGCGGGTCTGTTGGTTGCCACGAAGGCTCTTGAAGATCTTAGTTTCCCGCACAGTCGCGTGGCGAAAGTCGGTGGGGTCTCGGAGCAGGAGCTCTCCAAGCTTGAAGTTACTTTTTGCTTCTTGGCTGACTTTGACCTGCGCGTGGATGCGCAGATGCTGATGGATGAGGCGAGGATACACTGCACTGAGAAATTGCAGTTATCTGAACCTGACTCTTCGGAGGAGAAGAGTGGTTGATTTATGCTCTTCCTCCCACTCCTACTTCTCCCCTGTTTGACAACATGTCTCTCATATGTACTAGTCTCTGTAAATAGCGATCTAAATATCCAAATCGAAATGCTTCCATTCTGACAAGCCAACCTTAGGAAATGCGGCTGCCTATGGGGCTGAGTAATCCCCACAGTGTAGGTACGGAGTACCTGTCCACGGTAGAGGAATCAGGAACACGAGTACGTGTAGTACTGTACGAGGCATCGGTGAAAGTCAAGATCAGGAAAGAAAAATCTCTGAAGGATTGAGAAAGGAACAGCCTATTTCTCCCATCGGAATCGTCTTTTTGTACTCCGTATACCACAACGTTAGGGGTGTTCTTAGCGTCAGCACTAGACAGTGTTCCCCAACTTCCAAAAAAAAAGGTTCCGCCTTTTCGCCGCGTTCTCCAGGTCGATCATCTTCGACAACAACTCCCCTTGTTATCGGTTGACGACAGACCAGATTCACGAACGGTGCAACGGGACAAAAGAAAAAACTTGCAATGAACTACTAGAGAGCAGCACCATTCCACCGCTTCTCTAACCCTCCCGCATTGCCTCTACCTCCGTCCGAACCCCGTGTCCGTGTCCGGCGGCGGCCTCCCGTTCTCCCTTCTCTCCACGACAAGACACAAGCAACGGTCCAAACAGACAACACACCGTCTTCGCGCACATGGCTTCCACGTCTTCGCCCGATACGCAGGGCAGTAGCCCCGCGGGCACCAACTCGGGCTCCACGTCGATGAATAGCAAGGGGACCGCATCGCCTGCGAACGAGGTCGAGCTGAAGACCATGCAGCGCGATGCGCCCAAGGGTTCTATCCCGCTGGGTGAGGATATTATGCAGTTGGCTCGGATTGGCGAGATTGGCGCGATGCAGAATATGTTTGCGACGAAGAAATTGACCGCGAATCATCGAGACGAGGAAGGCATTACGCCCCTCCATGTATGTTTCCGCTTTACTATTTCCCCGAGATATACGGCGCAGACATTGGTACCACCGACATGCGTGCGCTCAGAGAGGTGGTACTATAATTGTCTGGATGGGACGTTGGCTAACTAGCATGTTCTTTCTTAGTGGGCGGCCATCAACAACCAATATGCCATGTGCAAGTTCCTACTCGACTCGGGCGCCGACGTCAACGCCAAGGGCGGAGAATCGGTGGCCACACCGGCTATGTGGGCAGCACAGCGATGCCACTACTATATCGTTAACCTCTTGCTTTCATACGGCGCAGACCCGCTCCTGACCGATGTGCAAGGCTATAACATCCTGCACCTGGCGACTATTGATGGCAACGCATTCCTCGTCCTCCTCCTCCTACACCAAGAGATTCCCGTCGATGTAGTCGACCAGCAGGGACACACGGGTCTGATGTGGGCCGCGTACAAGGGCTATCCCGCATGCGTGGACTTGTTCTTGCGATGGGGCGCGAATGCCAACGCCGTGGACGAGGGTGGGCTGACGCCGTTGCACTGGGCGCTGGTTAAGGGCTCTTTACCCAGCGTGTTGAAGCTGCTGGAGTATGGCGCTGACCGGTTCGCGGAGACGCGCGATGGAAAGTCGCCCAGCACCGTGGCGCAGGAAATGAATACCTCGCGCATTTGGATGCGGGCTCTCGCTGAGCGGGGGTATGAGCCTGATGGTACTCAGAAGGCTGTGCCGATGGGGTTGTCGGGGTATATTCGGAATAAGAGCGTGATGGGCAAGTTCTTCTTCCTGTGGCCGTTCTTGACTCTGCTGCTTGCGATTTGGATGCTCAGTCATATGCCCATCTGGTTTGGTGTTCCTTTTACGGCGGCGACGGTGTTTGGTATGCAATATGTTGCGCAGCAGCTGGCGAATCGGGGTCCTGCGGAGTATCGTATTTTGCAGAAGACGGTATGTTTTGATATGTTTTGACTCCGGGTTACTCTCCTTTGAAACTGACGTGAGTAGCCGTATCTGGCTGGTGTTTTTTCAGCGACGTTGTTCTGGGTTGGATTCCGTTATGTCTTCAAAGTACTGCCAGGTGAGTCTTTCAAGATCAGTGCCTTGTCTGAAACCATTTCTGACTTATGATGACAGCTACCTATTCTTCGGCCCCGATCTTGAACATCTTGTTTGCGGCTTTCTTCAGTTTCACTGCCTACTTCTATACTCTGGCTATGATCGAAGATCCCGGCTATGTGCCGAAGCTCAGCAGCCGAAACCAGCAGCGGGAGATGGTCAAGGAGCTGTTTGAGCAGTGGAAATTCGACGAGGAGAACTTTTGCGTTCCTTGCATGTCGAGAAAGCCTCTCCGTAGCAAGCACTGCCGCCGTTGTGGACGCTGTGTTGCCAAGCATGACCAGTATGTACCAGGCAACGAATGCCATCATTCGGATCTCTTTGCTAACTAGACCAAGCCACTGCCCCTGGATTGACAACTGTGTTGGAGCCAACAATTTGCGCCACTTTGTCATGTATATTGTCTCTCTCGAAGTCGGCATCATTCTCTTTGTGCAGCTCAGCATTGGCTGTAAGTGCACCCCCACTTAGTACTGGCTTGATGGTTATCAGCTTGCTAACTTGGCTTCCTCTCCAGATATCCAAGGTCTCCCAGCCGTTACAGGCGCCAAGTGCAACATTATCAATGACACACTGTGTGACATCGTGACTCGTGACACTTTCACTCTTGTCCTCAATATCTGGACCATCCTCCAGCTGGTCTGGGTCACGATGCTCTGCGCCGTACAGCTCGTGCAAGTCTCCCGCAACCAGACTACCTACGAGAACATGCGTGGCCACCACATTGACCGGTCGTATCCAAGCTCTCAAGCCTTTGCCTCTGCTATGGCTGCCGGCACAACCTCCCTCGAAGGCGCCGGCCTCACTGCCTCCGGCGCAGGACCCAATCCAGCACTCCCCCGTCCCGGTCCACCCCGCCGGCGACACGGCTTCTGCGCACAGTGGTCCTCCCTGCTGGGCATCGACACTTTCTTCGCGACGGCAAGAGACGGCCTTCGCGATGGACCCCAGGCTGCTCGGCCACGCAACCCATTCTCGCGCGGTATCGCCACCAACTGCCGCGACTTCTGGTGTGATCCCGCGCCTATCTTTGGCAAGCGCAGCACAGGCTCAGGTATGCTGGGCGGCGAGGTCGTGAACTACCACAATATGTACGAGACCCCGACGCGCATGCGCATGGGTGCTAGTCGCTCGGGCGATGGTGGCGCGTATCGCAGCGTGGCGGGTGAAGATCCCGAGCAGATGGTTTGAAATGATTCTCCCTCCCCTTTGACCCCATGAGCCCTGATCCCATCATATCGTGTCCCGTACTATCTGACTATAGCATTTAACACTACTCCCCTACTTTCCCTCGACCCCCACCACCCTGTGATATATGCAACGAAGACCTCGAGCGACCCCGCGATGGTGTTTGGAGACTTTGCATTGATGACGTATAATAACCTACGTTTTCTTATTGACCCCCCCCTTCATGTATGAACTGAACTGAGCTGCAGCGTCTTCGGTGTTGCATTGTTTGCGTGGCATATTCTTTTTCCGTTTTGTATCCATTTTGTCCTGTTTTCCCATTTTTCTTGTTTTGGTTATTGGTTCTTTGATTCTTTCACTTGCATTTAGAGAATTCTGTACAGTGGATGACGCTAGATAATGACTTTTCTTGTTATGGACTTGGACTTTATCTTAGTATATACAGTCTTTTCTTTCTTGGTTTATCAGTCCTGACTGGTTACTTAGTCTTTAAACCCCTGGGGTTTTGATATCTGCTACGTTAGCGTACCACACTAAGTACTAGATATTCTACCCCCGCAGTACAGCTGTTATCAAGATGGAGCCAGCCCTGCGAGTTTCGGCCGGTGCAGGTCGATCCCTGCGTTTGATTCTGCACAGGGTTTCCATTGGATTTCTGGAAGGATACTTGTTCCTGGACCTTCCCAACCATGTATGGGGACCTCATATACAGAGGACTGAGTTGCTAGTGACCAGCGTAGCAGTACGAGATGATACTAGAGTGGTAATTACCCCGGGCTTAAAAGCTTACATTAAGGACAGAGGCATAAGGTACGTAGGTACTGCATGTCAATTACATAATTCTCTCGAGAACCACCTTGTGGTAGCCCCCCGGCCAGTTTTTGAACCGCGGCTAACGCGGACAGTCACAGAGGATCATCGCTAGCATCTGAAATTATTTAATGTCTAACACCTCGGCCGTAGTCATGTCTCGGCCTCGGAATTGGAGTAGGTGCACAAGTCGATGCATAGAAGTGAGACTAGAAGGCTAGAAGTACAACACAACATACTATACAGTGTACAGCGCATCGCATCGCAACATGCCACTCATCTAGTGGGGTCTAATCCAAAGAGAATGCAAGCTCGGCTTATGCCTGATGCCTCATGGTGAGGTACTTATGTACGGAACTCGGAATCCTAGCTTGCCCCTACATGACTGCATGGGCCAGACCATGACTAGACTGGAACTGGAGCAGGACAAGGCGCGAGCTCGGGGTTCGGAGCCTGAATCGGTATATAGCGGGTCCATTGGTACTGTAGTGTATTTACAGTGACTGTTCAAGAGTCTGAAACCGGGATAAAACTTGAAAGTGGTCTTGTGTATCAGTCATGAGTTGAATGAGAAAGGAAAAGATGAGACCTGGGCTGAGACCTGGGCTATCGAGAAAGACGACCTCACTGAAAGAGATTAGAAAGATCTTCCAAAATGAAAGTGGAAGCATAGAACTTTTGAACTACCAGTGTACGTATGTACTCTGTCCATGCTTTGTGCTCCGTGCGCGGTACGGTAGTCGGAATTGAAATTCTTGCGGCAGATGGGTCAATGAAATGGATCCATTGCCTACTTAGTCATCATATGCAAGAACCGTAACAACTTGACCGTTCGGTTCTTACAGTGGTTGCTGTAAAACCTAGGTATCGGAGTCGGTTGGGAGCGCCTGGTAGGTGGCAGGAGGGGGCAGACACGAAAGACAGGGCCGGGCAGGGGGGGCCTTGGCCACGTTTTCAAGGGCTCCATCTCACTAGACAGAGAAGGGGAGTGATAGACGGGATAAATCCAGTCCGGAATCCAGAACCTATGTACTGTGGACATGGTATACAGGGGAAACCAGTGCCCTATGCGTACCCTGCTCCTGGGCTTATTATATTCCCAGCCACGCCATACGGAATCCCTCCGCCCGAAGAAACCGAGCAAACTTCTCTCTGTCTCTAGTGCAGCGTGCTAGAGAAACACATGCACGAAAAAGAAAACCCCATTCCTCCGGCCCTCATCATACCCACAAACTCCGGTACGGTGTACAAAGTACGGAGTACATAGACAGAATAATCTAACCACGGAACCGGGATCGGACGTGGCGTTCTGGTTCTGATCAGATAAAAATTTTCCCAACCTTTTTGAAATTAAAAGTGTGAGTTATCTGATGGCGCCACGCAGTGGGACCCACTTTATGTCTCGGCTTGAAAGAAACTGCGCGAAATTGGTACTACCATACGTACAGTAAGTTAATCCTAAGTACTGTAAGTCGTTGCTAGCTTCGTACAAGTGTACAAGCCGAGGAAAAGACGGGTACGCTTGTATCTTTTGTGGGAATTAGTTGTTGTAGTTGGAAAGATCTTCGCACTTGATAATTATAGGTAAAGAGTAGACATTTATTCCTTGAATGATCAAACCTCCTGTGTACTAGACTCGTAGGACAGGAATTGGCTCGCGTACAGAGTTCTGTAGGTTGTAGCACAGAGACCCTGAAAATTCGTGCGATACCGCATCCAAGGAATAACGGGTGGAGCAGGGGAGATTTCGTTATCAGATCATAACATTACCGCCAAGACTAGACTAGGCGGGACTAAAGCAAGAGGAGGTATGTCATTCGTCTACAGTATCCCGAGCCAAGCCCAGCCTAGCCCAGCTAACTTTTCTCGTATCCAAAACTTGGTATGATGGGAAAATTCATACATGTCTTCATACTCGGGTATTACTATGATTACGATGACACCCTCCATGATCCATCTCCGATTATCACCATCTATTATTATTCTTCTCGCATGGACGTCTGCAAGAAGGTCCCTCGGCCTCGACCGAGCCTGGTCAATGCCAGCAACTGCCGATCGCGATCAGCGTCACTTCCAATGCACGCTTACATACTTACACTGGAGCTTGAAAAGTAGAAAGTAGTGAGAATGACCAATTCATGTCATCATGGCGATCTAGTGTATTACGCTCTGTTCGTTACTACAAGGACATCCCACCGAAGAAACAGGCCTATAGCCCGGCCATAGCTCTGTAGTAACTAATCAGTACATAGTAAGGGTGCTCGTACAGACCAGTTCACCACTCAGACAATTCTTCTTCATACTCTGAAGAAGCAGAAGCAGAAGCAGGTACCTGCGGATCTAGCTAGCCCAGATAGGAAAGTCCATGTCCTCCCTACAGTAGTACCTGGAAGTACCAAGTACCTCCCTACCCTTGAGCCCGCCGAACCCTTTCTGCAGGGTTCACTTCCGTGTTTCGCGCGATATCCGAAGAACCTTTTCTGGCGGGCTTGGCTGCGGATTCGAAAATTGGAAATTTCTGAAGAATACGGCGCACGGAGTAGAGGTGAGTGGATGCTTGGGGAACTGGCGGGCCTTGCAGACAGCCCTGCCCCGAGAGAGGCTGATATGACACATCCACAGGGGCTCCCGGGCCGACAGGAACAGGGTAGACAGACATGCGTACGCTGTACTTTGGTACTTTTGACCTTGAAGTTTTATACTAATAGATTCAGTTCTTCAGGTTAAGATACAATCCATAGAGCATTGACTTTCCAAATAGATCTCAATCTCCCCAGATTCATATTCAATGGGGTCCGTCATATCATTAGAGAGGAGACAAGAGACAAGAGACAAATAAAACGATTCCAGTTCCAGGGCCCTAACCAAAGTAAAACAAAACAAAACCAACAATCTAGAAAACATAATGGGGTCTAATATAGCATAGCTTATAGCTTATAGCATAGCGGCAAGACGAGGTATGCGTAGTGTAAATCTTTTAGTGTCACACCCCCACTTGAAAACTCACGGCACGTTGTCCAAAACGTCCAAAACTTAAACAGTCCTGTTCAGTCCATGACGCTCACAGCATAGCCCGCAACCGGGTGTCCTGCACCGTCTTGCCAGCCAACTCATCCCCAAACACCGAGCTCACAATCTCCCCACCCCGCACCGCAAGAATAGACAACAAACTATCACTCAAACCATGCGTCTTCTCATTGCAACCCTGCAACCAAATGCCCGCCCCAGCGCTAACCTTGCCATTATCCAGCTCCACCCGGTAATCCCGACCAGGCGCCCACGCCGTCTGGCCCACAGGCCTCAGACCACGCACCTGCTCAAGGAGCTGCTCATGCGCATCACGCTGATAACCAGTCGCCACCATCAGAGCGTCTACCTCCAACACCTCCTTGCCGTCGGAGGCGTCGTCCTGGACGGACTTGACGTGGATGCGCATGCGGTGGGCGGGGTTGTGGTGCTCGATGCGGGCGACCTTGCGCTCGGGCAGGATGCGGTGTTGCCAGGTGGATTCATCGGGGTTCTGGACGCGCTGGAGGTACATGGTGTTGTAGATTTCTTCGATGAGCTCGAGGCGGACGACGGAGTAGTTTGTGGCTTTTTCTTTGGCGATGCGGGCGTGGCGCTCTTCTTGGGGGAGTTGGTAGAATTTCTCTACGCGCTCGGGGTTGAAGATTTCGTTGACGCTGTGTTGATATTAGCAGTGATTCATATTTCGGCAGTCTGTTTATATACTGCGAGTTTGCAAGGGGGAATGGTTCCAACGTACAATGGCGAGTCATCACTGGGCCGCAGGGCGGTATCGCGGAGGATCAGTGTCGTGCGCGAGTTGGGATACCGACGCTGGAGGTCATGGAAGATCTCGGCGGCGCTTTGACCGGAGCCCACGACGGCAATGTTGTAAGGTGCCGACTCGTTCTTCAACACGTTGGGCAGGCCGGTGCAGTACTTGGAGGAGTGCATGATGCGGGTATCCTGGGGGAAGCCTGGGGGCATCTTGGCCTTGCCACCCAGAGCAACGACGACCTTGCGGGCTCTCCGCGAGGTGATCTCACCCGTCTCGGCATTGCGCGAGCGCACGACAAAGTAGTCGACCACGCCATCAGTCTTACTTCCAGGCACAACCTCCACAACCTCCTCCCCATAGCTCACGACATTCTCGAAACGCTGCGCACACCAGCGCATATAGTCCTCGAATTCCATACGGGCCGGCAGGAAGGTCCCCAAGTTGGTGAAGTGGATGAGGCGGTTCTTGTTGTGCAAGTAGTTCAGGAATGTGAAGCTACTGCGGGGGTCGCGAAGAGTGGCCAGGTCCTTAATGAAGGAAATCTGCATGCGCGAGCCCGGCACCAGCATGCCCGAGTGCCAGGCGAACTGCTTCTGGCGCTCGAGGAAGCACACCTTGGGCTTGAAGGCGGAGCCCGACGCCGTGCGGGACAGAGCCGGGTCCATGGCGTCATGTAGAGCGATGGCGATAGCCAGGGAGGCCGGACCAAAGCCCACGCAGAGCAGGTCGTGCATCTCGTCGGAGGGGACGGAGCGGAGCAGCGTGCGGTTGGTGGGAGCTTGGGCGCGCGGTGCCATCTCGGACAGGAAGGGGAGCTCGGACTTTCGAGGAATCGGCTCCATTGTGTATATAGCTTTTTGTTGTGGAGTGAGGTTACCAACAGGGAAATTAAAAAGTGAAGAATAAGAAGAAGACAGAGGCGATTGCTTCAAGGGTCAATCGCACGGGTCCAGTAAAAATGACAAAGCAGCCAGAAGAGAAGACCGGAGAGGGCCTGAGCTAAAAAAGAGAAGGAAAGCTAGGCTGATGCACAGAAAGTAAAACAAGAAGAGAGAAAAAGAGGGAAAACAACCGGGTTGCAGGCGTGCGTCCGGGTTATGTACACAGGGCCAGCCGATCCCATCCAGCGGGTCTCCGGAGAATTCGGTGCTCGGATCGATGCGAAAAGGTGGTGCGATGTTCAAAAAAAGCAGAAAGCCGGCGAGGTGGGAGGTGGAGTAGAGAACTTTGTGATGATGAATATTAACTAACCAGGTGGGAATTGACGTCCCGTACAATACGTTTCATGGCCCGCGCGGGTTCCACAGAGTCCAAGCGGATCAGATAAAAAAATAATATCATCTGGAGTGGAGATTACACGAGAACGTGCGACTAATGAGATGATCAAACTGAGACTGAGACCAACACTAGTCATTTAGGAGTTAGTAGGAAAGGTCGCTAAGATGAACAGAAGACAACGGTGACGAAGATTAAATAGGCGTATTCCACTTTCCAAATCCAAGGTTCTGGTTATCAATCAGTCTCCACCATTCTTCCCGATGAATTTTCTCTCCTAGCGATTCCGGGTTACCTCGGTGTTATGGGAATAGATTCGTCTGTGCGGTTCCGGAGAATATCTAAATAATTGATTATGATATACTACTATTTAGGAATTGATCTCGCATGCCATATTTCTTTTTCCATTTCCCAGGCTCTGCTACCACTCCACTCTGCGAGTCACTCCCTCGGTTCCTGCACATAGACGCCATGCAGCGAGGTCAAGAAAGAAGAGAGATAAAAAAGCAAATGCGGGAATTACGAAGAAGGATAACTAATAAGAGACCGACTAGGAACAAAGCAGAAAAGACCGCCAATGGCTAGTAACGGGCCTCCGCAGGTGCCCGATGTCGGCAAAAAGAAAATTACTTGCTACCAGTGGAATGGATGGAACCCCATGAAAGATCGTGTCTGCACGGCGTATAAGTAGTATTTATGAGTATGTATTTTGTACTTTGTATGTATATAACCCCCATTCCCCCTCTTGGCGAGTGGACGGCCAGTGGGGACTTCGTCCAGGTTGGGCCTGCCAATTAGGAAGGTAGGCCAGAGAGAGAAATAGATTATCGCCTAGAAGACTTGACCATTCTGTACTAGTATTACTAGTATTACTACCACACCATGCATTATATAAAGTACATATACAGTACATACGAACCATAGTGGTGGTAGCATGCCGACCAGCAGCGACACGGCCTAGGAAAAAGACCCCCTTGCGCACATTGACTGGTCACCGCTAGAATTAGGAGCGATCTCCGAATTTCGCTCCAAATGAAAAATCAATTTGGACATCTACAAGATAGAGTATGTATATCGAGATTTCTGATTGGGGTTGGTTTAGGCCATGTGCATGCTGTGCTGCAGGTAGCGTTTTGCTTTTTTTTCCCCGTCGTTTAATTTTCCTAGAACGTGGGGTTACCAAAGATCGCGCGCTTGGACTGGGCTCGGAGTCGGAGTTTACTAGTAAAGTTGTGGCAGTGAGTATGTAGCTGGGTTGTTATAAGTGGGTAGGGCTCGGAAAAGACAAAACGTTTGTTTTCTTTCTTCGCTAAGCTACGGGTGTTACTGGTAGGGTTGGAGTCTTGGCAATCCATGATCCAAAAGGAAAAAGGAGATCTTTTTTACTGATGATCTGATAATCTCTAATGTACATTGTACAGTACATTAATTACCGTACTGTGTAACATACTCCCGTACCATACCGCAGAATACCTTACTGACTAAGTATTCCAGCATGTACGTCATCCAACCCGCTTGGAAGGCCCGTTAGAACTTAGGACGCGCGCCCGATGGAGGGGCAGACACACGCGCGCGAGCTGGTCTATTTCTGTTATAGAGTTATGTCTATGATATTACAAGAAGAAATCTCCCATTAATGACTATGACCATCACTAATCAATATCATAATAATAGATAAAATCCCCCCCCGCAGTAGTACTTCTGCCATCATCATACTAGATCATCCCAAAATGCCCCTCCTCATATACCTCCAGAAGAAGCAACGCAGATTTCTCGGAGCTTGATTCCTTCCTTGGCATCGACTTCGGGTTTACCGTACCTCTTCGCAGTAGCTACTCCAAACTTTATACTCCATATATCTTGCCGATACCAACTTCATTAATTCCTCGATGCCCAACGACGGGGCGTGAACTGACAAGTTGAGTTCCACTTTTCCGCCTTTTTTGCTACCCCTCCACTAGTCATCTTCGCTCGGGTCTGACTACTACTCCAACTCCGACTTTTTGGGCGCTTGTCTCGGTCGTGCCCTGGAAGCCAAGCAGTAGATCGTTCCCCGATCATTATAGATCATCCATTATTCCCTGGATACTTTTTTTTTTCTTCCGCATTTCCACGAGGAAAGAGGGGCCCGCTATGATCCTCGTCTGGCCATGATTGGAAATCTATCACCTGCAACTCCCTCCCTGTGCATTGCTTTTTACTCGTCCCTTCCCCTATCCTCCTTGTCCACGGGCCCAGTCTGCCGCGAGTGTGTTGCTTTTTTCTCCCAAAGGCGGCTACTTCCTGCATACCACCACAGGGACTACTTTACAGCCCCCCCCCCTCTTTCCCTGGCCCCCTCCTAACTAGGTAGCCAGTCAGAAGAGTTGCAATACTAAGCAGTCTATAAGCATTGTCGGGGATTGGGCCATGCACACCTGAACACAGACCAACCGTCGCTCTTGGTGGAACCACCGTGATGGATCGATTCACCCCGTTTCCCACCATCCACAGCCAAACCGGCTTTTCTGGCGACGATAGCGCTGCGCGCGCTATTCTCTCATGGCCAGTGGATACAGCACTCCTATCCCCGGAGTTGTTGGCCCTCTCATGGGCCGTGCTATTACGAGCTTACACAACCGAAGAATCTCCGGTCTTCTTGCTCAACGATCAACCAATCAAAGCAGACTTATTTACTCGTATGATCAAGCCGGCGAGGTTGGATACCCACGCCGAACTCTCTGCAAAGCACACCGGTGTGCGCCTGATAGATGAGCCTAAGCTAGTCGGGACTCCCCCGTCTGAGTGCGAGACTATCGAGAGCCTTGCATCATCATCATCTTCATCATCTACTTCCTGTACGTTAACTTGGTGCTTTGATCGCAATACCCAAACGAGCACGTTGCATTCTTCCATCGGTATGGATACCGCTTTCGTGCAGCAGCTGGGCCGTCAGCTGGAGCACATCGTGCAAGACCAGGCTGCCCTGTCGGGCATGCAGGTGAAACTGCCTGCCTCGACGGACAAGCTTTCTGAGATGGAAATGGAATTGTCTATCTCGAATCCATCCCCCTGTACCCTGCCGGGACCGCAGCTGCTTCATGAACTGGCGCTGAGCGGTGCCCATGATGGCAATCATGCGATCGAGTTCTTGACGGCAGATGGAAACGTTCGCTGTTTGTCGTACCGCGACTTGGACCGGGTGTCTTCGAGACTGGCGGCGGAAATCAATGCCGCTTCGACGTTGGATGCAGACAAGCCACGGAAGATGGTGGTTCCTGTGCTTCTGCCTCAGTCCTTGGAATTGTATATTTCCCAACTGGCAATTCTGAAAGCCGGTGGTGCTTTTTGTCCTTTAAACATCGACGCACCACTAGACCGGATAGAGTTTATTTTGCAGGATGTTGCGGCATCGGTGGTCATCACGCAAACTGCCCTTGCGTCAAGGATACCCCAGAACGATAACTTGGCGGTGATCACCGTCGACGAATTGAAGATGCAGACCGACACCGAAGATAAGGAAACCCTGGAGCAACAGCAGCACCCCGTCAAAACTACCCCCACCGACCTCGCCTATGTGATGTATACATCAGGGTCAACAGGTCGACCCAAAGGCGTGGGCATTTCCCATCTAGCCGCGACACAATCATTACTCGCACATAATGACTTGATACCCTCTTTTACCCGATTCCTGCAATTCGCCTCACCTACATTCGACGTCTCCGTTTTCGAAATCTTCTTCCCGCTATTTCGCGGTGCTACCCTCATCGGCTGCGAACGCGAGCAGATGCTCCTCGATATCTCCCATGTAATGACGGAGATGCGCGTGGACGCAGCCGAGCTGACGCCCACCGTCGCCGGAGAACTGCTGCGCAGCCGAGCCGCAGCACCGTCTTTGCGTGTTTTGCTGACGATCGGCGAGATGCTGACTCGGCATGTCGTTGATGAATTTGGACAGTCGCAGCATGCGGACGGGATCCTCCATGGCATGTATGGACCGACCGAGGCGGCGATCCACTGCACGGCTGCCACGCACTTTCGCTCTGACGATAGAGTGAATCTAATTGGCCGGGCTTTCAAGACGGTTTCTGCTTTTATCATGTCCTTGGAATCGGATGATAAGGATGGCTCTAGTCCCGCGGGACTACAACCCCTGCCGCTCGGCCAGATCGGCGAGTTGGTCGTCGGTGGGCCGCAGTTGGCAGATGGGTACATCAATCGACCCGAAGAAAATGCCAAGGCATTCATCGAGAGTCCCGTGTACGGTCGACTCTACCGAACGGGCGATAAGGCTCGGATGTTGCCTACGGGAGAGATTGAATGTTTTGGGCGCATCTCTAGTGGCCAGGTGAAGCTGCGAGGACAACGGATAGAACTCGGTGAAATTGAGCATGCCATTTGCCGCGCGCCGGATGTGCGCAGCGCGGTGGCCATCGTGAGTGGTGGTAGTCTGGCGGCGTTTGTTCTGGTCAACGACAAGGGGACGACCGAGCGCGCGCTTCGGGACGTTTGCCGGCAGTGGCTGCCCCGGTTTATGGTTCCGGGCGAGTTCATCCTGGTCAATCAGTTCCCCCAGTTACCATCGGGTAAGATTGATCGCAAAGCGCTGGAGGCTGAGTTCGTGCGCCATCGCAGTACGGCTCAATCTGTTCAACAACATTCATTCCGCGATGAGACCGAGGAGACGATCGCGTCGTGCGTGGCCGATGTGCTCGGTAGACAACTTCCGCCGGCGGAGAGTCTGAGTGCTGCTGGTCTTGACTCTTTGGCGGCTATTCGGCTTGCGTCTCATCTTTTGGATGCTGGAGTACGACTTGATGTCGCTCATTTGTTGGAAGCGGACTCTGTGGATGGGATTTGGCGACTTGCGAAGGAAGCTGAGACGTCAGGATCAAGCGAGGGCACGCAAGAAAGTCTGCGGAGAATCCGTCAATTTGTTGCGGATGCTGGTGCAGCGAGGATAGAGGCTCTTGGACTGAGTTCGCAGGTTGCAAATATTGAGCCTTGCAGTCATATCCAACAGGCAATGATTCTGGAAACTGCTCGACACAGAAACGCCTACTGCAATTGGATTGAGCTCGAATTCCAGCAGTCAATCGGTGCTTCGGCTTTGCAAGATGCACTTGTCAAGCTTGTGGAGCAGAATTCTATACTTCGCTCTGGTTTCATCGAGATTGGCCTCAAAGATCAGTCGTATGCCCGGTTTACCTATCACGCACTGGACGAAAGTGTTGTATTTCAAAAGCGTGACGCATTCGACTATGACCTCTGCTTGATCGCAGAACACGATCTGCTCCATCCTCTCCAGTTCCAGTTGCGAGAGACAGATGATGGCCTCCGAGTACTCGTGCATATTCACCATGCACTGTACGATGGATGGTCCTGGCAATTGATGCTGAAAGATCTCCATCGCCTCCTTCTCGGCGAGGACCTCCCTCCCAATCCTGCCTATAACGTGGTAGCAGATTTCTTCACCGAGTACAAACTGAGCGAAGCCGCGAACGAATCCTCACTCTTCTGGCGCGATCAACTCCAGGGTTCTTCGCCGGCATCTTTCCCCAATTTCCATGGAAAGACTGAAGTGCTCCCTGGGACGCAAGAGGCTACTCGTGAGCTTCAAGTCTCTAACTCCAAACTCACGCAAGTCTCTCAAAACCTACGAGTCAGCCGCCAGACAATCTTCCAAGCCGCCTACTGCTACATCCTCTCGACCTACCTTGGCTCAGACGACGTAACCTTCGGTACTGTATTTTCCGGCCGCACACTCCCAGTGAAAGGTATCGAGAATGTTCTTGGACCCTGTATCCGCACACTCCCCACAAGAATGAATCTCGACAAAATGCAAAACGCCACTGATCTCCTCCTGGCAATTCAAAACATGAATCGCAAGTGCCTTGAACACGGCAGCCTTCCGCTTCAGGATATCAAGAAAGCATCGGGGATTGATCTCCAATCGAATCTCTTTGACACCGCGCTCGTGTGGCAGGAGAGTATCTGGTCTGATCAAGAGTATCGTGATTCGTTCAAGCAAGTCGGTGCAGGAGAGTTCCTGGAGTTTGCGCTGTTGTTGGAGTTTGAGCCTAGGGAGGATGGGATTCGTGCGAAGGCAACGTATCAACAGTCTAGTTTGTCGAGGGAACAGGCGGATATTCTCCTTGAGCAGATTGATTGTGTTGCTTCTGTGTTGATTGATGATCCTACGCTGGCGATTGGTGATGTTGGTGGCTATCTTCCTCAACATACGCTGTCGGTTGTTAACGCCCAACCTCAAATGCAACGCGATTTGCCTCGCCTGGTCTCTGCTGTTGAGACACTCGCCTCTACCGACCCTTCTCGAACGGCTGTTGAATTCTTGAAAGAGCTGGACTCTGTGCCTCCCGCTGTTGACACTATTACATACGGACAATTAAACTCCCGGGCCAACAATTTTGCCAATTATCTGCTCCAAACGGGCGCCACAGGGAACGATCTGCTTGCCATGTTTCTGGAGAAATCGATCGATTCCTACGTCGCCGTGCTGGCCATTGCAAAGGTAGGAGCCGGTATTGTGCTCTTATCTCCCCAGTCTTCTTCAAAAGATATCAGCACTATTGTGTCCACCTTGAACGTGGGCTTTTGCATTCTCTCCTCATCTGTCCAGCGCCCTGATAGGTTGTCTATCCCGGATTCTGTCCAACAAATTCTCCTTCCTGATTCTTTCGATGATGTTCACAGTGATACCCCTTTCGCGGTCGATGACGGATTCCGACTGATCTGCACGGATCCCTCTTTAACGGAGGCCGTTACCTTTTCTTCTCGGAATTTGAAAAGCTGCGTCAATGTTCTGGCGGAGTCGTGCCCTGTCCAGTCTGAGTCCAAAATGCTTTTTGCGTCGCCGACTGCGTCTGCTGGTAAGCTTCATATCGTGTGTTGTGCATTGGACCTTTTCTAATTCCTACAGACTCCATCATTGGAGCGTTCCTGGCATGGAACGCTGGCGTGACGCTGTCAGTTGCACCGGACGAGCTCATGGCCAAGGAGCCTCAGAAGATTGTCAACGCCATGGGCGTTACTCGTCTTCATCTAACGCCCACACTCGCATCGCACTTGGATCCGCAGTCTGTGCCTAGTGTCAAGTACTTGACTACTTCCGGTGAACCCTTGACAGCAAAGGTGCACCGCGATTGGGCTGGAAAGAATCTTTACCACGGTACTTTCAACCCGCATCATTGATCTTACCATGACACACGTACTGATATATTACTCTTTAGGTTATACCACTCGCGGTCTTGCTGGTCTCTGTACCGTGCCGGTAAATATCGAGACATCCAGCGCAATCACGACCATTGGCATGCCGCTCAAGAACACATCCGCCATGGTCATTGCAGACAAGGCCGGTTTCAATCTGCTGCCACGTGGTGCCGTAGGATTACTTTGCTTCGGTGGTGATCAACTGGTAAGTTGACAAAGAATAGATTGAGAAATAATTTATGCTAAGAGCCTTTCTCCGACAGGGAACTTCCTCTGCGGAGGGCTTCTTCGAGCACCCACAGTTTGGCCGGCTTTACCGAACTCGTGATTTTGGCAGAGTTCTTCCTGACGGAAGCATTGCAATGCTTGGGCAGCATGCTACGTTCTATGAGATTGAACAAGCTCTGCTCTCATCGGAGCTTGTACAAGATTCTGTGAGCCTGTTCATGGACAATCCAGTTACTAAGCAGCAACAATTGGTCACTGTTTGGGTTCCTTCAGAAAAGGCTCGATTGTCGTCACGAAGTGAACAACTTGACGAGTTAGCTAAGAAGCTTCTGAGGGAGTTGACTTCGAAACTGCCCTCATCTGCGGTTCCAGCACTTCTGGTTCCGATAGACGAGATTCCAATGGGTGAGGCCTTCTTGACCGATCGCGCAAGGATTCAGCGTGATATTCAGCAGATGGATATTGAGCATCTCAAATCATTCTCCATCGATCTGACCGATGAATTCCACGATGAGGCTTTCACCGATGTCGAGAAGACAATTGCCACTGCTCTTTCTGCGGTCGTTGGCATTGAGCAACACAGTATTCGGAAGCATACCTCCTTCTACAAGCTGGGCTTGGACTCTCTGTCTGCCATTGCTTTCTCGCGAAAGCTCCAGGAGTCTGGATTTGGAAGACTTCCTGTTTCCACAATTCTTCGTCATAGCTCAGTCGCTCAATTGGCAACTGTTGCACCTGTCATGACCAATGGCCATCAGTCCCAACAGCCCGCGCCTCTCGAGCAACCTCCATCTGTTTTTGATGAGACCTTCCTCCATGAAGTAAAGAAGGATTTGAATGCTCGAAGCGCATCTTTTCAAGGTGTCTTCCCTTGCACGCCCTTGCAGGAAGCCATGCTCGCAGCGGAATCTGATGTTGATTCCGCTTATTTCAATCACCTGCTTCTTCGGGTGAACACTGACATTGAGAGATTGAAAGAGTCATGGACCCAGATGGTACAGCGACATGGCATTCTGAGAACATCTTTCAGACAAACTAATGACCCGCGATTTGCATATGCCCAAGTGGTACTCGATACCGCCATCCTGCCCTGGACTTCTGTTGAAACTTCATCCGATAACTTGGACACGGATGTTGCGAGGAGAAAATCAGAGTTTGAGAACCAGTCGCCTGTCGACGGCAATCTTCCATATTCCTTGACTGTCTTTGAAGACTCTACAACGCATAATCCTTATCTGCTGTTGTCAATTCATCATGCATTGTACGATGGAGAAGGTATTGCTCAGCTCCTCCACGAGCTTCAGGCTTCCCTTGCGGGCGAGAGACTTCCTGAAGCTACACCCTTCCACCACTTCATCGAGTATATGGTTTCCGTCAACTCTGATGCCTCCGACAAATTCTGGGATCGATATCTATCAGATGTCTCGCCGACGCTGCTATCTGCTTCCAAGGAGCCCTCGGTCAATGGATCTGTCACTCAGACAGCTTCACGGCAGGTCCACGTGGAACTCAGCCACTCCCTTGGATCCTTCAAGCGGCAGTGTATGGATCTCTCAGTGACCCCGCTTAACGTCTTCCATGCCGCATGGGCGAGACTTCTCGCTCTGCACTCCGGCGCAACCGATGTCTGCTTCGGTAATGTATTCAGCTGCCGAACCGTTCCACTAGAAGGCGCAGACCGAATTGTCGGACCTTGCTTCAACACTCTCCCCATGCGCGTCAAATTTTCTTCGTCGTCGACAAACGGAGACGTTATGAAACTCTCTCAGAAGCACAATAGCGACATCTTGCCTCATCAGCTTAGTGCCCTGCGTCGCATACAGAGGCGTACGCTTTCAGGGGGCTCTCGACTTTTTGATACTTTGGTTATTTTCCAGACGAAGAATACTGAGCTTGATGCTCGGTATTGGGAGATGCTCGCTGATGAAGGGAACATGGGATTCCCTCTGATTTGCGAGATCGTGCCGGATGAAGCGCGGGATACTTTCCAGATATGCCTCCATTTCCAAACGTCTCACCTTGGCCGTGACGTGGTGGAGAGTCTTGCGCGGGACTTTGTGGCGCTCGTCGAGCAAACGACTCAGTACCCTTCCGCTCAGGCCATTGATAAGCGAGTTATCGGTTCCGATCTCTCGGCGATTTTTGAGAAAGAGTCCCCACGCGCTAAAACTAATGGATTGCCGACAAAGACAGCGGAATCTCGGGTTTGGTCTGATCAGGAGGAAGCTCTTCGAGACATCATCTGTAAGTTTGCAGGAGTTGGGGCGGGGGCTGTTTCACTGCATACGACTATCTTCCAACTCGGACTGGATAGTATCAACGCCGTGCAGATTTCTGGAACACTGCGCAAACTGGGGTACAAGATATCCGCAGGTGATATTCTCGAGGTATGATCGATTTATTCGAGTAGTTCTCTCAACCAATAACACTTTATAGGCTGCTTCCATTGACAAGATCGCGGCCCTTCTTGAGTCAACGGAGAAAGAGACCAAGGAAGCCGAATATGACTTCTCCACCTTCGAGAATCAACACCTCCAGCCCGTCTGTGAACAGTTTGGTATCTCATCACAATCAGTGCAGTCTTTGAGGCCATGTACTCCCGTTCAATGCGGCATGTTGGCTCTCTTCAATCATTCACAGGGAAACACGTACTATAATCGGATGGCGTTGAAGTCGTCCACGCCCCTGGATAAAACCATGCTTAAAGAAGCTTGGTCCAAGGTCATGGCCCAGCATGAGATGCTACGTACCGGCTTTGTGCAGCTTCGCGATCAGCAAAATCCCTTTGCCATGATCACCTATCGAGAAGGTATCGATGTTCCATGGCAGGAATCTTCCACGCTGGATACAGTTGCTCAAGAGCAACAAGTCCTTGAGAACCTGCATCAACCTCCATGGAGTATTTTGATCGAACCTACTGATAGCGTCACCACTGTACATTTCTCGGCCCTTCATGCTCTCTATGACGCACAGTCCTTGGAAAGGATATTCTCGGATGTCATGACAGCCTACGAAGGAAAGGCTCTCGCTAGGCCTACTTCTATTCCCGAAACCTTGGGCCCGATTTTGATCGAAAGCCAGAAGCAGGTTGAACACTCCCAGGAGTTCTGGCAAGACCTTGTTGCAGAGATCCATCCAACCAAGTTCCCCGATCTACATCCTATTCGCACTGAGAAGAAAGAACTCCTCACCAGCTCGATTCGCTGCTCCGAGTCTCTCGGAAAACTCGAGGCTGCCTGCCGCAATGCAGGAGTTACTCTTCAAGCAGCGGGTCAAGCAGCATGGGCTCGGTTACTTGCTGCGTATACTGGAGAACACAATGTCGTTTTCGGGACTGTTCTCTCAGGCCGGAATTTGTCTGCAGCTGCGCAAGATGCTGTGTTCCCTTGCTTGGTGACGGTGCCATCGCCATCGCGCATCGAGGGTACGAATCGCGAGCTTTTGGGTCGCATTTTGAAACGGAATGCTTCTCTTGTCAAGAATCAATTTACCCCCTTGGCTCAGGTTCAGAGGTGGCTTGGTAGCGATGAGCCGCTTTTTGATACTTTGTTCGTTTATCAAAAGTTTACGACTGGTTCTAGGGACTCTGATAAATGGGAAGTTGTCGATGAAGAGACCAAGATCGATGTATGTATCGTACGCCCTCCTTACACGGAGGTTGCTGGCTTATTAACTTTTTTTCTAGTACCCCGTTTCTATTGAGCTGCTTCCGCATGCTACCGACATTGAGATCCGAATCACTTACAGAAGTGACCTTGTTCCGGAAGAGCAAGCCGCGATTCTCTTGAATCAATACAACAAGTCACTGGAACACACGATCTTTTCGCCAGATTCTAGCGCGGATGATTACCTATCTCTCGGAAACCAGTTCTTGTCCGTCACGCCCGCCAAGGAGAGAATTATTCCCACTACCGTGTCTCTACTTCACCAGTTTGTCGAAGACAGTGCCAGAAATGTTCCAAATAGGCCTGCCTTCGAGTTTGCATTCGGGCCCAATGCGGACAACCTGCAAAAGAAAACTTGGTCCTACAGAGAGTTCAATGAGGATGGAAATCGAATCGCTCATTTCCTTCAAGACAAGGGAGTCACACCCGGTGGGATAATTGCCATTTGCTTCGACAAATGCCCTGAAGCTTCACTCGCAATCTTGGGTATTCTGAAGGCCGGTTGTGCGTATTTGGCTATCGATCCTTCCGCTCCGATATCGCGTAAGCAGTTCATCATGGAAGATTCCTCGACCACGCTTCTACTTTGCAATCAATCACGCAAGTCGGAGTTGGAGGTACTCTCGGGCGTCAATGTCCAGGCACTGGACGAGCCTGGCAAATATCAGCACTTCTCCCCAGCACAACCATCTTTGGCTCGAGCCATTCGACCTGACGATACATGCTATTGCTTGTATACTTCCGGCACAACAGGCACACCCAAGGGGTGCGAGATCACACATGACAACGCTGTGCAAGCCATGCTCGCATTCCAAAGACTCTTCTCACCCCATTGGGATGAGGACTCCCGATGGCTCCAATTTGCGTCATTCCACTTCGACGTCAGTGTTCTCGAGCAATATTGGAGTTGGAGTGTCGGAATCTGTGTTACTTCATGTCCTCGCGATCTGCTCTTCGAGGATCTACCGGGAACGATTCAGAGGCTTGAAATTACCCACATTGATCTTACGCCCAGCTTGGCGAGACTGGTCCACCCTGACGAGGTACCATCGTTGTGTCGGGGTGTTTTCATCACCGGTGGTGAGCAGCTGAAACAAGAGATCCTCGATGCGTGGGGAGAGCATGGGGTCATCTACAATGGATATGGACCGACTGAGGTGACCATCGGATGTACCATGCTCCCACGGATGCGTGCCAATGACAAGCCATCCAACATTGGGCCACAATTCGACAATGTTGGCTCGTACGTCTTCCGACCGGGAACTTGCACTCCGGTCTTGCGCGGCGGCCTCGGCGAGCTTTGTGTATCGGGTCCTCTAGTCGGCAAGGGTTACTTGAACCGGGCAGAACTCACCAAGGAGCGATTCCAGACCCTGCCAGAAAATGGGGACCGCATCTACCGAACGGGCGATTTGGTGAGGATTTTGCACGATGGTAGTTTCCAGTTCCTGGGCCGGATCGATGATCAAGTTAAACTCCGCGGCCAACGACTCGAGATCGGCGAAATCAATCAAGTCATCAAGCAGGCAACTCCTGAGCTGAATGAAGTGGCCACCTTGGTTATCAAGCACCCGAAACAATCCAAAGACCAGCTCGTGTCTTTCGTCACCAGAATTGATGCCGACAAGAAATCACAGGATGTGAAAGTGCGGTCTTCTGAAGAGGATCGGGCGTTGCTGTCCACGATCAAGGCTGCTTGCCACACACACCTTCCGGGGTACATGGTGCCGACGCATATCATTCCAATGACCAGGTTCCCTCTGTCAGCTAATAACAAGGCTGAAATGAAGGTCTTGAAAAGTATCTACCAGGATCTTTCCTTGGAAGACCTCCAGAGACTGAGTTCCATGGCTGTCGAACAAACTGTGAAACGCACACAAGAGAGGGAAATCATTTCTCTTTTGTCCAAGTTTATCGGTACCCCCGAGTCGGCCATTTCTTCGTGGTCGAGTATCTTCGAGTTGGGACTTGACTCTATCTCCGTGATAGCATTTGCCAGAAGCCTAAGAGAGGCTGGTTTCCCTCAAGCCCAGGCATCACTCATTATGAAGCGTAAGTTCAGTGCCGGCCTCTCTTCGTGCATTTCTAATAGTGTAAACAGATCCGACTGTTGCAGGCATGGCGTCAGCATTGCAGACATCTACACCTTCTTCGATGTCCCAGAGCAATCTCCACAGAAATGCGAAGCAGAACATTGAGGCCTTCGCCCACAAACACTTCCATTCTGTCATCGAAAGTATCAGCGCTATTGACAATGATGTCGAACAGATTGCGCCCTGTACGCCGCTCCAGGAAGGTATCATATATCATTTCTTGTCAAGTTCTGAACCACTCTACTGCTCGTCCTTCACCTTCGCGTTGCATGCATCGACCGACATTGAGAGGTTGCGAAATGCATGGAACAAGGCACAAGACCAGGTCCAGATTCTCCGAGCTCGATTCACGCCTTCTCCGGATGGCTACGCTCAAGTCATTCTCAAGCATGATGCGCTTCCTTGGTTCGATGTAAAGGCTGCGTCTGAAAAGAAGATTGAAAGCTTGCGGAAGCAGCAGTTCCAGAACTGGACATCCGGACTTGAGGAACTGTCGACGCGGCTGTGGGAGGTTGGCGTGATTCAATCTCCGGAGCAATCGGTGATGTGTCTCAATATCTTCCATGCTCTTTACGATGGAAACAGTTTGGCCCTCCTTCTGGATCTTGTTGCCCAGATTTACCTCGACCAGCACAGTGCTTCGGAAGATGCGCCTCGGTTCCTTGACGTGCTGCACCTGGGTCCTCTTTGCAAAGATCCATCGGAGGAATCCTTCTGGAAAGAGCACTTTGCAAACTGCCGACCCCGAGCTCTGTCAAAGTCGGATCAAACAAATGGTGTCATCGAGTCGCTGGTCCAGAAGATCCAAATTGACACGACAGAGCCTTTGGACCACCTGAGAAAATCCCTCAACGTCACGGAGCAGGCGATCCTCCATGCCTGTTGGCTCTTGACTCTTCACCAGCATTATGCGTTCGTTCCTCCGATTGGCATGATCGCCTCTGGACGTACGATCGACGTGCCGGGAATTGCCAACGTCATTGGTCCGTTGTTCAACACCATTCCCAGTAATGTGCAACTTCGTGGTCTTAAATCATGGTCTGAAGTCGCTCAGCGGTGCCATGAATATCAAGTTTCCACCATGCCCTTCCAGTACACTGCTCTACGGGACATTATGAAATGGCTCGGAAAGAGCCCAGACGAAGGCCTCTTCGAATCACTGTTCGTGTTTCAGAGAGAAAATGCCGATATCGACGCGTCGACTAGCAGCCTATGGCAGCCGCTGGATTCCGAGGCGCAACATGAGTACCCGCTGGCATTCGAAATTGTGCGCAATGGCAATGAATCCCTTACTCTGACTCTTGCGGCGAAGGGTCACGTCCTATCCGCAGAAGCGGGGGAGCAGCTGTTGGTCAATTTCCAACGGATTCTTTCCGAGTTCGCTCAGAACCCTGACCACGAGTTGCCTTATACCAACGGTGTCGCGGAGGAGAGCTATGTACATGCAAATGGCGGAGCGGTTACGACAAACGGTTTGAACGGTATGGAACATGCGGGCAACTCTTCCTTCGAATGGACCAGCCAAGCTTCCACGATTCGAGATGTCATTGCAACTCTCGCCGGTGTTGATGTTCAATCAGTCAGTGAAGAAACATCAATCTTCGAAGTTGGTCTCGACAGTATCGATGCCATCAAACTGTCCTCGCGTTTAAGCAAGCTGGGCATCAAGCTCCCCGTAAGCGCCATCATGCGCCATCGCAATGTGAAGGCCATGACTAGCCAGCTTGCAGAGACAAATCATCATGAACAGAACGGGTCGTATCCGCTGCTGAGTCAAATGGAGGGAGCTTTGACAAACTTCCTGAAAAAGGAAAACCTCATGCCTGAGGGCGCTTGTCGAGTCCTTCCCGCAACGCCAATCCAAGAGGCGATGGTCGCCGAGATGTCTGCCTCCGCGTATCAGCACTACTACAATCATGAGGTTCTGCAACTCGAGCCTAATGTGGATCTCGCGAGACTTCAAGAAGCATGGAGAGCGGTCGTCAAAGCCCATCCTATCCTACGCACATCGTTTGTCGAGATCTGGGATCCCGAGATCTCGGCGTCCTATGCTCAGATTGTTCACAGTGAGGATGCATTTGACTTCCAGTCTGTGCATCTGAATGGGAAGTCCGTAGAATCAGTCATTGAGTCGCAACGCAAAAGAGCGGCCGAGGAACTCTCGGGTCGCCCTCTACTGAGCCTGACCATCGCAATCGATGGTGATGCTCGTTACCTCGTCCTCTCGATTTCCCATGCTCTGTACGATGGCTGGTCAATCAGTCTACTCCATGAAGATATTGCCAGGTCTTATGCCGGGGAAGACTGTACTCGTCCATCCTCGGATGCAATTCTCGAACAAATTATCGCATCGTCTGGTGATCGTGCTCTGAGATTCTGGAGGGCGACTCTGTCAAATTGCAAGCCAATCGCTTTCCCATCAGGTGAACATGCAGAGACTAGCTCACAGGTTGTCCATCGCGCAGAACGTCCGCTCTCTGTGCCCTTTGACAAGGCAGAGAGCTTCTGCAAGCGTCATGGCATTACAATGCAAGCACTGTTGGTCAGCTGCTGGTCCCTTGTTTTGGCGACTTATGTCAAGAACCTGGACGTCATGTTCGGTCTTGTACTTTCCGGTCGCAATGTGGCTGATTCGGAGAATGTCATGTTTCCCACAATGAACACAGTCGCCATGCGAGTCATTCTTCACGGAAGTCGTCTAGAACTGTTGAAGTACGTCCAGGAGACTCTACTTGAGATGTCTGAGCACCAGCACTTCCCACTGCGGCGAGCCAGACCGGACACTCGATCACGACAATTATTCGACACTTTGTTCATTTATCAGAAGAGGCCGTCTGACGTCCAATCTCAGACACCTGCGCTGTACCAATCCACGGGAGGAGCGTCGAGTGTGGAGTATCCGGTATGCGCCGAGGTTGAAGGCGATGGAAAGGGCCTGATCGCGAGGGTGGCTTGTCGTGGCAGCGTCCTGGGAGAGAATGACACTTCCGTGCTTTTGGGCCACATGTCTGAGGTGCTCTTGTCAATTGTCGATGAACCCGCTCGGCAGACAGTCGAATTTTCTGGCGATGCTATGAAGATCTGCGGGAATTCGATTGTCCCTGAAGAGCCAGGAGATTCTGACAAGTTGCCAACGCCAGAAGCACAAAAGCCTGGTCCAAGAGAGTGGTCAACTATCGAGTCCAAAATTCGCAATGTTCTCTCCGTTGTGTCTGGTGTTCCCGAGGATTCTATTGACAAGGAAGCGAACATCTTCCAGCTCGGCTTGGACAGCATCAGTGCCATCAAGGTTGCTGCGCTTTTGAAGAAGCAGTCCGTCAAGCTCGTTGTCAGCGATATGCTTAGAGCTGGGACAATAGAGAAAATGGCACTGGCAGTGAACAAGAGCCAAGCCAGTATCACCCAAGATGAAATTGACAAAGCTTTGGAAGAGTCGCTCAAGGGACTCGACGTCAATTCGTTGCTTCAGTCCTATGGAATTGATCCACAGGATACTGAGACAACAATGCCTGCCACTGCTGGACAGACTTACTTCCTTGCAATGCACAGCCTGAACCCAAAAGTGTTCTATCCCAAGTTCTACTACTTGGCGTCAGCGCAATTCAACACTCGAGTTCTCAACAGTGCCTGGTCACGTCTCATCCACGAAACACCCACGTTGAGAACTACTTTCCTTGCAACGGGCAACCCCCAGATGCCATATGTCCAAGCTGTTCTCAAATCGGTGCACAGCCCTCCTACCTGGCACGATGACCTCAAACATGCTATCAGCATCAGACGTGACTTTGGATCTGTCCCCGTTGCCCTTCACGTCTGCCGAACGTCTCGAGGGGTAGTATTCACGTTGCACCTCCACCATGCACTGTATGACGCCGTTAGCCTTCCACACATGATGGACCGACTTGCCCAGTTATGCAGCGAGTCCAAGTCCGAACCGAAACACGGGTCGCACAATCTGTCCCACCTCGTGGCATTCCAGCACATCCACTCGCCCGTTGATGTCCGGCGGCAATTCTGGCAAAAGTATCTGGGCCAAATCTCAACACCAGACGCCAGCGACGATCGAGTGGGTGATTTTGGCCCCATGCAGCAAGACTACCGGCCCGGCTTGGTTTCAAACATCTCTCGACTCGAAATAGCCGCCCAACGTCAGGGGCTTAGCATTCAATCAATCTTCCTGGCTGTCTATGCTCGCGTGCATACCAAGTTATTTGATGTGGCGGCTATCGACAATGAAACAATGACGCGGCCGCTCGTGGTTGGGTTGTATCTTGCCAATCGTGCGTATGGTATGGAGGGTCTATCTGAACTGGTTGCACCCACCGTCAATATCGTTCCACTTCGTCTGGATGACAAGCTCAGTGATGACCATGACTCACTATTTGTCGCTGCTCGGAAGATCCAGGAGGATATCAATGAAATCAGCTTGGTGGAACATGCCGGAGTCTCTCTACTAGAGATTGCCGAATGGACCGGGGTACACATCAGCACCTGCATCAATTTCCTTCGACTGCCGGAACTAGAAGCCTCCAACGGCGATGCAAGTGATAAAGTGATCTTCCACTCCATCGCCAGCGACGAGGTGGCACCGCCCCGTATATCTAGCTCGAGTTCCCACCCACTTGATCCCGCCCAGACCAACGGTGACACAGCCTTGTCCGATTCCGTCCAAGCGAACGGATCCGCTTCTTCGGTGGCGGCGATGAAAGAAGTCTTCTGGGTAAGTTTTGACCTATCCCGTATATCCACTATGGCAAGCAGCGGACACTAATGCAAATCTACGTTTTGAAACAGCCTACGATCGACGTTGAGGCAGCTATCCGAGAGGACCGACTGGATTTTGGTCTCTTTGCGCCTGATACTCGTCTCGATCGCCCCACTGCCGAGAAGGTGATGGAGACGATGAGGCATGAAATGACAGCGTTAGTTGCATCTTCATAATCTCCATAGAGTCCCCGAGGGAGCGAGCTCAGCAAGATAAGATACAAAAAATCATGAGAGGAAAAAGAAATCGAGGAAGGCGACAAGTCGATTGGAGGGATCCTGCTCTACTCTGCTCTGCAAAACCTGGGGCTTGTTTATTTTGGCGTTCAATTTTTTTTTTCGCGATTTCTCTTTCGCATTGTGATTTGGTTACCCGGAGCAAGAGAAAGAGGCTGTCTCCTTTCCTGTGCATATATTGCTTTTTTTGGTGTACTTTTGGCGTTTTGGATGTGTTCGTTTTCACCCGTGGTGCCATTTTCAATATATCGAATTGCATAGAACCCGAGGAGCCGATGATTTTCAGAAAACAAAAGAATAATTTGATGCTTCAAGGACCCACGGAAGCTGTGTGGGACGAGCGGATCAGCCTTTGTTGATACTGCCGCGTCTCCACCGGGCAAATAAACACGAACGCCTGGGGAATCCGTTTGATACCGAGTTGTGTGAGCTCTCTGATCTTCAACCAGAACCCAAAAAGACCAAAAATGAGACCGTGGACATGGACGGTCCGCACCGAATGTGAGCTTGTTGCGTCTGCCTGTTGCTTCAGCTTGACATTAGGGGAAAGTTAGTTTGCTCCCGGAAGAACTGAGCCGGGACCGGGTGGAAGTATTGGGGCTCATTCCACAGTCTGCCCTAAGCAGCAAAGCTCCAGCGCGAATGATGGATCAGATCAGACGACTGTCGATGGCGGAGCAGTGGGCTCATGGGTGGCAGCTTTTGCTGCAAGGGGAGTTCGCGTGGCGGGCCTTTGATAGGCTCCAACAATGGACAATGACTGGGCATGGCGCAAGTGGGCCGAACTCGCCATGGTACTGGCTAGACCGGTCTTCCGAGAAGCCGTACAGTACAACAATTGGCTTTTTTCTTGCTCTTGCTTTCACAAAGGCTGCATGGTTCTTTTGTTTTCGCAGGTCACAGGCAGGAGGGTCGTGAAGAGGATACGGACGGTGTAGACATCGTCCTGGGTGGCGTTTGGGTCTGGCGCAGGGGCGACCCCGGAATCGCTTCCCCTCTCCCGAGTCCCAACAAGCGCCGGACCTCACAGACCGTGGAACACAGGAACACAGAAACTCCCCCCTTCCTGCAGGTAATAGTCTCGATGCAATTGGTGTTTTATGTATAGATAGTAGGACATAGAGGGGTAGTATCCAATGAATAAATGAGTAGAGTACTGCTCCTGGCGGTATAGATCACCTGCGGCAGCACCTGACCTCACCTGGGCCTGGTTACATAAGCGCTATTTGTTTATGTCACGACGCGTCCCCGCCGCTAAACCCAAACGGGCATCGAGGGATCAACAACGCGACGTGCGCGTTGATCGGCCTGCCACTCGAGAGCCTAAAGTCATTTATTCTCTTTGCATCTCGTGCCTTCGACTCCCACATACCTACCTGTTCGACCCTCTTCCTCCTCGATCATCCCATCCCATCGCTTTACCGGTCGTTCCACCCAGGATCTCTCTCGACAACGGCTGGAATCCTGCTCCCTCTCAACCTCGATTAGATCACATACTCACATTCCCGCCCCTCCCTGCCCAAAACTCGCGTGGGCTGATCTCGCTCACGTCCGCAACTTGGAGGGGGGACCTATCCCTTGCACGCCGGTTCTTCCCTTGGATTCCTTTGGGACTCTCGGAGAAATCATCCGATCCCAGACATTGGCCCTGCCTTGTTCAGCGCCCTCGAGAGGAAGAAGGGCGAAATCGTCATCACCCCCCGGCCCCCCATCATCCCATCATCCTGTCCGCGACTCCGAATGTCTGTGTGGCCATCCTGAAACATTCCGACGCGACCCTTCGAAACACAAGGCAGAGGCACAGCACGCCTAACCCGCTCTAGACACACGCGCGCGCCTTGTTTGGTAGTCCCCCGTGACCGATCGGAGGACCAACACGACGGAATTTCTGTTGCCTCGCGATGAGTGGGTGAACCGCGACTGCTCTTTTGCTGTTTCCTTGCCACTTTTTGCGGCTGCGCCTTCCCAGCATTCCAGTGCACCTTCTTTGCGTGCCTGTCCTGGGGTCATCAGGAGCATCAGTATCCTGTTGACTCACTTGGGGTTGGAACGCCTACCTACACTCGCTCTTGACTGCGTTGTTACCCGCCCATCTCGAAGTCGCGTCAGAGGCGCCTTTTCTTGTTGTGGAGGATTTGGGGAGGAAATATCACCAGTTAACTTTTTTTCGTCGACACTCGCAGTAGTTGGAATCGTCCTGGGTCACAATCTTTGAAGTGGTTGGAAGATCGTTAGATCCCATCCATCGAACGAAAAGTGAGAGATCAACCAAGTGTGGTCGGATCGAAGTCTCATTCTGGGCTTGTTGCGCGGCACGTCGAGCAAACATTCCCCAAAATGGTTGCGACCTTCTCACCTCACCGGGACTCCGGAGGCACCCTCCATCTCTCATCCCACTCGCCCCTCCATCACGTCGATGCCAGTTCCGCCATTAGACAGCTTCGGCGCTCCTTGTCGCGCTCGCCATCCAAGAGCTCCAACTTCTTCCTCAACTCCCGCACTCACTCACCATCAAAGTCCGCTACATACATTTCATCACCTCTGTCGCCTTCGCGGCGATCCTCGCACAACAACTTTGTCCTCTTCCCCTCCACTGGACAACAATCACCACTCGCAGTCCCTTATCCTCCCAGCGCAAAGATCACTCGGCCGGTCATGCGGCGACGAACGTCCCCCCGCAGTCCGGCCAAATGCGCTCTCACCGTGTCTGCTGATGGGGGCAACTCAGTTTCGTCTCAGCCCATTCCCATCATCGCGCCTGGTGAAGAGAACGCCTTGACGCTGGATGATTTGGCCGACCCAAGTGAGAGTAACTCTTGCGCCACTCCCTGTCTCAGCACCACCCCAACCGCCCCTCTCGCCGAATCAACATTTGCGCCCCGCACTACCTTGTCGCGTATCGAGAAGCGTCGCAGTGGGACCTTTGGTTCCTTTGCGACTGTTAGTCCCTTGAAGCGTAGTGACGGCATCATGAATCTGGACCAAGCTTCTCGCGGCAGCCCCTCTGCCAAGCGACGCAGTGTTCACGCGTCGAACTTTGCGGCTGACTTTAGCATCTTCGACCATGAAAGTGAGACTGCGCCTGCAAGTCCCGCTGGAAATGGCGATGAGACTACGTCCTACTTCCCCACTCCAACTCAACCTCTCAACCCTTTCGCGACCATCCCCAAGCGATCTTCCTCACTCCGGCGATCGACTCTCCAGCAGCGCCAAGTAGAGCGCCCTCTCTTTGGTCGCCCCAGGGGTTTGGGTGACGCCGAGGCCTCGCCTGGCACCCCGCTGGCGGTTCGACCTCGCATGTCCTTTGACAGCGGTCTTTTCCAGTCGGGTCAGGAATCATCAAGCCTCTTTTCTCCTCGCCCTCCTCCTGCCAGTCCTCTTTTCTCGCCCGCTCCTCCCGCTGTCAACACCAACACATCCAATCTTGGAACCACTCAACCTTCTCGCCCTGCTGCTCACCCTCTCTCCCGCACCATCACCCAATCTTCCTCCGGGTCAAGTCTGGAAGACTCACCCACTCACGAACATGTTCAGAAGCCTGAGCGCGCGCCGCGACCTATCATGAACTTTTCCAAGTCACTTCCCGCTGGTGCCACACGGCCTGCTCCGGTGCGCCGGGTGACTCGTGAAGAGGCGACCTCAACCGAGTCATTCGCAACACCGGAGAATTACAAACTGGTCAAGCCTTTACCAGCTGCGTTCATGTCGACTGGGTTGATCTCAAAGAAGAATCGCAACGCCGAGGAGGTGCATGGAGGTGGTTTCAACAAGAACATGCCTGACACCCCGTGCAAGCGTCCTGTCAACCTGTTCACGGCTGGCGTCAACTCTCCCCTTCCTGAGGGTCTCTTCAATAAGTCTCAGTTTGGTCGACAGCCCGAGGCAGCGCCGGCGTCCCCATTCAACCCACCTGCCTCGTCTGCTCGCCCAAAGGCTGGCCCGTTTGCCCGTGGCATGGGCATCTTTGGCAACAGTTTCACGCGTCCGGAGCTGTCGCGTCGGGGAAGTGTCGTGAGCGTGGATGGTGATGACATGCTGCAGGCCCAATCCCCGTCGCGCGACGATAGCCAACCCATGACCGATTCCGACCTCCCTCCCACCCCAACCAAACAAACCTTCCTTCCATCTCGCACATATCCTCCTGCCACTTCTCAAATCGCCTCTCTGGAGCGTCTGTCGGAATCTCGAGGCAGCGCCCATTCCACTCCTTTGCGTGACCGATTCTTGCAGGCCTCGACTACTCCTCGCACTCCTCGCGACCAGTTCTTCCCTCCCGACCCCAGTGGCTTGTCAATCTCCGTACCGAATGACCAGCAGCCGCTTCAACCAGACTTTGGTAGCAGCATCAACCTTCCTGCTACCCCGACTGGTCCTCGTGAGTCTTTCCTTTCGAGCAAAGGAGCCAGCCTCCAGCTCAGTGGGTATCAGGCCCCGGATGTCGACTCTAGCTTGACCTCGCGCTTTGCAAAGGTTGAGCTCATTGGTACTGGAGAGTTCTCTCAGGTCTTCCGCGTTGCTGAACCACACGACACAGCTTTCTCTTCTGTGTTCTCCCTTCCAACCGGTGGGCGCCAGTCACCCACTAACTTGGCTCACCAGGTCTGGGCTGTGAAGAAGAGCAAGCACCCCTACACGGGATTGAAGGATCGTGAGCGTCGCATTCGCGAGGTCGATATTCTGAAGGCGCTGGTCAACTCGGACCATGTCGTTAACTTCCTGGACAGCTGGGAGATGAAGGGCCATTTGTACATTCAGACTGAGTTTTGCGAGGAGGGTAGTCTGGATGTCTTCTTGGCCCGTGCTGGCCTTAAGGCTCGGTTGGATGACTTCCGCATCTGGAAGATCCTGCTCGAGCTCTCTTTGGGATTGAAGCATATCCATGACCAGGACTTTATTCACCTGGATCTGAAGCCTGCCAATGTTTTGGTCACCTTCGAAGGTGTTCTAAAGATTGCTGACTTTGGTATGGCCACCCGCTGGCCTGCCGAGCAGGGCTTTGAGGGCGAGGGTGATCGCGAATACATTGGACCTGAGATCCTGATGGGCCAGTTCGACAAGCCTGCCGATATCTTCTCCCTCGGTCTGATCATGTTTGAAATTGCTGGTAATGTGGAGCTTCCCGACAATGGTCTGTCTTGGCAGAAGCTTCGCAACGGCGACATGAGCGATGTGCCCAGCTTGACCTGGAGCTCAGAACCGAGCATCTTCCGTGATGCCTCTGGCAATCCCATCTCCGAGGAGTCGTCCTTTGAAGAGCTCTGTGCATCTGATCTCGGGGATCACGACTTTGACGGGTTCTTGGCTGGCCGAAAAGCGCACAAGCCATCCCGAGCCGCTCGCAGCGGTGAGCTTGTCCATCCTCCCGACTTTATGATCGATGCTCGCCATGATCAAGCTTTGGACAAGATTGTCGGCTGGATGATCTCTCCCAAACCGCAGGATCGACCCACGGCTGACCAGATCCTGGAAACTTACGGTGTACAATTCGTGAACCGTCGCCGTCGCGCCGGTGCCACCGTCTTCGAGGGCAACTGGGGGCCCGCCGACGAGATGTTGACCGAAGATGCCGTGATGATCGATGTGTAATCTATCTCCCCTTTTTTCCAACCTTTGTGCATATGGAGGGTGTTTCGTGCTGTCGATTTCTTTTTTTTTTCCTTTGTCATCTGTCGTTCTGGCGTCGACACGACTCGGCGCTTTGCTTTTCACCTGGTTCTTGCCTATCTTTCTAGGCCATGTTAACTGATTACGACCATTTCTTTTTCTCTCAACGCTTGGCTTTTCGGGTCGAAGCCATTTCATCTCAACTGCTCTCTCGTTTGTGATACCATCATGATCCTCGAATTTTGGGTCTTATCACACCTTCCACCCCAGTTGAACGGACCTATGTCCACCATTTGTCATGACCCGGAGGAGTTTTGCAACGGTTGCAATACCCGGAGTTCAGCGCGGCGTTTCTCCATTCGTTCTGGGGCGTCTTGTCTTTTTCCACCTTATCATTTCCTTTGTACCATTTCCCAGCATTACCAGGTGTCACGAATGTACCAATATCCCCCATGTCACAGGGTATTCATTGCTCACGGGCTGCCAGCCCTGCTTTCATCTGATCTCCGGTGGACTCGGAATATTGACGTGCTGGTTGGTTGTAAATTGGCATTGCGTTTTCTGAGCTTGTCGAAGCTTGGCTCGCAGTGTAGGGATTTCTCGTTGACCGGTTGGCTTGATCTGACTCGGTTGCTTTCCCCAATTTTTCCACCTGTGGCTCGTTAACTGGTTGGCTAGACCCGCCTTCAGTGACTTCCTTCTGGCATTTTGGCGGTCCTGGACTTTTCCCTTTTTTTTCTTCTCTTGTACCCTCTTCCACCATCTGTTTGAGTAACGATGAATGATTGCGGCCATGCTGTGTTAGATTAGCGAGATCTGCTCTTTTTTCTGTGTGGCCAGATTGGTTCCATGTTTATGGATAACTGGAACCCAAATGATATCCCAATGAAACGCTTGATTATTTGTTAATTATTGTGCTACTTGTAAAATATTATCTGCATGTAGACCTGCATATTTCGCTTGTGACAAGCCTAATAATAGATATGTTATAGGTAATAAGTCTGCGCATGCACAACATGCCCTAGGGTATCTTAGGTACCTGAAGGGCGTTGTTAAGCTGTGGAGGCTACCAGTTAGAACCAGATATATATCTCAGGACCAGCTTGACGCTCTTACCAATTACAATCTCAACTAGGTGATCATTGTTCACCTTGGTATCTTAAAAGGAGATTCAACTTAGAAAATATAGCAGTTTCTCAGTAGCTACTAGATATCAGTGGTTCTAGTGTGCTGTGTGTCCAAAAGTGGTAAATGGGGATATACTTCGGAAGATGAGATGTTCCCGCCGTCCACTCGCGGTTTGGGATCGCCACTAGTCTTGGCGCGACCTCCGAGCTCTGCTCTCCGCATCCGTTGCACCTTCAAATTTATTTCCCAGCCCACTTATCCTTTACTGGCTCCTAGCAGGCCACTAAACTCATTTAATTTACTTGCGCATCATGCAATCTATCCTCTAAGACTTTCAGAACATTACCGCACCCCCGTGGAGCCACTCGAACACCACCTTGATCCTCCCCAACCTCCGCGCCCACCATGGACAACAAGACCTTCGTGTCCGACTCTCTCATCCGCCTAACCGGCGCGTCAGATCCAATCGCAATTGACTTTGTCCTTGCCGAAGCTTCATCTGCCAAATCTGCGTCCTCCCTCCAAGACAAACTGGTCTCTTTCCTCGATGGTAGCCCCGACGAGATCGGCGCATTCTGTGGGCAGCTTTTCTCCCGAGTAGGGAAGAACAGCCAGCCCAGCGCATCGGCCTCGAAATCTACAGCCAGCAAGGAATCCTCAAAGAAGAAATACCGCCTTGTGGACATGGGCGAGGATATCCCTGATCCTGCATCATCACTGGGGCCTGTCAACGTCGAGGCAGAGCGCGAGAGACGGCGGCGTCGTGATAGGGAGAGGGATAGCGAGCGGGATCGAGACCGGAGTCGTCGGGACAAGGATGATAGCCGAAAACGAGATCGCAGCAGGGACGCAGAGAGTCGAGATCGACCACGCACGAAGAAGTTGCGACAGAGGGATGCGGACGATTTCGACGACCGCTGGGGTGATGAAGAAGTCGCCGAAGATGAACGATACGCCGACGAAGACGAATTTGCCGAATCACCGCCAAAGCGCACACGGCTTGAAGATGGCTCGGCCTCTCCGCGCGCCACATCGCCTGCCGAAGATATCGACCCTCAGACCAAACAGGAGATCGAGCGGCAAAAGGATTTACGCGAGAGAGATGAGTTTGCGAAACGCTTGGCCAATAAGGATAGTTCCAAATCTAAGAAGATTGTGGAAGATCGGACACGGGACAGCGAGGCTGCGCGGAGACGTGCGTTGGCGGACGATGCCGACGCGCGGGCGTCTGTGATGCCTGATCTGCGTGAGCGCTCACGTCAAGAATATTTGAAGAAGCGTGAGGCGGAGCGACTCGCTCTGCTGCGGCGCCAAGTTGCAGAGGAAGCTGCCGAGCTGCGCGAGAACCCGAATCTCACGCGCCGGGAGAAGGAAGAATTTGCGCGGAACCGGGAGGTTCTACGGATTGCGGAGGAGCGACTTCGGATCGACGACCATCGTGATGGATACATGATGCCTGAAGATTATATCACGGAGAAGGGCAAGATTGATCGCAAGAAGAAGGAAGATGCGCTGTATAAGCGGTATGTGGATCGTGACGAGATCGGCCAGGAGAAGTTCGTCACCGAACACGAGGAGTGGGAGCTGGAGCAAGCCGCCAAAGCCAAAGCGCAGATCAAAAAGGCCGAGTTTGTCGACGAGGGTGACTACGAATATGTTTTCGACGATACGCAGCAGATCAACTTCGTGATGGAGTCCAAGATTGAAGGCACACAGAAGCCGATGACGCAGGAGCAACTGCGATTTAAGCAGCAGGTGGATGCAGCAGAGAAGAAGGCTGCGACTATGGAGGAGACCCGGAAGAGCCTGCCCATCTATCAATTCCGCGACCAGATCATTCAGGCTGTGCATGACCACCAGGTTCTGATCATCGTTGGTGAGACGGGTTCTGGTAAAACCACCCAGATCCCGCAGTATCTCCACGAGGCTGGTTTCACCAAGGACGGACTGAAGATTGGCTGCACCCAGCCACGTCGAGTTGCTGCCATGAGTGTTGCTGCTCGTGTTGCCGAGGAGATGGGCACCAAGATCGGCAACGAGGTTGGTTACGCTATTCGTTTCGAGGATAACACCAGCGACAAGACCATCCTGAAGTATATGACCGACGGCATGCTTCTGCGAGAGTTGCTCACAGAGCCGGATCTGGGCCAGTACTCGGCGCTGATGATTGACGAGGCCCACGAGCGGACGGTGCCTACCGATATTGCTTGTGGTCTCTTGAAGGATATTGCCAAGGCACGACCTGATCTGAAGCTCCTCATTTCCTCAGCCACTATGGATGCGCAAAAGTTCCAAAAGTACTTTGATGATGCGCCTATTTTCAACATCCCCGGTCGTCGGTACCCAGTCGACGTGCACTATACCTCGCAGCCCGAAGCCAATTATCTCGCCGCGGCTATCACCACGGTCTTCCAGATCCATGTTACCCAGGGCCCTGGCGATATCCTGGTCTTTTTGACAGGTCAAGAAGAAATCGAAGCCGCAGAGCAAAGTTTACAAGAAACGGCACGGAAACTCGGTAGTAAAATACCAGAGATGATCATTTGTCCCATCTACGCCAATCTACCATCCGAATTACAGACGAAGATCTTCGAGCCTACGCCGCCCAAGGCGCGCAAGGTCGTTCTGGCCACTAATATTGCCGAGACCAGTTTGACTATTGACGGCATTGTTTACGTGATTGATCCTGGTTTTGTGAAAGAGAATGTGTTCAACCCTCGGACAGGCATGGAGAGTCTAGTCGTGACGCCTTGCTCGCGAGCCTCTGCTAATCAGCGAGCTGGTCGTGCTGGACGTGTTGGACCAGGCAAATGTTTCCGACTGTATACCAAGTGGGCATACTACAACGAATTGGAAGAGAACACCACGCCCGAGATCCAGCGCACGAATCTCAACAGTGTGATTCTGATGCTGAAGTCGCTTGGTATCGACCAGTTGCTCGACTTTGATTTCATGGACCCACCACCAGCAGAGACCATCATTCGCGCCTTGGAACAACTCTACGCACTCGGCGCATTGAATGACCGCGGCGATCTCACTAAGGTTGGCCGACAGATGGCCGAGTTCCCTACGGACCCAATGCTCGCCAAAGCCATTCTCGCCGCAGGCCAATACGGCTGCGTCGAAGAAGTCCTCTCCATCGTATCCATGCTCGGCGAAGCCAGCGCCCTCTTCTTCCGTCCCAAAGACAAAAAAATCCACGCCGACAGCGCCCGCAACCGCTTCACCATCAAAGACGGCGGCGACCACCTCACCCTCCTCAACATCTGGAACCAATGGGTCGACTCCGACTTCAGCGTGGTCTGGGCCAAAGAAAACTTCCTCCAACAACGCAGTCTAACCCGCGCCCGCGACGTCCGCGATCAACTCGCCAAGCTATGCGACCGCGTCGAAGTATCCGTCAGCACCTGCGGCTCCAACAACATGGTCCCCATCCAAAAGGCCATCACGTCCGGTTTCTTCCCGAACGCAGCGCGTCTACAGCGCGGTGGCGATAGTTACCGCACGATTAAGAATGGGCAGTCTGTGTACTTGCACCCGTCGAGCACGTTGTTTGAGGTTAACCCGCGCTGGGTGATTTACTTTGAGCTGGTGTTGACGAGTAAGGAGTATATGCGGAGTAATATGCCGTTGCAGGCGGAGTGGTTGGTCGAGGTTGCGCCGCATTATTACAAGAAGAAGGATTTGGAGTCTTTGGGGTTGGATAGGAAGGTTCCTAAGGGGGCTGGGGCGGCTGGGGAGAAGAGCCGGACTTGATTGGGGAGGATACATGGATGAGTTGGGCGGTTAAGTGTCTGTTGTGTTTTGTATATAAAGATCTAAGTGGAAAATAGTCATGATTGTCATTCAATGCCTCAATAGCTGGACAGCAAATACTAGAACTGCATAGTTTGTTGTCTCCAAACATCATCCAAGAAAGTCCCCTTACGTCTATGTAATTCCCCACGTGGAAAGAACCGATATTAATCCGTGCAGTAAAAATATCCTTGTTAATCAATGCTTGATACTAATGGAATTGTCATTCCGTCAGGATACAAGGGTGCCAAGACCAGCTAAAGAAATGAAGCAATCACCATGCAGCTCCTAGCGCTGGCAAGTCACCTGATAGTGTAGGCTGAATGTTGCCCCTCCTCAGTGACCAGACCTAAACTACTTCTAACGCTTTCTCCCTCAAAGCTTGAAGTATTCTTCATGCGCTGAAATCACTGCCTTGATCATGGCTCCGACGTCATTTGGCGACCAAAACTCGGGGATTCAGATCGCAAATAATTATGGATCAATCAATGCTCCAACAGGTACACTAGAACTCGTTTGGCCCCTCGAACTACGCGATAGTCAAGTCACTGACTTGAGACTGTGTCCAATCCTAAAGACAAAGATGCCGCAAACAATGAGTGTCTATCAGCTCTTCTATCCACCTACCCTGGAGTATCCGATCCGCACGACCACATGAGAGAAATCGAACAAGCGAAAGGGGGCCTCCTCAAAGACTCATCCGACTGGATATTCCATCATCCCAGTTTTAGACAGTTTCTGCTCGATGACCAGAAGCGACTCCTGTGGATAAGGGGCGAGCCCGGACATGGGAAAACGATGCTGCTGATAGGCATTATCAAAGAGTTGGAGGACTCATCGCCTCAAGCTGGACTTGCCTACTTCTTCTGTCAAGGCCCGAACGCGCACATGAATAGTGCCACAGCTGTCCTGAGAGGCCTCATCTACCGTCTCATCATGAAAAAAGATTTCCTGATAAAGCACCTGCGTGAGAGATATGATCGCCACAAAGGTATCTTTCAAGATGGGAGCTCTTTTTTCGCCCTGTCGGATATAGCTGGCTGCATGTTGCGGGATCCTGAACTCAGGAGCGCATACATTGTTATCGATGCTCTTGATGAGTGTGAAACAAGTCAAGATCAGCTACTCAATTTCATCGCTGAGAACATCTCCGTATCGCCTTCTGTCAAGTGGATTGTTTCGAGTCGCAACGTGCCAAAAATCATTGATCGGCTCGGTCAAGCTAGCCCTGAGCTTCAAATACAATTGGATCTGGCAGACAACCCAAAAGAGGTATTTCAAGCAGTCAATGCTTATATCGATGCCAGAATAGCGAACATTCAAACCTTGAGGACCAGCAACGAGCTTAAAAAGCAAGTGCGGGATGTCATGCGTGACAAGGCAGCGAATACATTCCTGTGGGTAGCCCTCGTCGCCAAGGAGCTCGAGGAAGTCAGGAAGTGGAATATTCTCAAAGTTCTGGACTGCATTCCATCGGGTTTGGCTGGTCTGTATGACAGAATGATGAGACAGATTGAAAATTTGGACATGGACGACCCGGTCCTCTGTTACAGGGTTCTTGCAACAGCTACCCTAGCATACCGTCCGCTTCACTTGGCGGAAATGGGGGTCTTGGCTGGATTACCCGATGAGATCTCGAGCGACCCTGATAACGTCAAGGGGGTTGTGAGCCTGTGTGAATCGTTCTTCAGGATTCAGAATGACTTCGTTCAATTTATCCACCAATCAGCAAAGGATTATTTAAACAACAACGCAAACGAGGTTCTTTTTGCTCCAGTCCGTGGAATCACTCATCTTGATATGTTCTCGAGATCAATTGATATTCTCTCGGAGAAGCTAAAGCGGAACATTTATCAGCTTGAGATTCCTGGGACGCTGATAGAAGAGATCACAGTGCCAGAGTCTGATCCGCTGAGGCAAGTGCGGTACTCTTGTATCTACTGGGTCACTCATCTCTGGGACTGGAGCCAGACCGACACGAGACTTGAAGGCATCCTGCAAAATGATGGCGTAGTGCATGGATTTCTCAAGAATCATCTCCTTCATTGGCTCGAAGCTTCATCTCTGATTGGAGCTATTGAAGACGCGATATATGCGGTGATAAAGCTTCAAACACTGGTCAAGGTCAGTGGAGTGCGACCGTTAACAAGATCGAAACAAGAATATTTGTCTAACAATATATAGATGGCTGCCGAGGAGTCTGCTCTGAAGGACTTGATTGAAGACGTGTGTCGCTTCGTTCGGAAGAACGGTTCCATGATACAGGTGGCTCCGCTCCAAGCCTATGTGTCTGCTCTTTTGTTCACCCCGAGTGAAAGCTTGACTCGCAAAACGTTTGCGAGAGAGGAGCCAACATGGATACTGAGAAAGCCAGCCGTCGAAGAGTATTGGGATTCAACCGTTCAGAGCCTTGAGGTTAGATCCTTGCAACGTTCACTTACATTCTCTCATAACTCGAGGATATTGGCTTCGCAGTCATCTGATAGCATTCAACTTTGGGATGTTTCCACAGGAATGCTCCGGAATCAATTCAAGTACAGCATAACAGGAGGCTGGCAATTTGAATGGCCCATGATATTTTCGCACGACTCGGAGCTGCTAGCAATGACACCCGTCAAAGGGACTGTTTTCATTTGGGAGGTCAAAACAGGCATCCAAAAGCATAAGATTGAATGCAATTCAAGGGTTACCCATTTAGCATTCTCACATGACTCGAGTCTCTTTGCTGTCTGTTATCCTTCATACAGCGAGCTTTGGGAAACGAATACGTGGTCACTAAAGAAAACTTTTCCTCACGGTAAGGCGTGCTTTTCTCCTAAGATGGAGATGTTGATTCTACTGAATGAGACAATGGAAATTCGGGACATTAGTACGGGCTCACTTCGCCAAACCCTTCGGCCAGGAGGTGAAGTCTCAATGGCGGTTTTCTCGAACGACTCAAAGCTCTTGGCATTAGGATATCAGAGCGGTGCTATTCATATCTGGAATGTCGCTTCATCATCACTCGAACGAATCATCAAAAGTCACACGTGTTGGATCACCTTCATGAAATTCTCTCATGACTCACGGATCTTAGTCTCGTCATCATCAGGAGATGGGCTCATTATGGTCTGGAATGCTATCACTTGGACTGTAATATCCACAAGTGATGGCCAAAACTCGCGAGGGTTCGATCCAAATCCGATGGCCATGTCTCTTTCAAACGACTGCAAGCTACTAGCTTTGGCAACGAGAAAACGGGGCCAGCCTATTCGAATCTGGGACATGGCAAGGCTTCCTCATGAGCCCAAACCCGATGAACCAAGCGGAGGCTCTAAAAGTGTTGTGTTTTCAGAAGACCTGAAGCAATTAGTATCGCAATGGTCACCGGATGATGGAAAACTTATCACCACTGTCGCAAATACCTCTACTGGGTTGATTGAGAAGCGATTTGAGCTGGACTGGAGCGAAAAGTGGATTGTTGGATGGTCTCGTGACCTGAGGTTGTTTGCCCGGACCTCTCATGACGATACCACCGAAGTAGTGGAATCAGATTCCGGAGTGATCAGGCAACTCCTCATACACCAATGGAGCAGTCCCATAAGAGGAAAATTCTCGAACGATTCAAATCTTCTGGCATTGTTCTCTGCGAAGGGAGATCGGATTACTATTACTATCTGGAGCACCGTGACTGGCCAATTGCTTCGTACACCTGTCAATGACCTTCAATACAAAGAAGGCGATGGATTCTCGAATGACTCCAGGTATTTTGCTGTAGCGCATAAGGGTAAAGTCAAGATTTGGGACATGGACACGACACCCGAAACCTCATCAGCCAAGGAGGCTCTGACAGACCCCGAGCAGATGCCTTGTTGTCTCGCCTTCTCACACGATTCGAAACTCCTGGCTACGGCACAGCAACATAAAGATCATTTGAATTATAGTATTCAGATTTGGAACATATCAACCATGGCGCCTAGGGAGACAGTCCAGATTGATACACCAATACGAAGCCTATCGTTCAGCTCTGATGCATCATTTCTGATGACTGATCTGCGCTGTGTTGCTATCCCCAATAACGAACCTGACGCTAGCTTTGCTGGAGAGACAGTCGTCATGGATCCAAAGTACCTAGGGTTCTATTTAAGCCGTGACTTCTCATGGGTTGAGCTTCAAGGCAAGAAGATTGTTTACATTCCAGGCGATTATCGACCGAACAATAAATTGTCCGCTGTATCCCGAAACAGTTTCCCCGCAGCTGTCACTACTATTGCCACTTGCTATGATTCAGAGAAGTCTTGGTTGATGGAGCTAGCTGAGACTGAACCAAGCTATGTCTAAGTTGTGAATAGAAGAACCAGAATCAAAAGAGGTCTAAATTTGCTGTTTAGTAGCAAGCAGTAACTCGCATAGATAGGTCACGATGCATTAAGACTATTCTGGCATAGATTGAAGATGGTCATAATGCTCGAATAGTGGAGAATATCACGTGTTTGGGGGTCAACAAAGTGAGTGAAAGAGGAGAGATCTATAGCCGATAGGGAATATTCAATAGCCGAACGTCTCTACAACTACCCTTCCATAGATATCTACCTAAATACAGAGTCATTATAGAAGTATGAAACACCTCTAAGATAGATCGTCATAACATGCATTTCCAAATAAATCTCGGAATAATAATAATATACACCAACTAAATAATTCCGGAACCCCCCTCTACACCAATCAGCAGCGACGTATTCGCAATTGGCCCGACCGCGGCACACCCCGATTTTACCTCGGCCCCGCCCCCCAGACTTTCGACTCCGCCGAGCCGAGTCTCACTCTCCGCGGCCTTTAAACGTCACATTCTCCTCTTCCCAGTTAACTCTGAACATACCACCTATCACACCACCCACAAACCAAATCACAACAAACCCATCGCCCACCATGTCCAAGTCCTTCACCCCCGCCGAGGTCGCCGCCCACAACAACGCCGACAAGGGCATGTACATCATCGTCGACTCGTCCGTCTACGACGTCACCAAGTTCGTCGACGAGCACCCCGGCGGCGCGAAGATCCTCAAGCGTGTGGCGGGTAAGGATGCTTCTAAGCAGTTCTGGAAGGTATGCACGACCCGGCGAGGAAGATATTAGCCCCTTCCCTTTCTCTTTTATCTACGCTCCTAGTTTGTGCTCGGTATCTTGGTGTGGCATGCGCTAATACCCGGGGAAACATGTGTAGTACCACAACGAGTCCGTTCTGAAGAAGTACGCGCCCAAGTTGAAGGTTGGTGATGTCAAGGATGCTGCGAAGCTGTGAGCACCACGCAATAATGGATCATACACATACATAAGAGCGAGCGCATAAATGGATGGGGGGGGGGGGGGGGGTTGAGAGACGCCATGCTGCAGCTGCACACGTGTCTTGCTTTGGAAAATAGTGGACCCGCCGATCGGAATGAGCTGAGGGCGATACTGTCGAGTTAGCGAATATCTTGATTGCCGACGAGGCTGGATGGCGGTTGTGAGGTGGATATGGATTCTTAGAATTGGAGTATTGAGAAGATGTGTTTATACCCGCTTTATACGACATTTCTGTTTTTGTGCAATTACTTCCATACTATATTCATACAAGTTTACATCTGATAGAAGAGCGTAGGTTTATCAAGAGGAGAGAAATAATCATTATCTGTACAAAGTACCTAGTAGCACGGTATGATATGATATAATATCATGCAAAAGACAAAATATTGATTGAGTGATTCAACTCCAACGCCCCATAATCCATAAATCCATCGCTACTTCGAATTGGTATCCTGTCGCACAATGGTATCAACATGATCAATGATCAAAGCAAAAAAAAAAGAGGGTGCAAGTTTGAAGTTTGAATGGGCACAATCCAAAGATGCCCAAGCGCTCGAAGGAGCTGAGAAAGTTCAACAAAAATAGGAGTGAAAGTCAAGAGGAAAGAAGAAGAGTAATGCAAGGTATGTAGGTCAGAAGAGGATGTGAGTGTTAGTGTTGGTGTCGATGTCAGTGTCTTCATCAGTGCCAAGACACGAGGAATAAAAGCATATATACGGGGCTGCATGAGCGCAAAAGGGGCCAAAAGAACAAGATAGAAAAGAAGGGGAAAAAATAGAAAATGAAGGCAAAGGACAACAGAGCCCTCGAAGCGCCACAGGCATCCATCTAGAACCCGCGGAACGGATCCGACCGGAAAGAAAGCTCACTCTCATCCACAGACGGCGCATCATAAGCACTCCACTGACTGGACGTCTTCCGCGCATGCCTCATTTTCATAGACGGCACGGCCCGCGGCCGATTAATTTGCTCGGCATGGTGATCAATAAACGCCTCCATGCGGACAGTACCAACATCAAACATATTGCTCGTCGCCGTATTCGTCGTGCGTCCACTACCCTCCGAAGTGCGGCTAATACTGCTCCGACCACTTCGAATGCCCTGCGGCAAAGGCGGTGGCGCCACGGGCGAGAAATACGGCTCGTTCGAACCAGTTGTCCCGCTGTGAGACGAGGGCATGGTACCCTGGCTGGAGAAGCTGCGGATAGCGTGCAGCGCGGGTGGACGTGGAGCCGTGTTGCTGCGTTTGCGAGTGTGGTGGTGGCTGCTGTGGTTGGAGAACCGGGGAACGTGAGGTGCGTCGGCGGCCATGTTGTCCAGGTCTCCTTGGGAGGGGAGTTCTGGGACGGGTGCGCTGGGGAAGGATCGTTTGCCTTTTGGCATTGGGCGGGGTTTACCCTTTGCGACGCGGATGGAGTCGCGGATGGGGTTGCGGCGGAGAGTGGCTAGGGGCGGTGGGGAGGCGGCTTCTTCTTGGGGTGCTGGGGGGATGGCGGCGAGGTCTTGTAGGCCCATTGAGGAGTGGCTGAGGAAGGAGAGGGCTGTGAGCCAGACGTAGTGGCGTTCGACTGTGAGTGCAGTGAATTTGAGGGCACGTTGGGGAGTGAGGACGAGGATGGAGCGATTGAAGGGGGCGGGAGTGTTGGCGCCTTTAGGCATGGGATTGTCATCTTTCACGTCTAGGACGGATTGAATGGTGACTGGGAAGATAGGTTAGTACATGTTGATTATCAAGATGATGAGTATAGTTTGGCGATGGTCAGCACTCACACTTTCGGCCACTCTTGCCCAGCAAGGCAGGCCCACTTGTCGGCTGCTTGCTACTCCACATAATCGCGCCCTCATACGGCGCAAGCCAGACCCATCTCTTGTGTCGGACACCACTGTTGGTGATATTGGCCGATACCTCATCGGGGTTCTTCCCCTCCCAATTATCCTTGGACTCGCCCATGCCGAAGGACTTGCGGCGGCGGACGTACTTGAACATCCACTCGCCGACCATCGTCTGAGCAATCGCATCTACCACACTAGTCGGCTGCACGCCGCCCGTCGAGTCCTGTCGTTCACGGTTCCAATTTTCAGACGGCATTGTACGATGCGAGGCCCGTTTCTGGGCATTACGTCTGTCACGCGGAGCTGTGATATCATCGAAAGGCATTGGCGGCGGGTTGTAAGGCGGGCTATCCAATGCGAAAGAGGACGCTGAGCGCGGGGATGATTGAGTCTCAGGCCGTTCGGGGAGGTCTGTGTTGGACATGGCTGCCGCAGAACGGACGCGACGCAGGGTTGGTCGACGCACGATAGTTGCACGGCTGCCACGGTCCGAGAATTGTCTTGCTGAGCGGGTTGGGCTTGGGGGTCCATCGCTGCCATTCAGAATCTTTCGAGAACTGAGGCGGATTGGGACAGGGAAGGGAGGGGCGATGCTGGATCCGGCGCTGCCGCTGTCGAGACTGGGCTCGCTAGGGCTACGGGCACGAGTCTTCTGGTGGGCTGCTGCCCCGCTGGAGATCATGGCCATCTTGCGCATACCAGGCTGGCGGATAGAAGTAGCGCTTACACTGGACCGGTATACGGGACGTGAGCCACGAGCAACGTCAGAGGGACGTGACTCGGGATCAGATAGATGCTCATCAATTTCAGGAAGAGTCATCTCGTCGAGACTAGGTCGTGACTTTGCATTGACCATCTTGCCGCGGCGGAGGGTGTACGATGCGAATGGACGGTTGAGGAGCTCGTCATCTGTGAAGATATCCCGCTCTTCTCCAGCGGGATCTTCGTCGTCACTCAGCTGTTCAAATCCAGCGAATAAACTGCTAGAACGGAAGGGTCGTCGCAGGCCCGACGACACCAAGTCGTCTGAGAGCGGACCATTGTCGTTGTTACCCGGATAAGCTTGCACAAGTTCTGAAGGCTGTGCACGCGGTGGTTTTGCCGGTCGTTCGGCATTGAATGGCCGCTGCTCTCTCTTGGCAGAACGTGGTGGAGGTACAGGTGGACGGTAAGGTTGATAAACTGGTTCCTTGACCTCAGATCGGATTGGAAGGTCGGGAATAGCGGAGGGTAAGAGGCTGGCAGGGAGTTTGACAGGTCGTTGATCGATGCGAATTTCCTCCGTCTGGATGGCGACAGAGCGGCCTTCGACGACGGACCTGAAATTGGCCTGCACCGAGACATTCTTGGTCTGTGGCGGGAGAACGACGCTATTCCGGGGCGAAGGCGGTTCAGAGGCTGGCGGATGAATTGCAATCATCGGGATATCCATCGAAGGAACATCGTTGGGCGACAATGAATCCTTCTTAGTCTCGACTGGCTCAGCCTCGGGCATAGACTCTGTCTGTGTCGCGGCTGATGCCATTTGCACTGGCTCTGGGATGACTTCGTCGGCGGAACGAACAGGCAACTCGGGCACCTTGGGCGTCCATGGGGGACTGGGTAGCTCGCCGAGGGTCTGGCAAGAGCTAGACACCATTTCGACTTCAATGGTCAGTGTTGAGGAGTCCTTCATTTCACTGAAATTGTCATCGCCCTCTGTCGGAGCATCCAATGCCGCGATATCTGCAGGCACCGGCTCAACATCATCAACTGCAGCCAATGATTCAGGCGATGGTGGCGGCGAGTATTGAATACCAGTGTCGCGATATTCGACAGGCGGAATTTCCACTTTCACAGGGCTAACCGGCTCCATCGCGCGGAACTCAGCAGCGATAGCGGAGGCATTACTTTGCATCGAAAGACCCAGAATCCTCCGCGCCTTCGAAGAAATATCATGCGACGCCGCTGAATGAACCGACAAGGGCCTTTCCTCGGGAAGCGCCTCTGGCGACGCGGGAGTCTCATCGTCAGACGCAACAAACTCATCTTCCTCCTCCTCATCGAAAGCCAGTTCCTGGGCCAGATTCAACCCCGAATCACCCTTGCCGGGCGCCATGCTCATAACCGAGTACCGAACATTATGATAATGAGCATCGTTGTCGCCCTCATCTGTCGTCACACTGGTCATACTCGTCCGCCGACGGCCCTGACTACTCGACGCCACACTAGCCGTGTCGCTGCTCTTCGTCTTATCCTTCTCGGTATCACCATTCTCACTATGCTGCGGGACCAGCGTACCCGCTTCCTGCGCGGCCGCAACCTCACTCAGGACCGTTTTCAACCGGCCCTCCACCACGTGGACCTTGCGTTCTAGATTCCGCCGCTCACTCTCCCACGTTTCGCGATCGCGATCCCAGAGCATCTGCGTTCGCTCTGCTTCTTCCTCGCGGCCCCGGGCTCGTTTTTGCGTTTGTTCTAGCTTTTTGCGAACATCGTTGATGTTCTCGACTGCTTCGTCCCGCTCGCGGGCTAGCTCCGTCATCGCCGATGACGTCCCGCCCTCCAGTAGCTGGATCTGATGCTTCAGGGACCGCGACTCGCGGGTCGCCCGGGACAGATTCTCGCCCAGCGTTTCACTTTCCGTCCTTGATTCATCTAAACTTTGTTCTAGCACGTCGATTGCTTTGGTTTTATTCTCCACCTCTCGGCGGAGATTGAGAATTTCCGACACGAGCGAGGCATGGAGGGTAGGCGTGATTCTGCGAGCATCGAATGGTGAAAGTGTATCTTCCTCCCCGAGCTCATCATCTAGATCGCTGTGTCCATCGGGCGAAAATGCAGGTGTTGGCAGGCCGGGTGGGGAGGAAGGTGGCGCGGGGGACGAGTCTCGCCGGCGTCGTGCCGGTCGAGATCTCGATCTGGATTTGGAGTGAGCCCGGGACGTTGACGGGGTTGTAGATGGTTGAGCCACAGAGGGCATGGGGGACTGCAAGTCGGTGGCCATCTCGAACTCGAATTGCGCAGTGGAAAACACGATCACTGCATCGCCTGGCGAGAATTGGGAGAGTCGGTTCCCTGTGCTAACCAGAGCACGACACGGCCGAGTTCCATTCAATCGACCGTCTACCGTAATTCAATCATCCGTTGCAGAAGAAGAAGAGTCGTGTCTCAGGGGGAAAAGTAGTATCGTGCTGCTCGTTTTCGTTTCGAATTGGGGAGGTGTAAAGAGGTAGGCTTGCACGGCTTTTTTTTTTCTATCGTGTACGACGAGCGCAAGGGAAGAGTGCAATTCAAGGTGGCTGCGGTGCAACAATCGGTCAGCCACTTCGTTGCAGCGCGGAAAGCGGGATGTACGCCCTGAGCGCGAGGGGAGGCCCGATGCAGACGATGTCCGTATGCACGGGAGGTTTTCCCTTTGATCTACTTACTAAAACAATGCAAGCAATGCAGGAGGGTCGTAATTGAGAGAGGTTGGATCTGAAAAGGAGCGTGATCGATGAATCAGATGTCACTCGAGCCTCCTGAGGGAGAGACTGGGGGAGATTAGGGAGGGGGAGAGCTTCGAGGCGAAGGACCCGCGATCGAGGCCGAGCAGCGAGCAACGGGCTGGAAGTAGTCCGGGTCTAGGGGCCAGAAAAAAGAGGGACCGGGTTCCCGTTTTGGAGCACGATCTGGGAACTTTGAACTTGATGGTGGTGGAATTATTACGAGGCAACGATCCGAGAGGGTCAATAATTTCTAATTGGAGAGTCCGAGCTGGGATGGGCTGCACGGCTGATTACGGTTGATCAGCCTCGGGATGCGAGGCGCGTTTTCCCAAGAAGAGCAAAGACTAAAAGAGCATCAGGGGGTGTTCGTTGGATGGTTGGGGGAGGTTAGTGGCCTTAGTGGACGGAGAAAGCGTAGTTCGGTCGTTAAAAGGGGGGACATGGGGAAGCTAGAAAGTCAACCCGATTAGCCAGGATGCAACTTGCTCCACTGAAAGCTGCCATCCAAGACACTAAACGGACTAGCAGACTTAACCTAGAGTGCTAAAAAAGCATCGCCCGGGCGCCCTAAGGCGAGGACTCGAGATAGGGAACGTCAGAGCCAATGCATCAATATGGAACAAATGACGGGAGTATACTAAATGTGGCGCAGGGTTTCGGGCTTCGAAGAGTATGACAGCTGGTGAACCTATCGAGTGTCGACCGTGGAAAGCATCCGAAACCCCAGTCGTACCATAGTTGAAGACCCCCCTTCTAGAATAGATGAAAAAAAAAACAAAAGGAAAACAGAGAAAGAAAGGAAGATGCGTCGACCTTCGGACAAAGGACCAATGGAAGAAAGACATGGTGAAAAAAAGAAAAGAAAAAGCATAAAGAAAGCTTTTTTGGAAAAACGAGGGAGGCGTCATAGACTCATAGTAATCTCGGCGAATCTTAGGAGAGAGAGTCGGAAAAGGAGTCGCGACATGATAGGATCGGCCGCAGACTCCAGCATGGGGAAGGCGTTCGTGACGAAAAAAAAAGGGTGACCCTGTTGCCACCCCCTGAGAAAACAGGGCGCACCCCCTGAGGCCTGATTTCTGCCTGATTTATTAAAAACCTGCTAAGCCCGTCATAACGGTAAATCCCGTTTAAAACAACTACACTGTTTTTACCACACACACACACATTTAATATCTAATCATGTGACCCCTACCTACTCGCCCCTATTAAAATCTCACGCATGAAGCTATTCAAATTGAGAATTCCGGCGATTTCTATATAGCTTCATGGGTGCAATCTTGATGAAAAAAGCGAGTAGTAAGTCATATGATCTTAAGATGAACTTAAATAGCTTCATGATTTGTGGGATTTTGTAGGGGCTGACCGGGTAGAAGGGTAGTTTATGTGACTTGGATTGCGAATAGCGTCAGATTTTGATAGGGGGAGGGGTTATGTAATATGTGTGTGTGTGTAGTTAAGAGTATGGTGGTTAAAACGTAAGATACCGTTATGACGGGCTTGGCAGAATCTCAGAAAATCAGGCAGAAATTAAGGCCCCAGGGGGTGCGCCCTGTTTTCTCAGGGGGTGGCAACAGGGTTACCCAAAAAAAACATCTGTTGGTCCGTTGGATCCCCCCAAGGGTTCCACCCAGACCCAGGAACAACTCAGCTCCAAGGAGCTTTGTCGGACGAGCAAGATCTGGCCCCTCCCCCTATTTCGTTGCCTCCCAGCTCCTAAACGGAATAACAGTTAGTTAGGTGCTGGTGAATGCTGTACTGTACTCCGTCGCTTCAACCATATTTTCACAAAGCGCAAAAGTACATCCAATGGCGGAGGTAATTAAAGACAAGCCCTGACCCAAGGACCCAATTAGAAACTCGGCGCCGCCAGCCCAGAGCACTAAACTCAAAAAGGCCATCCTTAGTGAATCGAATAAATTGAACAGCATCCTCGGAGCGGAACAGGAGGGCTGGATTAGCGTGTTTGGAAGACACCATAATAGATTATTCCCCTGTCCGGGCGTTGGCCAGTCCATCTTAGCGTGAGGTTCGCCGGTGGTGATCGTCGCTGGCAATTTCATTCAGTGGAAGAGCGCCCGCGGCCTGGTGGTCTGTGTTCAGTGTGTACTGTGTTGGGCTGTTTCAGGTTGCAATCACACTGCATCGGATCGCATCTGATGATCTCTGGGTCGTTGGCGTCTTTCGGAGTTGATGACCCGGACCTTCGCATTTTCCTGGCTTATCTCGTAGCTCTTTTTTCTGGTTGAGATTGAGCCTTAAGGGTGTCCAAACGTGCGAGCCCCATGCGTGACGCAAAAGGGGGGGGGACAGAACGGAGTTACACCGGTCCGCGAGATCCATCCAAGGTCTCCACTGGCACCACGAGAGCTCGAGGGGTCTCCACTCCGAACGAGAGCCGAGATTTTTTTTCTTTGGCACTGTTTGTTTGTGCAAAAGTCTGGGACGCGATTGCGCTTGAGGTCCGCGGTGTATCCATTGTGTTTCTTTGTTGTTGTGCAATGCCACGCAGTGCATAGCACGTAGTAGCCATTCATAGTGGTGCAGGCCCTGGTTGCAACTGCCGGGCGCACAGTCGTCAACATTGGAGGTTGAACGCGGCCAATAAAAATAACAAGGATTCCCTCGTAGCCAATCAGCCACGTTACTCGAGGATTTATTGGCAATAATCAACCATTGTCTGGTCGGGCGTGCTCGGTTCCAGACCTCGACTGCATTAGCGTTCCTGTCAGAAAAAAGAAACTCGCAGATTGACCCTGCATGGCTGCTGCATGGGATCGAAAGAATAGTGACGAGTCGTCGTGGGCAATTGACCTGTCAACTTGTCAACGGCCCCTGGGTGTTTCATGATCCTGGTCCCGTGGGTCAGCCTTGGGAATGGTTCGCGGAGATGATTTCTCGCTTAAGGCTGTGGTGGTATCAGTTGCCTGCTCATGCTAGTCCAATTGTGAATACGGCGGTGATTGAAGAGCATGTTAGGCGTCGACGCGTGGGTAGAGATGAAGTGTGATGTTGGTGGAGTGGAAGTGAGGTGAGAGAAACAGGAATGTCCGGCCTCACAACCACGGCAGCATTCTTGGACGCCTCGAGTATCTCTACCACAAAATGAACTAATTTGCTCGGTTCGAGATAGAGTATTCCAAGTACTAAAGCTATCTTAAAATAAACTCTATGTACTTCGGATATTCATACATGCAACTTAGATCTGAAACAAACGATAAACCAAACTAGATATCTCCTCTACATCCATTTGTTCACAGCCTCAGTTCTACTTCGCATCTTCCACAAGCACACTTTATGCGGTAAACCGTCGCCTCGGTATCTCCGTGATGCTTTCAACTCCTTACAAATGGCGCAGTGGATGAGTCAATTCTGCTCAAACGACTTACTGAGGTCCCTATACTCCGTACTTCCCTAGGCAAAAGGATCAGCCTGATAGACGCGGGGAAGTCCTCCAACCTCGGCCCATGACTCAGCGAAATGTCGCAATCTCTCAATCTGAAAAGAGTCATGTTATGCATGATCAATACATCCATCTAATCTACGGCTACGATCTAAATAGCTGATCTCACATCTCACGCTGTACAACCTCAAAAAGATCCCGACCGCAACCAAATTGCGGGGACTTCCCCAGACCCTGATCCGGCAGATCAAATCAAATCCACATCATACACCACTCCCCCACCATGACCTCTGCACCCACAGCCCTCTTTTTCGACGTGTTCGGTACAGTCGTCGAATGGCGATCCTGTGTAACCAGCGCCCTGACCAGCGCGGCTGAGAACGCCCTCAACGACCCAAACAGGGATATCCCGGCCGACGCGCGGGCCCGGGCATCCACGCTGACCGAGTCGGACTGGCTCGGGGTCGCCGAAGATTGGCGGCGGTCCTACGGGGTATTCACCAGCAACTTTGATGCATCAACCCCCTTTGTCTCGGTCGATCAGCACCACCATACCGCGCTGCAGGATCTACTCACGCAGCGCGGGGTCCGCGAGGTATTCGGCGATGACGAGCTGTGGGAGTTAACGCTTGCCTGGCACAGGCTGAATCCGTGGGCTGATAGTGTGCGCGGACTGGAGTTACTGAACGGCCGGTTTGTTACGTCGACGCTGTCGAATGGGAATGTCTCGCTGTTGCAGGATTTGAAGGAGTTTGGATCCTTGCCTTTTGCGCATTTGGTTAGTTCGGAGAACTTTGGTGCGTATAAGCCTTCGCCGAAGGTCTATCTTGGTGCGGCCGAGTTGTTGGGTCTAGAGCCGGAGCAGTGTGTTATGGTTGCGGCGCATCTTAAGGATTTGCAGGCGGCGAAGAGGTGTGGGTTTCAGACTGTTTATGTTGAGCGGGAGAAGGAGGAGGCTTGGTCGGTTGAGCAGGTGGTGCAGGCTAAGAAGGACGGGTTTGTAGATGTTTGGGTGGATTTGAATACAGGCGGGTTTGTTGAGGTAGCTCGGCGGTTCGGCATTGCGGAATAGCCGTGAATGAGATCATCTATAACTGCTCATCAACTATGATATTCATGCATATTCGCATTTTTTAATGCTAGGTAAGCTACGCACTACTTGTGATTTGCTTATGCGATGACGCAGTAAATCCGCACCGCATTTGTCAGCCCTGCGAGGCGGGGCCTATCAATGAACTATGTACATCCGATGCCATTGCAAGATGGGACCCGCTGCTCAAATACTTGAAAGTAGTTCTTAGTCCGTTTGAGTTCCAAAGTATCTCATCCTCTCTTCCGTCGGGAATTCACTTCAATACTCTATACAACCCGGCACCCGACAGATCTCTGACACCAACCAACAATGACAACCCAAGTAAGCCCGCTCATAGATTCCATCTCACAGATGTTCCACAATTCACTCACTGACGTTGCAAGAACACAGAAATCTACAAACACGCCGACTCAGACGGACACTTCCGACGCAAAGACTCATCCTTCCGCTCCTGGATCTCCCGCGATCCATCCGCAGAATTCCCCGCCGAAAAGGACCGCTACGTTTTATACATCAACTACGGCTGTCCCTGGGCACACCGCGCCAACCTAGTACGCGCCCTCAAAGGCCTACAGGATGTTATCCAAATGGCCGTCCTAGATCCGGAACTCGGTCCGGACGGATGGTTCTTCTCTGGTCGCAATGGATCGGATGAGAAGGATCCGCTGTATGGGTTCAACTTCCTAAAAGATTTGTATCAGAAGGCGGATCCGCAGTATGAGGGCCGGTATACGGTGCCTACGCTGTGGGATAAGAAAGAGGAGACCATCGTCAATAATGAGAGTAGCGAGGTTATTCGCATGCTGTACTCTGAGTTTGATGAGTTTTTGCCGGAGGGGCTTCGTGAAGTCAATCGTCCTGGAGGTGGATTTTATCCTGAGAATTTGCGGGACGAGATTGATGAGATGAACGCGTGGGTGTACCCGTTGATCAATAATGGTGTTTACAAGACAGGTTTTGCTACCACGCAGGCGGCGTATGAGGAGAATCTGTATCCACTGTTCGAAGCTTTGGATCGCGTCGAGGCACACTTGGGCCAGCCTGGACATCAGCCGTTTCTCTTCGGTGAGAATATCACTGAAGCTGACATTCGTTTGTATACGACTATTGCACGCTTTGATGTGGCGTATTACTTGATCTTCAAGTGCAATTTGAAGATGATCAGGCATGATTATCCTCGGATTGATCGCTGGTATCGTCGGCTCTACTATGATGAGTCGGATTTGACTAGAGGGGCGTTTAAGAAGACAACCGCTTTTGATGTTGTGAGTGTACTCGCGTCGAATAAAGCGGAGTTAAAGCTGACTATATCTAGTACAAATTTGGATATGTCGCTTCGCTTGGTAGGAAGACTGGGAATGATCAACTGGTGGTTCCGGTTGGGCCGGTTCCTAATATCCTGCCCCCAGAGAAGGAGTAAAGCACGTCCTTTGAGGCTTGAGGGGTTTAACTCTAAGATCGAATATTGAGGTAATGATACTTTCCGAGGGTTTCATTCCCTCTTTGATATTGCCCTCATGAATTATTACTGTAGTACTAGATCACTGCATCTACGATGGCCCTTTTGGCCCTGCAGCTTCCCTTTCTACGCCACGCTATTACTATTTCAATTGCACGAGAGAGATAGTATTTCAATCAAAAACATCATATTGTTTGGAATATCCCTAGAATGGTCTAATATTCGCAGACCGCCTGTGTAACTCCACAGCCGCGCCGGCTAAGGTTCGCCCGCTCCCTTGGTTGGCTGACGGCAGCTTATCTGATGAGGTCTTATCTGATCTGACGTTTCCAGCAAAGCTCGGCATTTCAATCTTCCTGTCTCAATCAACTCCCCACAAAACCCACCAGCCGAGCACAACCTTATGGAGCTCAAAATCCTCACATCTCTCGCCCGAGGCCAGGCTGGAATCCTGCACCATATTGTACCGACCTGCCCACTCTGTCATACTCATCTGTGACTCACGAACGCTGATCCCCCACTCTCCTACCAGACCTCCACCCTTGTCTCCTTCGAATACACCAATGGCAGCCCCCGGAAACCACACACTCTCCTCTTTGTCGGCGGTCTAGGTGACGGTCTTGGCTCGGTTGAATACCTCGGTGATATCGTGCGAGCCCTCGAGTCTACCGAATGGACCGTGTTCAACCTGGTCCTCTCCTGCTCATACGGCGGGTGGGGTATGGGCAGACTCGGCACCGACATCGATGAGATTGCGCAGACGGTGGAATATATCCGCAAGTACAAGGAGCCTCACTATGGCGCTGGCAAGGTGGTTATTATGGGTCACTCGACAGGTAGCCAGGATGTGATGCACTATATCAACTGCCCGAACCCTCGACCCGCGCACCCGGTATTAGACAAATGCTGGGAGCCGATTCTACGAACGCCAGTGGACGGGGCAATTATGCAGGCGCCCGTGTCAGACCGCGAGGGAATTCTGTGGGTTGTCAAGTGCGGTACGGCTAGGGATAGTCCTGCTGCTATGCGGGAGATGTATGATAAAGCTGTGGCGGACGCGAAGCGGAACACATACGAGCAGAATATGCCCGTTGATACCATCGTACCCCTCTCAGTGACTAGCCGGATTGGGTACCCGTCGACAGCGCCCGTCAGCAGTCGGCGATTTCTAAGCTTGGTCAGCCCCGATAGCCCTGGGAAGCCGTCGGAAGATGATTTGTTCAGTTCAGATTTAAGTGATGCACGCTTGGATGCCACATTTGGAAAGGTGGGTACACGGGGGCTATTGAACCAAAAGCTCTTGGTGTTGTACTCTGGTCGTGATCAGTCTGTTCCTGATTGGGTGGACAAGGAAGGCTTGCTTCGGCGATGGCAGAAGGCTATTGATGCTGGTGGGGGTGGGCGTCAATTCTGGGATCATCGGAGTATGGTTATTCCCAATGCCTCTCATGCACTCAGTGACCCCGATCAAGCAGAGCCGAGGCGGATACTGGTTGAGAGGGTGATATCCTACCTTAACGATATTCAAAAAACGTGAGATTGGCTTAATATAGTTGGGTTTCAATTGGACATTATAGATCAGTCAATCTTCTCGAATTGCCAACAAATCGTCACTATTGGCGGATGGTCCCTGATACCTAGATATCCTTTATCCAGACGAGAAACTTATTGCTCTTTTTCAACCGACTTGACAATATGGATATACCACGTGGTGACAAAGCGTCGACAAAGGTTGTTTACCCGGACCGACGCAGTTCTAACAAGTTTGCATTTCTCGTCTGACGGGAGGCTAGGACTGTGTGAAGGCAAATGCGGTATATTAAAACAGTCAAAGACTCTGCTTCCAAAAACCAAGAAAGGAAACTCGTGATTATTTCATATTTCAATATGTGTCAGGTGAAATCAGTCAAGCTGAAGTTTTCTAAACTGCTCCTCCAGATCATCAAGGACGGTAATAACGTTGTTGTAAAACGCCTGCTGAAGACCAGGACTCGTGAAGTCACTGTCATGCCCAAAGTCGCAGTACAGACATTTTTTGATGACGTCTCTGAAGCTCGCGCTGATCTTGCCAGGGATAAGCTCTACCACTCTGCGGGCCGTGAAATATTCAACAAAGTCGGAGTCGCCTCCTTCTTGACGGTCGATCGACTGTTTGAGGGTTTTGAGAGGAACTTGGAATGCGAGCTCGAGCATCATGATACCGAGTCCAAAGAGAACGGGGTTTCGAATAAAGCGATGGTATTCGGGCGGTGCAGGTTGAGATTCCGTTGAGACAGAGCTCGTCATATAAGGAAGGACATGTTGGGACTGTTCAGTTGACGAATCGTGACTATCGAAAAAGTGAACATCTTCACTTCGCCAGGCCCTGTTCAACCAGGGAGTGGCATGGTAGTAAAGAACAGCAGTAGCGAGACGTTTAGCCAGACGGACGCGCTCGTACTGACTCATCTCTTTCGTGATGTCGGATCTTGGTTGTGAGAAAATCTCAGAGAGCGACGTGGCTGTGGTCGTTAAACTGGTCCGAGTGGCTAAATATGCCAAATGTTTGTATGTTTCATTGTCTCCAAGTAAGCCAATGCAACTATTACGTTCTTGCTGGCGTAAGAATCTCTTGACCACCTTGCAGAAGTTGCGTTGCATATGGATATTTGGGATTCCATCGACGTCTGGCTTTGAGCATAGTGGCTGTATTGGAGAGGATGGAAGCTTGAACTGCACACGTTTTTGTACCGCCGATGAGCAGTTTCCATGCTCAAACTCTCGTTGTCGTTTGAGAGAAGACTTTTCGCCAGAGGATGAGGTGGAATCCAGGTGAGAAAAAGCCTCAGAGGGCTTGATGGTTGATTCCACATCTATCCAGATCGCATTTCCCGGTGCCTTTGGGTGTTGAATAAGGGCGACATTGAATCGGACCCGGGTTGTTGTTCCGTCAAGGGCCGGTTGGAGGGATATGTGCACATTATGGACAGTATGTGCAGTACAAGCTGTCCCCACTGCATCGTAGAGGCTGTGAGCTGCTTGCTGGATAAGACGAAATTCCTCAAAATTTGGACGATGTTCAGGGGTTTTGGCTGTCCTTGGCCGTTGCCAGGTCTGTGACTTCTTCTGTTGAATGATGACCGATGTGAGATGTTGGACCAGAGATTTCAAGTCGTCTATAGAATACTGTGTATGTGATTGATCAGACTGGGTGCGTTGACGGTAATTACATGGGTATCTTACTAACCTTGAGCGTGTCTACGGCACTGATAGGCTGTGGTTTTGCCTTGGTAGCGACAGGAAGCCGCCTGGTTAGGTCCTCAATGCTCTCAAGCTTCTTCTGAATCTCAAGGGCTATCTTGAGACAGAACGACCTGGATGAACCAAGGCGGTCATTGATGGAAGCCAAGTCATCTGATAATAGAGCCTTTGCATGATCAGCAACAAGAGAACGCTGAGTTTTCAATATTTTCTTGAGATCAGCATCTCGAGGTAAATGCTTTCGGTATGCCCTGAGAGATCTAATGGCACACTCAAAACTAGAGTCGATTGTTGGCAGAACTGTTACTATCAGCTTAGGAACAAAATTCTCGGACACGAGAATTACCTTGCAACAGCTCATCATCGCTGTTATCAGGATTGTGTTGTGAATAATATCCTTCATCGCTGCGAGTTGACAGGGAGGATACTTCGGAGATGGTTTCTTGGTTAGGACATCGGTATCGCTGTGAGGAGTCCCTTGAGTCTCTTTGTTGCTCATTTCCCCCTTCGAACTGGTCAACAACTGCCCACTGTTCTAGCAGTGACTTCATGCATGAAGCGGCTGCTCCAGCACAGTACATTTGCCAATCCTTGTTTTTGTGGCTGTCGGCATAGTCACAGACCCCCTTTATGACAAGGAAAGGCATGATACTGTCAATGCCCGCACCCTCCATCTCAAACGCAATCACCTTTTCCTTGTCGGAAATTCTGTCTCTGTCCTTGCCAGACTTCATGACCGTGTCCCCCGAGGCTATTCGCCCAAAGTGAATACTGAAATCCCTCTGGGCTGGATGCGAACGAACGACCAATCTCTTCGGATCACATTCCAGTGCTTCACAAGTAGCCTTCTGGGCGTTTTTGCAAGGCTTCTTTTCCCTGCACTTTTTGCAATCCGAAGTATTGTGATGCTTGTGGTGGTACTTCGATTCGAAAAGCTGATCTGATTGTCGAGGGGGGCAAGAATAACCGCTCTTTCGGCTTCGTAGGGCACCAAGATGATGACTTGTCTTGTTGAGTATGGTCTCGCGACCCGTTGGGCTTCTAAGCTTGCGCAAGAAGGCTTGTACTTCGTTGTCCCCACTGGAGCGAGGTGCCGTTTCTCTGCGTTGGAATCTCTCGGGGTACTTTTTCCCAAAATCGTACGGCAATATCTCATCACTGATTATGATATCGCCAAGGAATATTCCCCCTTCAACGGCTCCTGGCACCCCTCCACAAACACCAACAACTAGCGCGAGTCGGATGCCTGGAAAGCTCAAACGGCAGCTCTTTGCAACGCTTGCTGCCTGAACTTTTCCCATGCCAGTCATGTATGCCAGCACGACATTATGATTGCCGATCACCCCTGTTCGATAGGAATTTGTGTCGCCCAGCGCTTTACCATATCGATCCCCGTCTGCGTCCCAAATGTGGTCGAAGAGGAGCTCTACTGCGTCAGATTCCACTTCTAGAGCACAGATGATTGCGACGCTGAATCCCTTACGGTCTCTCGGCGGTGTTGGAATAGGCATCGTCACGAAACTCGAGCGGTCGGGTCATCTGGAAGTGATTTAGGAGTAAGAAGTCTGTCCGCGAGTTTGCCTAGCAAAAATAACTGGGGCTCAGCCTACCACGTCACGCCCCCAAGTCTGCCTTGCTCAGCTAATAAGAATGAGAGACTAGCCGCTTTACGAACCCTGCATATTCAGCCCCTCGGAGGTTCGCACCGCCTAGACTTCTTGCACTTGACACGACTTGTTGCCGCTCGCCAGAAGCACGATGAAGACCAGAGCAGAGAGTATGGATATACTTGATGACTGGGTGGTGTCAAAAATCGATCACAGTACTGAGGATCCAAATTTTGGCTTTATCGAAACCCTGTATCAGACCTGCTCGGCTGCTTTAGTCTCTCTTTGGAAATCGCAATTTCGATTGACGAAACCTGGTCCGCACAAGAGCGTTCTGAAGAATGATATAGCGAGCTTCCGGTTGTGGGAAGAGAATTTCCCTTCTGGCCACCTTGATACCATTCTGGCAGAGTCGAGTGACTTGAAGATTATTGTGCTCGAAAACCTGACGGCTATTGGCAAGATTCTCGTCCCCTATTTCACTGATTCTGATGAAGCTATATTTTGTACAAAGCACGAGAGCGACCCCAAACGCAAATTCGCGAATGATCTTGAAATGCAACTGGAGAAAGCTGCGCTGATGTTTGACCCCGAAGAAATATCCGAGCCATCATCGGATGACGAGACCTCCGACGATTCCTCCTCAACCACCGAACGTCACCAAAATCGCCTTGGACGCCTCCACTCCTATATAAGCTGTCTGATAGATCTTGCGCCCTTGGTGGAGAGATATGTATGCTCTTTGCAATACAAGGCGGAAGTTCAGTCTGTTCCCATCGAGACTGCATTTCGTTTGTCTCATCGTGCGCAGCCGTACGCCATGCGTATTCGCGACCGGTCGGTGTCCTCACGAGTGTCTTCTGTTCTATGCTAACACCCAAGGAAGATTTACAAACGCACCTACGTCTCTTGTAGAGCGTTTGGCAGAGGCCAACTTGGAAAGGTCCATTCGCCTTCGAACGCAAGAAGACGACGAGGAGGAAGTGGACGGTCACTCGAATCGGGATGCTGTGACATTGTTTAAGCCCGTTTCCCTCTTCCACGATTCCGGCCTCGGGACGTCCATTCCTACAATGTCGCGCTATGCTGCCACCGTTGCTTCCCATACTTCATTCCTCTCAGTCACTGGAGAAGAGGCCTATGGTCGCCCTCGAGTGCCTTCTCTACCACAGGAAGGTGGGCGTCGTTTTCAATGCGATTACTGTCACAGGACCATTTCTATGCGAAATCGAATAGAGTGGAAGTACGTACATAAGCGATATTCAGCTGATGGAATCTATCATACTGACTGAATAGAATGCATGTCTTCGCCGACTTACAGTCGTACATTTGCACACATGAAGACTGCAAGGACGCACTAAAAACATTTCCGACCCGTAAACTATGGGCGGATCACGAGTTCAACGAGCACTTTACTCTCCTACGATGGCGCTGTTTCACCTGCAGCATCACAACCAGCACCCCGGAACTCTTCGTTGAACATTTAGCTCAAGAGCACGATATCATCCTGACTGGCCCCCGCTTGACAGCCGCAATTTCACAAGCGAGAGAGACAGTCTTGACACCCGTTTTCAAGGACCAGAAGTGTCTATTGTGCTCACAAACTGGTTGGCAGACGAAGAAAGCCTACGCGACTCATGTCGGACGACACCTGGAGGAGATCTCGCTGGCATGTCTCCCAAGAGATGAAGAATACAGTAGTGAAGATGGCTTGGACACAGACCTATCCAGCACCCCGGGCAATAGTGATGGGCCTATTGCCTCCAATGGAGAACAATATGAGATTGATACCGATTCTGAAGCTCAATATGAACAACTGGCTCGACCTGTATCAGTCCCCAATCCAATTCCAGTCTATCGGGCGAGAGAGGAACCCGAGGATTCGGAACCTGCTGTCAGAATTGACATGAATAGCCCCAAAACAACCTCACCCCAAGATATTCCGGGTGCGTTCTTTCAAAGCTCATCGCTTTCAAACGAACAGTCGGCGGGCTCCGGATCAGTACGGCCTTCCAGCTACTGGTCGGTGGCTGAGAGAGACAATTTCAAGATGCTGTTGGCCCACTTTGGTGAAGACTTTGAAGGCATATCGAGATTTATGAAGACAAAAACCCCAGTCATGGTGAGACCGAGGCGACTGCTTCTTCCTATAAAGTTCGGCGCCCCTTGACAAACCGTGACTGACAGCGCAATAACGCAGGTTCGGAACTATTTCAAACGACGACTAGATGCCGGCGAGTTTGAACTTCGAGAAGCTGCGAGAGATGCAGAAGACAGGAAAGCCCGCGGGGAGCCCCCACACCCGCTAATGACAATAACCAGTGTGGCAACTCGACAGCCAGAGCCGTTCTACCAACTAGAACTCTTCAGTCTTGAACAGCAAAAGCGCGGTGAATTGGAACCGAGCCCCATAGAAGATCTTCGACAGCAGCAACATGGTCAAATTCTTACAGAGGATCACTCGAAACGGGCCAAAAACAACCAAGATGACACCCCTCGCCACAGCCTCCCCGCTGCGAACCCGAACGACCTGAACCCCCCATGTAACACGCTTTACGTGGGTAATCTGCCACCAGACACTTCGGAGGAGGAACTCAAGGCACTTTTCTCCAAGCAGCGTGGTTACAAGCGACTGTGCTTCCGCAACAAGCAAAACGGGCCCATGTGCTTTGTGGAGTTTGACGAAGTGGCGATGGCGAGCAAGGCACTGAACGAATTGTATGGCTACAAGCTGTCCAACAGTGTCAAGACTGGCATCCGCCTCAGTTTCTCGAAGAACCCTCTGGGAGTACGCTCTGGTCAACCAGGCAGCATGTCAGCATCCAACCCACTTCAGGGGCCACAGCAGCAACAAGAAGCGTTGATGAATGCCACTGTAGCCAACACCAGGCACGCGCCTGGTGCAAGTAATCATTTACAGAACGAGCCACTTGTCAGGGAGAAGGTGGTCAAGAGCAGAAGTGATTTGTCCTCATTCGCTTACGCAGCGAATGCGTCGTCGTCAAATGATATGCTGGTCACGGAACCAGTCCCATGGCCGAACCCTTTTCACGACGACTCCGAGCCCTGGAATCCGTACTTTTCGTCATATATGCCACCTCAGGAGGGTGATGATGGAATATCTATAGCGGCCAGCGCCCCGACAGCCCTTTCCGTGACCGAGTCTGCCCCTGCCCTTGTTCCAGATTTCCTGGAGGATTCTGGCGGTCCCTTGTTGGAAGATTACCCCACAGACAATATGGGCCCATCGCATCATCTCTTCCCTGAACTTCCCAGCAATCACTGGGTCCCGTCATCCATACCCCAGAGCTTGGATTTGGGAGAGTGGTCAGCCCCCGAGTTGAACATCATTGGTTCATCGGACTCCAGTGAGTGATTTAAGTTGAAGGATTTATGAACTTCGGTGCTAATGTTGTGTTAGGTCTACCAGTCAGTGGCAACTGGGTCAACCAATTGTCGGGTACGCCGCATGCCACTTCCGAATCTGGATCCCAGCCAGGCAGGCAAAGCAAACCTCATTACCGTTGCCCCATTTGCCACTTCGACAATAATAACAGGGCAGTTTTCAAGCGCCACGTAGTGGGCATGCACTATCCTGATTACGAATATCATTGCCATGTTGATAACTGCTCACACATGTGCCACCGCCGTGACAAGCTTCTGCGTCACTATTATACGGTCCATCACTTTCAAGCACCCAGAGAGACAATTGAAAACATGAGGAAAGCGGTCCCTGTGCAGCCTAATTGTCCGTTGTGCATGCGTACAGTACAAAGCTGGTCACAGTTCTATGAATGCTTTTTGGACCATGGTATTGTGAGGGAGGACAAGCCATAGAGGGTTGACAAATATGCAGCTAGCGCAGAGTCCAAGAACACAATGCCAAGGTGGCCAAGGCTGAACTTGCATGCTTCAACCATCAATAATGATTATCAAGGTTTTTAAGCTACTTTTGACGCGGCTTTTATCCATAGATAGCATCAAACTCCTGTAAATTAGTAGCTAAGATCAGGATTTTCAGAGAGGATGACGCAAGAAATCACGCATGTAACGAACTGGAAGTTCAAAATCAAAATTTTGATAGTGAAATAGTGCCCTAGAGCCCACAACATTCCAATGTATATGAAGGCTTCCTTACTTTATGATACTCACGGCCAAACACATCAGTTACTGTTTGTGGCTATAACCGTCGATAAGCGACTAGTTATATTATTGACTATGATGCCATCAGACATTTTCAAAGTCGCGATGACTGCACTCATTGGATCTAAATATTATGGCCTTGGATTCACCATATGCAATCTTACTGACCTAGTTGCCCAGAGACCTCTGATAGACTTTTACATGAGATATGATCTTGACCTATCTGGTCCGCCCGGGTGTGGCAATTACATAAGCATCATAGTTTGGCCCTTGCTGGGCTTCACCAAGGAGAGCCACCAATGAACTCGATGTCTTGTGTCTGAATTAGTGAAATTAACTCATTTTATCATAAATCACGAACTGAATATTTGACACATAATCACCGAGGCCCTGAATGCCGTGCTTGTTTTGTCACAAGGAGATCATTAACTGAAGCTTTCCATAGCACTCAGCCGCTCTTGCCGCTTGCCCCCCACCTCCAGAGAAAAATTGCGAATCAGCGTTGCCCCTCGTTTTCGAACGTCCTCCCACCTCCATTGACCTCCAAGTACCATTCCCAATTCCACGATTATCAAAGAATCATCACTATGGGTGTCGAGAGAAAGATTATTACCCGTGGCAACGGCTCCGACTCGCCCGCTTCGGGCGATAAGGTCTCGATCCACTACACCGGCTGGCTTTATGATGCCAAGAAGGCCAACAAGGGATTCCAGGGCAAGCAGTGAGTTGCACGAGATAATCGGGGGTTGCTTGGCTTTTAACTTGAGACGTATAGACACTAATTCCTGTTTAATAGGTTTGATAGCTCCCGGTCGCCTGGTCGTGGACCCTTGAATGTTCAGATTGGTGTTGGACAGGTCATTAAGGGTAACTTTTCCTTTTTATATTTCCCCACACTTGAATGATCCTGCGAATGCTTGGAATGATCGTGTCTATCTTACATCTACGAAGTTGGATTGCTAATACACTTTGATTAGGTTGGGACGAGGGTGTCCAGCAGATGACTCTGGGCGAAAAGTCCATGCTGACCATCACCCCGTGAGTGAAATACCAACCGAATGAAGGCTCAAGTGAACTGTTACTGACATTAAGCTAGTGACTACGGCTACGGCGACAAGTAAGTGGACATATGAGCCGCTTGGACAATAGGAATTCATGAATGGCGGTATTGGTCAATCGTCGTTGTACCTTGCTAACGTTATCCTTCCACAGGTCGGCTGGCAAGATCCCCGCGGGCTCTACTCTGATCTTGTAAGTTCTTGCAGATGTTACACCTATAGTAGTTAGTCTTCTTCAGACACTAATTGTTTCACAGCGAGGTCGAGCTGCTCAAGATCAACAACAAGAGCGCTTAGATACACAGGTAGGAACCTTTTAGGCAGGAACGTTGTTATGCATTACTTTACGGGCAATTCTGCTTTTCTCCGAACGTCAGGACAGTAGAATAAAACCAAAAATCTCGAATCCAGCGTTCATTGTCTGGTATCAAGTGAGCGCGATATACCGTACTCCCAGCGCCGGGTTACATTGCGCCCCGAACTTAAGCAGCCTCGTTCTCATCCTTAATGCCATCGTATGCGAGATTGATTGGTGAAGAGTTTGTTGAAAAGTGACATTAGACGGCAGACGAGTAGTGTAATTGATTACCTATGACCACAATGCATTGAATAAGCATTGACAATCGACACATTAGTTCATAATTTCAATTTCTGCAGGTGGAGTATGACCAATCCAAGTTCCGCTGACGGGAATGACATAAATACTTATGTGCTCGGATCTGAATACCGGATTCGTCTTAGAATGCCAGTGCTATGCTTACTTAGGAGAAGCCGATTTTATCGTAACTGATTGAGTTGCGTCTGTCGGAGGCTTTCCAAGATATCACCATGTCATCCAATCACCCCCGCTTATGGGCCTATGGCACTCGCGACTCGGGAGACGCAGATCAGCCCTTCGATATCTTCTCGAAGGTCCATCTTGAGAAGACAAGGCAAGTTAGAGTTCAGTCGGATTGGATTGGCGTTTCCATCAGCACTCTTCGATGGAGCCTATTTTGACAGGGCAAGCTAAGGATGGTAGCTCGACCCATAAACCCCCAATCGAACGTTCCATTCGAAACACGACCCCAATCGACGATGAATCGCCAAGCCACTCACGTCAAAATCTTGCGTATATTCTCCCCCCTGAAGGTGACCGCAAACAAAGCGATTGATTATCATTGTCTTACGAAGTCGACTTAGTACTAGCCCCGGAATCACCCCGAAACTAATCTCTTGTCTCATCATCTCATGGGGGCACGATGAGCCAAGGCCCCCTGAAACAAAGATTCCCTTTGACTCCTCAGTTAGCATCCAGACTAACTTAGCCATTGCCCTGGTTGCAAGATAGTCTACCCAGGATCCAGGCGACTGGAAACGTCCCTGCCGATCGCCTGGGTCGCCATCAGTCACGCAGCATGCTGGACCAAATGATTGCGCAAGATGCAGGAACGCGTTCTGCGTGCCGCTGCAGCGAGATCATCTCTCCCACACAGCGCATGCCGAGATCCGCGGTGATAGATTCAGGCAAAAAGAGCGAAGCAGCTAAGTGACGCAAGTAAGCGAGGATAACCGGAGATCGCGCCGTAGCCCGGCCAGTCCTCATAAGGCCCCAGTCCACCCGTTCGCATGTTCCCGTCCGTCACAGATCAGGCCAGGGCGAGACCATAGCGGGCCGTTGGCACGGAAAGCCATATGGCGACTCCATCTAACGGTCAGACAGCAGGACGGGAGGATCCGCCGCAGACGAGGGGCCCCTGTCTTTTCTGGAAGAAATGGAGGACGACGATTGGAGACGAGCAGAATATTCTGTTTGGCCCCTTCATCATCCCTGTTCTATCCCGTTCGTGGTCCCCTGCTGAGCTGCTCGTGTGGGGGTCTTTCCGCGAAACCAGTTAGCCGATACTGAAGTGCAGGGATATGCGCCGCATTTAGGAAATTGGGAGAGAAGTGCAATCTTGCTAGGGACGCGATGGGGAAAGGGGGCCTCGAGGGACAAGGAACGAAGGGGGCCAAGAAGCGAAGCCCTAAGTACTTCGTAAGAGTCGCGCATCACTACGGTATGGGGAGCGGTTTTCCGAATAGCCTGTGAATGTGATCATCAGCGATCTAGGTTAGTTATGGAGCTGTCATCGTCACTAAGATCCTTAGCAGCCTTCGATGGATAGCTCCAGAAGATGATGGGGCGGCGAGGCTAGACCTGCAGTAGATTAGCAGCAGCCACCCTCGGAAAGTAGTCAACACTAGCATTCAAGAGGAAGGGAGAGGAAAGGGGGAATGCAGGAACAATGTACATAATATCGTCATCTTAGCGGGGCCCACGGCCAAGAACAAGCCTTCCCCTAATTCAAACCAAGACCAACCCATCATCCGACTCCGTTAGGCACCGGAGGATCAAGAACTGGTCCAGAGTTTCAGTTTTGTCTGCACTATCAATCACTCAATCGGTGATCAATCAGCGGCCCATTCGCACACGCATTCTCCACGGACCAAAACCTCCATCGAAGCACCTCGGAGGAGCACGGGGTAGCTCAGCAGGACTAACATTTCAAGGAACAAGTCAACCTCGGCATCATCGCCCCCAAAGAATAAACAGAGCTGCCTCGTAAAAATTAACTACCCGACGGGAAATTACCGGTCGGAGTCGCAGTCACCACCGTGACCACCCCCAAAACACAGGCACCAGCCAGGTCTCCACCTCGCATACCTAATCCATGACCCTCCTTCAGGCTTCAGGCTTCTCCTCCCCGAGTCCCCCTTCCCGGGCAGGTCTGGGGACGATCTATCAGCGGGAATCCACGCGCCGTTCCGCGGGTGGATGCGCTCAGGACCGGGCCAGTGGCCAAGCTTGATATTTATTGACGTGGGCTTCTAAGGGGGGTGGCTAAGGCTAGTGCTAAGTGTGCTTAGAGGAGCACTCATCCATGGCCCCGGGACGTACTCTCCATGTGCGCGGTTCCTTCGGCGACGAGGTAGCTTGGTGAGTTAACCAGGATGGGTATACGGTTTGGCAGGCTCCGGAGATGAGTCTCCACATAGTTACAATGGCTGTGTAGGCGTCGCATACCTCGTAGGCATCCATGATAATCAAGGGAATAATGGGGGCAATACCTAGCAATACTGTAGTATGTAGTGTAGCTAGGTCGCGGTGGATCTCGGAGTATATATTGCTGTGAGTATCTTTAGCTACTTCCTCCATGCATGTATAGCTCGGGTTATTGTTTATAGCACCCTCCATTTAACCTGAGCCCTGAACAAGGCGCAGTAAGTTAACAGACAAACCCCTGAATCTCGATTTTGTAGGGAAACGATGAATCCACTTTTGGGAAATCAGATTATGTCTCAGTGAAGCCCAACGCTGAACGAGCGCGTGAAACAGCATTCCAGTGGAGACCAAATTTAAGGTCGGCACTTGCTGGGCATTTCCACGTGCAGAGGACGAGGACTCCGTAGTGACGTTTATGTCTCGGTTTAGAGGACTTGGTACTAAGATCGATTAGAGAAGACCCTGGGTTGCAAGTCTATTGATTAAACAATCGAGAGTGATTAAATTGATTAGGTAGACTGGCTAGCTGCCTCCTGGTACTATATCCCGTTCTTACGTCCTGTAATATGTGTGTCGCAAGAACTTCAAGCATTCAATAATAAGCCCTTCACAACTATACATAGCCTAACACTCTGCATTATTAATTATATCAATTCAATAATTTATTCCAAGCACAAGAAAAACACGCAAAACGAAAGACCACCCACAAGGCTTCAATTCAAGCGGACTGCTCCTCTTCGCTTGGGCCCGAAGGGTGGAAGCTCCCGAGTGCCAGAACCCACAATTCCACAACTCCACAATCCAGTCCCCACAACGGGCAAAAGCAGCTTCCTGTCGTGGTTTGGAGGCAAAATCTCGCATCGACCACCCCTTATTGGGCAGCTAGCCAGCCGTATGGAATTTTCTTACCCGCTGACAGTCTGACTGCCATTTGTTTTCGACTTTCCCTAGGGTTTTCCGTGTGCTTGTTTGGTTGACTGTCCGATAGGCGGGTGTGGATAATTCTCCGTGGAGTTCGTTTGATTTCGTCCGCGGCCTGATTCATCATTCCGGTAGTCGTGTTGTTAGGATTGCCTAAGCTTTTTGTATTTGTAGCATGTTGGGGGATGGACTAAATACTTGATTTGAAAAATATACACATAGCGTTCATTCCATAGATACTATTGTACATTCTACATACTATTTAAATGCCTTTTACATTCATCCCCCACCCCGGACAAAGAAAGCCCTTGAACAACTCTTCAGACACTCATCAAATCAAACCTACATAAGCCCCCTCGCTCGACCCGAGTGGTCCCGGTCCCGGGTCCGCGCGCGCGCGAGAACGTGCACACAGACTGTGTAGTTGAAGGCAGATGTATCCAATATCCATTCGGAACGCATTCGCCAACGTCTTGCTTGTTTACCCTGCTACGACATTGATTTGTTTCTTTCTTGGCTATTGCCTCACCGAACACATACCTATGATTTTCTATAGTATACATGAATGAAACAATATTGCACTGTAGTACTGTACTGATTCTACCCAATCGATCTTTAAGTTATGCCCAGGTACCGCACCATCCGCGAAAAAGAGTAAATTCCTTCCGGTCGGACCGGGTGCCGAAAAGCCTAGGTCGTGATCGAAAGGTTGAAAGCGCCGATCCATGTGAAGGAAGGTTCTGACGATAGACCAGATTTTAGCTGTAAGGGTGGGATTTGAGAATTAGAGGTGGTACTGTATGTACTTCTGTGCTGTGTGTCAAAGCTCAGAGGAAGTGTTTCTAATTATTACAATTCTTATTATTTGTTCCTTATTTCACGCCAATTATTCCTTTTATCAATCTGAGCGGTCATTCCCTCGTTCTGATCCCTCTCATTAATGTATTCCCGCAATGGCGCGCGGATAGCTTCCGGGTGGGCCCTAACAACTCAAAGTGTCGCACAGTGGGCGGACGTTAATTTGTCAAATCGTGGACTTTTTCAAAGGTACAGTAGTACCGTAGTGGACTTGGTGGTCTGGTGGGGTGGTAGTTCGTTCTCGTATTTTCATGTTCATTTGATCTTTTCATTATTTGGTTGTGATGATTAGATGTAGGAATTGTGTCCTTTTTTGAGGGTAGGGACGGGACTTGTTGTGTAAGTTTGCGTTAATCTATAGTATCTCCGCTCTCGGTACTTTGGGTGTCATATCATCACTTCTTGCGACCGATTGTAGGTTATTATGTTTAGTTGTTGAGGAACAGGTACGAGTATGACTCGAGTACTCTCTGTGGATAGGGTTGACGTAGCCATTGCTTTTTACTGGATTATATGGGAGACTGAGGTCCTATGTATTTTGGGGATTATACCAATCACGGAGAAAAGAGATGCCAGGATCCTTTCCACAGTGCTAGGCTGGCTCGTTGTTACACTCGGCAACGATCGCGAATGATCCCATGCCGCTCGGGCAGCAATCAGTAATTGGTCTTTGTTTGCATGTCAAGTCAATTGAAATTTATTCCTTTTTTTTTTTTTTTTTCTAATTCTATCAGTTTGTTTTTTTTTGTTTTGTTTTTTGGACATCTAACGACCTGCCTCGAGCTTTGACCAGTTGTTGGCCTGATGCTGATGACTGCCTGTCATTGGAAAGAGGAGGTGCCCAGCTTATATCAGTGAGTATCGTCATGATTTAATCCACATTCTACTCTGTTGTGGATCCCTCGTTGGGCATATACCCGAGACGGTCTCGGTCTCGGACGGTAGTTGGAGGAGCGACCTTAAGTCCTTAGTTAGTTAGGTAGGTAGGACTAAACTAGAACGGAGTTGGTTAACCAGTTAGTTAGTTAACTTACCCTTAGTAGTTACAGTTACTGTAGTTAGTACTGTAGTTACCTCCTATAGGACTTAGGTACCTACCTAGGGGGATATGATTAGTTAGCACGGCAGGATTAAGAACTAATAGCGCTAGGAAGACCTTTTTAGGACCAGACCACAACTAGAGACCAGGGTGACCACAGTAATGGGAGAGCCCGGCTTGCTGGGAGACGAGAATTAATTCCCGTCAAGAGGTCCTATAGGCTGGAAGACGTCTTCCTGTTCAGTTCAGTTCAGTTCTTTTTTTTTTTTTTTTTTTTTTTTAAACTGTGTCGGACCTATGATTGCTGATTTGTCCGATGGGAGACTAGATATGAGGAGTAGTTCCTGCCAGTCTTGTTTGATTTGGATTCTATTTCATTTTACTTTCTTTTTTTTCTCTTCGATCTCTCGCCCATCTATCTTTCTCATATCGTTATTTAAACCCAACCCATCTTATTTTTTTTTTTTTTTTTTTTTTTTCAAAAGAGCTACGGACTATCATGGCCAACCCCTCCCACTCCACTTAGTTCCAGCCACTGCCCCGACCAGACTTTCGCACAAAACGGGGCCCTTCTTTTAGTCAGTCCCTCTCTCTCTCAGTCCCTTACTGGTGAACTGGGCCCTCAAACCACAACCACCTTCTCCTCCTCCACTAACATAATCCACACCACTCACCACTCACCACCTCCTCCTCCTCTTCATCCTCCATCCTCTCTCCTCTCCCCTCTTTTTCCTTTCCTCTTTATTACTTTCTCCCCTGTACGTCATCTGGATTGTATTGTGGGAGCTTCTTCTCTGTCTTTTAATTCTCTCTCCCCCCTCCTCCCGCCCCCGTTCGACCTGCAGGCCCCTCCTTGAAGGTCCTCCCCTCCGAAACTCCCTTTGCGACCCTCCAATCCCTGAACCCCTCTCCTCCTCCCCCCTCCTCCGAATCCCTCCTCCACCAACCACAACCCCCTTGCTCCCCCGACCGCTCCCGACTTCCATCTGCCCGTCATGTCGGGGAAAATGACATTGTACAAGTTGGTGGTGCTAGGAGATGGTGGTGTTGGAAAGACGGCCCTTACAATCCAGGTTGGTCCCTTGACATGGCCCCCCCCCCCCCCTCTCCTCCCGTCCCGATCAACCCACCCCCGACCGGACAATCTGCAGCTGCTAGGACAAGGCTGTACAGCTTGATGGCAGCTATACGCATTACCGGGAAGCACATGCAACAGAGCTATTTCCACTCATAGACAAATGACTAACCCCCTATTGTTCGTCCCCGCACTAGCTATGCCTCAACCATTTCGTCGAGACCTACGATCCAACCATCGAAGACTCCTACCGCAAACAAGTCGTCATCGATCAACAGTCATGCATGCTCGAGGTGCTGGACACGGCGGGCCAGGAAGAATACACGGCGCTGCGCGACCAGTGGATTCGGGATGGTGAGGGCTTCGTCCTGGTGTACAGCATCACGTCGCGCGCCTCCTTCTCGCGCATCACCAAGTTCTACAACCAGATCAAGATGGTTAAGGAGTCTGCCAGCTCCGGATCCCCCTCCGGCCCTAGCTACCTTGGTTCCCCCATGGGTCACACATCAGGTGGCCCACCCCTGCCCGTGCCCGTCATGCTGGTCGGTAATAAGAGCGACAAGGCAGTGGAGCGCGCCGTTTCCGCACAGGAGGGCCAGGCCTTGGCCAAGGAGCTGGGCTGCGACTTTGTGGAGGCCTCCGCTAAGAACTGCATCAACGTCGAGAAGGCCTTCTACGATGTCGTTCGCATGCTGCGCCAACAGCGCCAAAACACACAAAATGCCAAGGGCCGCGGCGGCGGTGCCCAGGGCTTCTCGGGTCACCGAGACCGCGATGCAGGCCCCGAATATCCCAAGTCGTTCCGTCCCGATCGGCGACATCGCAGTCGTCTCAATTGTGTTCTTCTGTGATCGGCCGGGTCCGTCCGGGACATGAGACTCGTCTTGATGTTCGTTTTTGTTATCCGTTTGCTTTGAGCTTGCCTTGCTCGTATCATGGCGAGGGCAGGTTGCCCCCTTTTTGCACTTTGATCTTTTGATCACTCGATTTCTTTCTTTCTTATCTCCTTTTCCTGTTTCTTCTTTTCTTTTCCCTTTTTATTGGTCTCGGGTGCATTTTGGACGGGGTGGTTCTGTCTTTTGGTGTACGACCTCGTTCGGCGTCGGCGGCCCTCTTCCTCGCAAACACACAACCTCAAACTTCCTCAACAACAACCCGCACGATTCTCCATCTGCTTTGACTCTTGCTGCTGTTCGAAAATCGCCCAGCCCATCCTCGCGTGAAGACGAGGATTTTACTCGGCTCCCCTCGCAAACGAGTAACCCCAGATATTCGGGTCTAGTGCCCGCATGTTTCAGCGCTTTGGGAAATACAGTTTAACCTTCTCATTGGCGCAGTGCGGGGATTTGGGCTCCTGAATCCGGGTGCCGCATTCACCACGGCTCACACGAAAGCCACCGATGCCAATCTTGTGGCCCATGCTGTGGAGGCCGGACGATGAACTGGCGAGTTTACAATTGTCAAGATGATGATGGATTTGTATTGTTGGCCGGCATTGCATATTATTGGCGCAACCCGACGCCCGCAGAGAAAAGAAGAAAAAAAAAGCACACACAGCTTCTCAGGCGACAAAGCCAGAAGATCGCAGTCGCGCATTAGCAGGCATTTCGATATGATACCCTACGACTAAGCTTGTTCTGTTATTTCCATTTTTATACCTTTCATTGGACTACTACTTCTACTACTCTACTACTACCACTATATCTCCCTCTATATCTCTCTCCCTCTTGATCCCAGATCTCATCTCCCCATCTTGATCCCCGTTTGACACCTCCCCGCATTTTCTTGCGTATATAGACCAATAATCAATACACAATCGGAAACAGCACCCCTCCATGACTTTCGATCCAGGGCATGTCGAAAGTTACCGAGGACTCCAGGCACGACTAGCGTGGCTTTTTTTTTAACCTTTACCTTTACCAGCTTTTCCGGCTGGACCGGTGCTGAAGTCAGATTGCGTAGTTAATTGGAACCAGTCTACGTCGACCTGCCCCACGAAGGAACGAGAACAGTGAATGGTGAACTGATGTTTCAGCCTCTCCCCCCTCTTGGCGTAGCTGTGAACTCACGCGGATTATCCGACCAGTTCCGCTAGACCCAATGTTCGGGTTTTGGAAGGTGCTCGAGGTGCTAGTCGCTAGTCAAAAGGTAGCCACGTCGATCGTAGACTACATCTCCACTACCTGTGCTATCAGCTGATAGCTCACTGAATCACATGTACCCACCATGTACCCAATCATTAACCATTATCCCTGTCTCTGTATGGATCCCATCCCTATTGTTGTCTCTGAGCCGATGGGGTACCGCAATTGCGGGGAAAGCACGGACTCACCTAAGGTCAGTTCTCCCCGCATTCTCCGTTGAGGGGAGTAGTAAGTTAGACAGAGTTGACACTTGACAGACTTTGAGAGGCCACAGTACTCTACGGAGTACCCTCTCAGCCTCTATACACTTGACTAGTCCAAGTCCGGCCCTGCACCGAGTCTAAAACGGGTTGTCTGCTCAAGCCGCAATTGCACCCCCCCAGCATCCCTGCCTCCATTGCCCCGACACGCATCCAATCATTCGGTCCCCGAAATCTGGACCTCGGGTAGCATGTCCTGGGGTAATATAAGGTGTGAGCCATTAAGCAAAAGGCCAAAACGTTCCAGCCTCACAGACTGTCTCGTTTATCGCATTGCATCGCTTGAGTCAACACCCACCCATTCTTACCTACAGCCTTACACTCTTAAACTTCCCCTCCACGTCGGCTCCCTTCCCCATTCCCCACACCCTCGAACCACAAACCCCCCATCCAGTACTCCATCTATCCTCTACTCCATCCTCAGACCAAACCAGCCCTTGCCCTTGGCCGACCCTTAACATCGACCCTCAATGACGCCACATCCCCAACAATCCGCTCACGCCACCTCCCTCGCCTCCCCAGAAACATTCTGGTCCTCACCCGCCCAGCGAATCCACTGGCACAAAGCTCCATCACGCGTCCTAGCCCGCCACACCAAGACCCTCCCCAGCGGCGTCACGCACGAGCATTGGTCGTGGTTCCCCGATGGCGAGATCTCCACCTCGTACAACTGCGTTGATCGACATGTCCTTGCGGGTCGGGGCGAGGATGTTGCGATTATTTGGGAGTCGCCGGTGACGGGGTGTGTGGAGAGGTGGTCGTATAAGAGGTTGTTGGATGAGGTGGAGGTTTTGGCGGGGGTTTTGAGGGAGGAGGGTGTTAAGAGGGGGGATGTTGTTATTATCTACAGTATGTTGTTATCTTGTTTCTGCTTTTTATGGTGCAGTCCATTATGGTTTGTTCTGCTGGTCAAGCTGGTCAAATGGATGCGGATGCGGGCTATCTGTACTGCACCCCCTCAGCTACCCCAGCTACAGAAGCTTGAGCCCCCAGCTCCAGCTCCAGCTTCAGCGGGACCTCTAGCTCCCCGGTGGCAGTGGCAGTGCCGCAGTGGCAAATCCAGATCACAAGACGTACAATCCCCATACCCGCCCCGCAACAGCCCACTAACACCCCACTCTATAGTGCCAATGATACCCGCCGCGCTCATCGCCGCGCTAGCAATAACCCGCCTAGGCGCCATCCACGCCGCCGTCTTCGGCGGCTTCGCAGCCCAGTCATTGGCGCAGCGGATCGAAGCCGCCCGTCCCCGGGCCATCATGACCGCCTCGTGTGGGATCGAGGGGTCCAAGGGCCCAATCGATTACCGGCCGCTGGTCGAAGGCGCAGTCCGGGCTAGCAGCTTCAAGCCAGACAAGGTGATTGTCTGGCAGCGGGATCAGCTGCGTTGGAATAACCCGGATAAACTGGGTGGACAGCGTAATTGGCAGCGGTTGGTGAAGAGTGCGCGGATGAGGGGTGTCAGGGCGGGTCCGGTGCCGGTGAAGAGTACGGATGGGTTGTATATTATCTATACCAGTGGTGAGTCAATTACCCGTGAGACGAGTGGATTGGAGTGGGGTGTGATCTGATACTCGACATCAGGAACGACCGGTCTACCGAAAGGCGTCCTCCGCGAAGCAGGCGGCCACGCCGTGGGTCTGGAACTCTCTATCCGGATGCTCTTCAACATCAACGGGCCCGGCGACGTGATGTTCTGCGCTTCGGATATAGGCTGGGTCGTCGGACACTCCTACATCCTGTACGCACCGTTACTAGTCGGCGCAACAACAGTCCTCTTCGAGGGTAAACCCGTCGGCACCCCAGATGCAGGCACATTCTGGCGCATCGTGGAAAAGCACAAAGTCAACACTCTATTCACGGCCCCAACTGCCATGCGCGCCATCCGCAAGGATGACCCCGGCGACAAGCTTATCGAAGAAGTCGGTGCCCGCGGGGGTCTGAAGAGTCTCCGTGCATTATTCCTAGCCGGCGAGCGGAGCGAACCTAGTATTGTGCGCGCGTACCAGGATCTACTGACCAAACACGCCGCGCCAGACGCTAGAGTAATCGATAACTGGTGGTCCTCCGAGTCCGGATCCCCAATCACAGGTCTAGCACTCAATACCACACCCAAGACCTCACCACTCCCGATCCGTCCCGGCTCCGCCGGCTTCCCCATGCCAGGCTTTGACGTCCGAATCGTGGACGACACCGGCAACGAAGTGCCCCCCGGAACGATGAGAAACATAGTCCTAGCCGCACCACTTGCACCAACCGCATTCACGAATCTCTTCAACGACGACGAGCGATTCTACCGTGGGTATTTGAAACGATTTGATGGGAAATGGATTGATACCGGTGACGCGGGACTAATCGATGAAGATGGGTATGTGCATATTATGTCTCGGAGTGACGATATTATCAACGTTGCTGCGCATCGGTTTAGTACGGGGTCTATTGAACAGGCTATTCTTTCGCATGAGGCGGTTAGTGAGGCTGTTGTTGTGGGGATTCCGGATGCGTTGAAGGGGCATTTACCGTTTGCTTTTGTGCATTTACGTACTGACTACGATTCTGGATCTGGCTCGGCGGGCTCTTCATCTTCTTCTTCAGGGGAGGGGAACATGCCAGCTATGGTTCCTGATGCACTATTCAAAGAAATCAACGCGCTTGTGCGGGAACAAATCGGCGCTATTGCTTCGCTGGGCGGGATTATTCAGGGAAAGGGCATGATTCCTAAGACGAGGAGTGGGAAGACGTTGAGACGGGTTTTGAGGGCGTTGGTGGAGAATGGTGTTGAGGGGAAGTTTGAGGAGAGTGTCAGTGTGCCGCCTACAGTGGAGGATATTAGTGTTGTGGATGTTGCAAGGGGGAGGGTTAGGGAGTACTTTTTGGAGAAGCAAGAGAGGGAGGAGAGGGGGGTTAAGGCGAAGCTCTGAACTTCTTGCGTGGAGTCATGTATTGAGGTGAGGGTCTGTTTATTAAATCTTGATAGATCTCTGCTTGCTATCTGTGGTTGTAATCTTGTCATTGGCGGATAATTGACCCAGTAAATTCAATAATGCTTGTATATAGTTTCTTCTCCATAGTGATTGCGAAATTTGCAGTTACTATCACTTCCCAATACTAAGGTCATCATTCATTGAATTCGAGTATCAGACTTTAGCCTGATAAAGCGAAGTGACGACATCTCCATAAGCGAAGATCAATACTGTCGGGAGTAGTGGGACGTTTCGATAAAAGCTTTGTTCCTAAAATAGTGGGATCCGCCTTTCAAAGCTACCACTCAAGCTTGATTTCTTAGATCATTCATCGTTTTTGTCGCGAAGTGTGAAATCTAAGGATTTCATGTCTTCGAGGGCTCCATTGCGCTTTGAGGTCTTGGGTTGAACGCAGCACTTCATAGTCTACTCCTACTAGACCCGACGATGTAAATTTTGTTATGCTTGACTTGGGTGTAGTCTGATAACCTCTATGTTTAACAGGTCTGACAGTAAGTATTTCTTTTTAGAAACTACGGGGCGTAGACTTGGAAGCTAAAGTCCTATTCTCGAAATAAATTGCTTTATTCGAAATCATGATTGCATTTATCCCAAATTAGATGATACAATTCCTCCAAGGACCTTTATTCCACTCAGGTCGATTAACTCTTTCGAGGTTAGCAAGTCTGCATTGTATGGATTGGAAGTTCTCTAGCTTTCTTTCAATGCCTTGAAGTTATATCTATTCCTTTGTATACCCTTGACTCGGACAAAGATCAAGCTTGGATTTTGAAACGAGGGTATTTGAATATTGGACAAAGGACCAATTGCTGCCATGTTTAGCGTTCTGGTATATAGATCCTCTGCATTCACGCCATGAGGATTTGCAATTCAGCTCTTATCGTCTCTTCATTCGATATTACCTACTCATTCTGCACTATCTATCCATTTCGCATCACCTATCAATCTCAAAAGAAATGCCTAATCAGTGGTGGATCCCCAAAAGCGCCGAATATGGCGAACAGCTGTTAGGAATAGCCGACGGCTCCTCTTCCTCAGACTCTGATCTTGGACCCCCCGAAGAACCACCAGTTCAATTTGTGAATTACGGTCCAGTCCAAAGAAAAGGAGCCGAATGCCGACGGTACATCGCCGATGCCTTGAAGCCCAATTGTCAAATCTTTCCAAACCACCTCACCCTTCTCGATATCATGCGCCAGTATGATATGGCAATATTTCAAGAAGCCCCCCTGGACCCTGATTTGATCCACATCTTCCGTCACCTACACCTCCATCCAGCAGCCCTTCCTCACCATGAATCCTTTTATCGAAGCGTCGAGATAACTTCTGAGCCTCTTTCATGGCGAGGATTCATTGGGCCGGAGGTGATTATCATCGATGATATGCATCGGCGTTCAGACCGCGCGCCGTACATGTCGGAGGTTTCTTTGGCGATTTATGAAGCTGACCAGTTGATTGATACTCTTCGGCACGTTATTATCACTAATGTCGTCCATGAGGAGACGTTGGACGTTCTTGGAGGAGATCTTCATAGGAATGTTGAGTTCTCGGATGACTGGTGGCGGAGTTGGGATTATGGGACTCCAGAATACGATGCGCTCCTGGGTACGCGCATTGGTAAGATGGTAGCGTATATGGTGTTGGGAGCGTTTCCTCGTGGGACGAAGATGATCTCGCGTATTAATACTGTGAGTAATTGGGATGGGATGAGTGCTCATTTTCATTTTGAGATTATTTGAATTCGGTCTGTTCGAGGTTTGTACAATTCATCTTTTGAGTTTTTTGCTTTTGGATTTGCTTGGCTCCAGGGCTGGTCTAATTATATTTTCTTGGTGTCTTGCATGGTGTCAGGTTGCTTTGTGATTCCATTTTGTGTGATTTGCTCGGTGTTTGATTGGTCTGTGTTTCTTTATCATTTTCCCAGCTTTGTTTGTCTACAATATAGCCTGCTTTCAATTGAGGTACAATATTCCAGGTCAAAAGGACGGTTTCAGCAGATTTTCATCATCGTAGATTCTACGTAGACTGCCTGGCTGTCACTGACATTGCTTTCATAGCAATAAAGCAGCAAATCCAGAGACCAGAAGTTCTCCTTGCGGGAATTGTAGCACCCTAGGAGTAATCTAGATCTTGTTGTATACTCAATAGACAGCCACAAGACCCAACTCTTACCATAGGAGATCTTGAACTGTCGTCAAAAGAATGCTTCCACCCTTCCCCATGACGAACGTACACATTTTAGCCCGGTCATATGCGTTCTCTCAAGTCAACATCAACGAACCTGCGGGGTGTGCATCAGCTGCCACCCACAACGTTCAACCTCTCAGCAGCCCCTCATCCACGACCACGGACCATAATGAGAACGATGTCAACACGCCTTCCAAGTTGATGCTGTGTTGCCAGAGACCTGCAAATTTCCAGCGCTGAGGCACTTGGCCCACATGCCCGGGCACCACCGTTTGTCCATGTGGTACGTCCACGGTGACGTTTTTGCTTTTGCGGCTCAACACCAACCCCCTTCTTAATTTAGCCCTTTCTAACGCTCGCCCAGCCAGCCAGCCAGCCAGCCAACCCTGACGGGGACATGGGTGACAGCATCATCCAATCGATGAAGTTGCACAAAAAAAACACCTTCAGCAGCCACGCCCATCTTGAAGATCCCTACCTATACCGGATCTGCACGAGCGGCCTAGGCTCGGAACGTGGTTTAGTCTGGTGTCCCTTACCCCCAATCCTGAATCCGGAGCTATGAAACGAACCACCAGATCTCTGTACATGGACATCCGATCTCCAATTTTTCCCAAAACGCAACGGTTATCATCGCTATCGCGATCGGGCCGCTTTATTTTCCAACGCTCGACCCTACCACTTGCAGGGTTATCCCCGCAGCGACTGTACGATGCTGACCGCTAGTGTACACCTCGTCCCCCCTCTCTCCAGCCGCTGAGGTTGGCTGGCCTTGTGCAACATGACCTGCAGTTCTGCGGGCGGACCGCAGACGCTCTGCAGGCGGACACGTCGCGTGCATTCCAACGGTTGTCCTCGTCATCGACCCTTTCAATGAAGGGGACTGGATCTTTCATCACTGGGCTAAATGCAGGTTGACTCGGTACTCCATACTTAACCCTTTTATCTCCCTGGAATTTGCGTCCGCTTTTTTTTTTTCTGTCTTTGTCCCGGCTGTGAATATAATAGGTGCCTGCCTCCTATGGCCCCTCGGAATCTCACTCGCTCTGCGCGCCCGCCCGATACAATGCATCATGGCCGATTAGAAAATGAGGAGTGTCCATTGCTCCCGGATGAGGACCAGGACCAGTGTGGCGATGACCATGAGCGCGGCACGACCCGGAAGGTTAAGACGTTTCGCGATCCTTCGGTAGGGGTTACACCTATTTTCTTATTGCTGTTTTCTTGTACGACTCTGCTCTATCGGCTCTATCGCGGGTATTTCACTCTGCTGGAATGATCTGGAGTCAGCGACAAGCAAAGGATACATTTTGTATCCTGAAATGCGCTCGTTGCAATAAAATATTCCAAACTAACAACTATTCCTACTCCCCAGCCAGCATGGATAATCCTACTCTGGGGCATGTTCGCCATGAGCGGCGGCACCTTCGTCGTCCCCGAATTCAACGCCAGCCTAGCCCTAGTCTGCCACCAGCGCTACGCACCCAGCAGTTCCCAACCAGGCCAACAAACCGGACAACTCACCCTCATGGAAGAACTCGAGCTATGCCTAGGCGACAAAAACGCACAAGCAGACGTCTCCCGCCTAATCGTCTATTCCCAATTCACGGCCGGAATCCTCTCAGCCATCACAGCCCCGATTCTAGGCTCACTCTCCGATCGGATCGGGCGGAAACCTATTCTAGCACTCAGCACGACAGGAATTTTGCTTTACAATGCCGTTATGTTGCTTATCCTGCGGTATCCGGATGCGATCGATGTACGCTGGATACTGGTCGGTTATGCGATTGAGGGACTGGGTGGAACGTATATCACGGCCATCGCGGCGTCACAGGCCTATATCACCGATTTATCCAGTCCACGAGAACGTGCCACGCTATTCAGCTACATCCAAGCATGTACATCCCTCGCACAAGCGGCAGGTCCACTAATTGCCGGGATTCTAATCGCCTGGATAAACTCCTTCGAAGGCGTATACTGGGTTTCATTCGCCTGTTATCTCCTTCTTACCTTACTTTTCATCTTCGTCCTACCAGAGTCGCGCTGGGCGCGCTCTACCGAAAATCCCGGAATAAACCTGGATAACCAATCCATGCAAGAAAACCCACTGCAACAGGTGTATACCTCTTGCAAGTCACTTTGGGAAAGCAGTGCGAATCGCCGCGGGAATCTGGTTATTCTGGCGGTTATCGAACAATTCGTCTTTGGTGTTATGACGTGTCTTCCACCGCTGCAGATGGCGTATTCGTCATATCTGTTCCATTGGCGCCCCACAACGCAGAGCTTTTATATGGCGCTTGTCAATACGTGGAGTATTTTGGTGCTCGTGGTGCTTTTCCCGGTTATCATGTCCGTTGTGCGGAGGCATATTCGTCGGAAACGAAATAGGACACACTCGACTGTGTTTAATACCGGCGAATTAGGTGCTATTCGCACTAGTCTGTCCTTGCAGATCCTCGGCTATGCGGGTGTGGCGTTGACGCGCTCTCCGGCGTGGTTCATCTTCTCGTCTCTGATCTTTGCGTGCGGGAACCCGGTCACGCCGTTGTTGACGTCGAGTTTGACGGCGCATGTGCCGAGCGAGCACTCGGGTCATTTGTTGGGGATGTTGAGCTTTATGCATGCGATTGGCCGGATCACGATTCCCACGGCGTTGAATGCGACGTATAGCGTGACTATTGGCGTATTTCCACAGGCGTTGTTTGTGGTGTTGGCGGTTTCGGTCTCAGGTCTTCTTTTGGCGAGTTTGTGTGTCAAGTCGTATGGGTTGGGCTCGAGTTCGCGGTAGACTTTCTTCCCTCATCTCATGCACTGCAGGGTGCAATGAGTGGGTTTTCGTTGGGTTTCGTTTCGTTTTCGGGGGCGCAGTCATGTCACCTCGTGCTGGTCATGTGCGTCGATATGCTATGATGTCGATGACACAGATATCCAATCATAGAATTCATGTTTCTTCATTCAGTTGTATTCTCATCGCTGTTCAGGCCTGTGTTTCTCTCTTCTGTGTTGATTGGTGATGTCCCTTCTGTCACATCTTCACTCGAGGCACGTATCTCTTCAACCGTCTGCAAATATAATTTCGGCGGCGTAGGAAACTTCTCCAAGGCAGACTCCACCTTACTCAACGTCCTCCTCGTCCGCCAGTACAAATTATCAACAGGCTCAAGCCAATCGGGCAATTCATCCGGCAGACGCCGCACAGCCTGGTCAAGACGAGCCTTATACTCATCAAGGGACAAACCATACGCAAGACGACAATCCCCGTCCCTCTCGCCACGTTCAATCGCGTTGATCAGCGTCACCAAATCCAACTCCGTTGGTGATCTCACAAACAAGTCACTAGAATCTTCATACGGAGCGATCCAATCTTGATCCGGATCATAAATATCCGTATCCTCGGGCAAAAACCACGGCCCAACAACGACAAGACTTTTCAGAGACGTAGCAACCTTGGCGAGAAAATCCACAATTTCGTGCATCAACTGCCGATTCTTTGGGCTCACCACAATATGCTGGACATGGCTGAATAGGCCATAACGGGTTTGTATTCGCCGTGGCGAAACGGAACTGTAACGAAGGTCTCGGATGAAGAGTAGGTGTTTGGGGAAATTGAATCTGCCTAGTCCTTCAAAGTAGGCATGTGTTTTTGTTAAGGCATGCCGGGCTTCGAGGCAGGCTTGGGCGATGGGCTTTTGGGGCTGGGTGCCCACTGTTTTGTAGCGGCGTCGGAGGGGTTTTATGGTTGTGCAGGACCAGGATGTTGTGAGGGCGAAGTGCCAGATGCGGAGGCGGAGTTCTGGGGGTAGGGAGGTGAAGAGGGGGAAGTCTGTTGCCATGGTTTTCTTGGGATGAAGATGAAGTAGGGGGTTGTAGGTGATGTCAACGGTTGAATGTTGGTGTTGATGTTGGAAATAAGATGATCTATGGAGTTCAGCTGTGCTGCCTATTCCTCTTGGGCCGCACGTGCCTGGTCACGCCCATCCTCGCAGCCTCGTTGAGGAAATTGGACAAAGCCGAGACAACAATTCAATTTCAATTGCAGGCTATTATTCGAGATCTTCAGGTTCTCTACGGTCTCTTACATATCATCATATGTGACTTCACCATACATGATGCACTTTCACTGCACTTCGTCCCTTGCGGTTGTCTCAACACGGACATGTCAGAGCCCCCACACCGCAATACTTCAAATCTCCTCGATTGCCGATGCCTGGACTGAGCCAATGACGGTGTGTTTTTCACGTGGGGACTGTGGAGAGAAAAGAGCGGAAAAGACAGCCCCGTTGGACCCATTGGACCCATTGCGGCCTCGACTGAATGGAAATATGGCCCCGGCGGGCCGGTCAAGGACTGAAATGAGCTGGCGTACGACGCCTCTGGTAGACTGGTACAGCGTCAGGGACAGTCCCTGATAATCAGTCGAAGGGTTCAAATTCAATTCTCCATAATACACGAGGGGAGACTGTTTGAATGTTGACTGATGGTTTCTATACATAGACATCGACCTACAATGTCCATCCGATGATCCATCTGGCGATGAAGATGACAATCTCCGACTGGCTTCCTTGCCGATGCTGGCCTAGACTCTGCCCGACCGAACCAGACAATTCACCCTCGCATACGGTGGTCTCTCAGGACGGCAAGGATCCTCAGGAGCGGGCCAAGCGCACAAACGGGTTCCTTGGGGGACGTGGATATAGCGAGAGATGAAGAGAATACTACCACGGACCACCAAGACTAAGCGGGCAGTCAAAAGAGTTTTACTGGTCTAAACCACCATCGAAGATCCACTCACTATGCAAAACTCGTCTAATTTGCCCAGCCGATGCAATTTCCCAATTACTTCCACTATGCATCTCCAATGTCCACCCCCCTATCCGCCCCTTATTCTCGCCCTGCGCTAGTCTCACTTTAACTCGCACGGGTACCTGAGTCGACCACGGCACCGGTGCAGCACTGCAGACTGGGCTCCCCCTATAAACAACTCTCACCCGCCCCATTCTCCCCCCCCTCTCCTTCCCTCCATCCACACGCTCTCTTTACCAAACACCCCGGTTTAGTCTTCACGACCGAGTACATTCTTTTCAGAAACCAACCACACTCTTTTCGACCGCGTGTCAGATCAATCTCCCGTCTTCACAGACCTCCTCGCACTTTTTTTTCTTCAGGAACATTCCTCGAACAAATCCCACATTCCAAGCCAAAATGCGTTTCTCCTTCGCCGCTGTTGTCGCCGCTCTGGCTGCTGGTGTTGTCGCTAGCGACGCTGTCACTGAGACCGTCACTGCTTTCACCACTTACTGCCCTGAGGCTACCTCCATCGTCCACGGTGGCTCGACCTACAGCATCTCTACTGTACGTGAACCCCTTTGTTGGGGCTGGGGTGCGGATTGTGGATATCCGCATGGAACATGGACCGAGTCGCGATCAAAGACATCTCAACTCTCCACATTCCATCTGATATCGCGCATTTTGCGCCCATCCCTCCTCATGCTTCTATATCGATCACGTCACTAACTTCTCCTCCAGCCTGGCCACCTCACCATGACTGGCTCCTTCACCGTCACCCGCCCTCTGATCACCCAGACCGTGACCCAGTGCAACAAGTGGTAAGCACCGACTCCTATCACCACCACACAATACCGATCTTGAATCAACTCATCTAACATCACTCTCCAGCTCCTCCTCTACTCCCCTCCCCACCACCCCCGTCGTCTCCGCCAGCACCGCTCCCTCCTCCACCCCTCTGGTCCCCTCCAGCGCTGGTGCCACCGGCACCGCCGCCTCTACCCCCGCTGCCTCCCAGCCTGCCTTCAACGCCGGTGCCATCAACGCCGCCACCGGCGCTGGTGCCGGTCTGGCCGCCGTCTTCGGTGCCGTCGCCCTCCTGCTGTAAGCGTGAGCTTCCTTTTTAGCTCGCGCTTGTAGTGTGTGATGTGGTAACGGGATTCGTATGCACGGGTTGATGGGTGCAGGTGATACCAACCAACCTCCACCATGATTTAGTCTATCTGCTGTATGTATAGACTGGGCTTTGGTGTGGTTGTTGTTGGGACGTTGCACCCCTAGCCAGGCGTTTTTGTTCGGGAACCTCGGGTATGGGATTTTTATTTTCAAAGCTTTGTTGTTTCTTTTCAGCCGGGGTTACTCTTTTTTTTTTCTTTGATCTATCGATTACATTTTTACCCTTGAATGTACATGTCTTTTATCTATGTCTTATTAGATAATACATAATCGATCTGAATGGGTCATTTATGTCTTTTCCTTCTGACTGTGACACCGATTTCGATTTTCGAATTGCTTTTCTATTGTGCGAGATTCTACTGGACATATCGTTTCTTTGATCCTTGAATGACGCTTATTACACATCTTCCGTCCCAAGTTCGAAGGCGTGCGTAGATTGAAATCGTATTAGCTGTAGCTGGCTTTATGAGCATCGGTTCTCGACTTGCATAGGCGTCTAGACGATATACTCCCTCTAATCCAAACATACATTAGTCGCATTACCATGTTAAATCGATTTTATACTCCTTCGAGAGGTATCATAGGTTCTAATTAGCTGTTTCCAATCATACTGTTGATTACTAGACGATACAACATCTTAACTACCTAATCCACGTCCAGCGAAGTATAAAGTATATAACTATTGCAATTTATATAGTAATCAATCCAGTCAACGCGCAGTCCATATTTCAAAAAACCCCCGCAATCATCCTCCTCCCGGACATAACCTCCGTCAATTGCCTCTGCGCCGCCTGCACCTTCTCAAATCTAATATACTGACAAGACTCACTCTCCAAATGATTAAAAAACCCAGCTAACGAAACAAACTGCTTCCCACAATTCCGCGCCCGATTTGGACAATGATAAATACTCTGCTGATGCACCGGCGAATTGGCATGTTGATTCAACGCCCTGGCCGAAACGAACTGCCGATGACAAATGTAGCATTCCCACGCTTTGCCATTATAGGCGGCTTTCGTCGCGGTGTATTCCCCTGGTCCTTGATCGTGCCATTCGATCTGTTTGTTTGTGATTATGCCGTTGGGATCGGCGCGGCGGACCATTCGCGCGATGGATTCGCGGTTGAGGGTTTTGGCGTTGGCGCAGGAGCCGGTTTCGAGGTGGTGCGAGACGCCGCTGGCGGAGACGAATTTAGTGCGGCAGAAGGGGCAGGTTATTTCGGTGCCGCGGTGGATTCGCGAATTGAGATGCTGGAGATAAGGTGGTTGTTAGTTAGTGGTGTTCCTGTCTTTTTTGGGTGCAGGGGGTTATCCTAATATACCGCGCGTAGACTATTCGCATTGTCGAATCGTCGACTACACGGTTTGCAATAATTCTTGTAATGTCCCTGTTCACTCATATGCTGATCTGCGGCAGTCTGGCTGCGGAACATACCATTGCATGTCTCGCACTCGATTCGGGGTGCCCAGTGGCTGGTCGCGTTCATATGCTGATTAGCCGCATTTTGGCTACGGAACTCGCGGTTGCAGGTTTCGCAGTCAAAGATCGGCGCCCAGTGGTCGAGGTTGTTCATGTGTTGATTACAGGCGTGGTGGGATCGGAATGTTCGAGTGCAGGTTTGGCATTCGGCCCAATGGTTGTAGTCGTCCATGTGCTCATCGCATTCGCTCTGGTAGTAGAAGTCATCATTGCAGGTTGCGCACTCGTACATGATGGATGGATGGATGGGTGGTGGTGTTGGTTGGTGGTTGTAGATTGAGCGGAGCTGGGAGATGGAAGAATGGAGGTTAAGGAAGGAAAAGGGTGCAGGGGGAACTCGAGGGTATGCGGGGGAAAGACAGATAAACGACGAGGAGAAGAACTCTAAATGCAGATGTGATTCCAGTGAGCTATCCATTCTAAATGCGATACCAATTGGCCAATCGGGAGCCACAAGAGCTCCCGCAGTGCTTTACGTATTTCCAAAGGAGCTCCCCTACACTCTCTGGTCGATGCTACAAGCTCCGTTCGTCGGTACGTACCCGAGGATATACTATGCATTAAATATGTAGGCCCAAAGTCTCTAGGCTGGAGGATATTCGTTACTGGGTGAGGTTGTCGTCGGAATTTTAAAAACAAGGTTATCACCAACTTCTAGTGACACTAGGTACTCTCCCCCCTCCGATGGCCTAGTGGTCACCATTCGTGGTGCCCTTCGGGTGTGCCCCGGAGACAAACAAAAAAGATACAGGCATCCAGTGCTGGGCTCCGCTCCGCTGGTGGCCGGGGCCCGGGGGCACACCCCTAGGCGGGGGAGAGTGGGCGGGTTGGGATGCGGGGAGGTGAAAGCACCTCCTCGCGGTACAAGTTTTTTTTTTGATTTTCTTTTGTAAAAAAATAATATAATCTTTTAATTAAGCTCAAGATCCTATTATATTATCATTCTGACTCCTATAGAGGCCTTTTTGAAGGTGTTAGGAGGGTGTGAAGGTTGTACTGTTTATTGGGTGTGGCATCAGGACGACACTAGGCGATGTACTCCGGCATCGTGGGATGCCTCGATGCAGCATCGGGCCGAAGTATATAGTGGACGAGAAGGTGAGGGGTTCGATTCATGGAGGTGGAGAATTTACCCATTTCGGATTTTTGAGGAGGTTTTGCCTGTGGGCAGTTGAGAATGGCCCAATATCAGCGCTAGACATACAGGTCTCACATTCAGCCCAGTGGTCTACAAGGAAGACTCCATGTATTCTTAACATGATAAGGCTTCCTGCACCAATCCACCAGAGTGCCATGTCGATAACCTCGCTGACCCGTTACTCTATGATAATATCGAGAACTCCCGCAGAGCCACTTTTCGTATATAGTGCCGGCCGTTATTGCCTTCTATATTGGAAATAGAGACACGGTTTTAAACCCTAATTAAAGGACACGCTAACCCTTATATGACTATACCCTTATAAGACTACACCCTTATATGACTACTTCCGTATTTAAAACCTTGTTCTAGGTTTGCATGGTAACAAGGATAAAAGTATGGAACTGTATAGTCATGTACTGTTACATATCGAAAAATAACCACCCTACCCACCACGGCATCGTTCCTTCACACTCCTCCTAACTTAGCAACTGTAGTCACCCAAACCACTTACAGAATGGCAAGGCCGTAAGGAACATAGATTCCTGGCAGCGTAAGAGGATTGTTTATATGATGTACAGCAAGAACAGACTCACGAGTCACTACATCGCTAATGGCAAAGGTGGCAAAGGTGTAGTGACTCAGTGAGCGTTCTATCACTAACGTACGCAAGAACTTGCGGTTATTCGGTAGTGCCAGATCTCCTCGTATCTCGGTCGGTCGATAACTAAGTATTGCCCCTATTATGCTTGACGCCCTCTGTGACCACGCCGAAAAGCCTAGCCTATAGGTCGAAGAGATAGCTATCTTCCTGTAGGATAAGTTTAATATATTAATATCATCATCTAGCATTAAACGTGCTCTTTCGCGGGCTAGTTAGATAAAAAAGAAAGCCTAACAGAAAGCCGAAGAACAGAACCCTCAACTACGAGATTTTCTACCAGCATAAGCTTTCTGAGTTTCAGTCATATCATCTTATATTTATAGATAAATCCGGATATAATAAAATGATTAGATATAGGCGAACTGGCTGGTCACCACTCGGCGTGACACCGGTCTAAGTGTCGAAATTTCATCGCGGCCAACGCTTCCAGATACTACCTACATATACTCAAGACGGTATCATTCTGTCCCGTATTTTCAAAGGTTCAACTAATACCACGTTCTTCGAATCGTTTATCGAGCAGCTTCTGCAGCACTATAGGAGGTGGCCGAAGCCGAAATCCGTGCTTGTTATAGATAACGCATCTTTCCATCATTCAGACCGGATCAAGACCTTATATGCAGACGCGGGTGTCAAATTACTGTACCTGCCGCCTTATTCACCGGATTTCAACCCCATCGAGGAATTCTTTGCCGAGCTAAAGGTTCGGAAGGCCTATATCAAGAAAGCTTGGTCAGCATACGAAGAGAATCCTGGCCAAGGGTTTCATGCCTTCCTTCCGCAATGCGTATATGATGTTGGTGCAGAACAGGACAGTGCCGAAGGCCATTTCCGATATTCAGGTATAACAATAGAGAAGATATGATTGGCTGTCGTACTAAAGAGCGTCGCATCTGCTCCATATAACCCGTTTCACATTTTGATATTTTGCCAATTTGGTTTGTTCGTGTTTGTAGCTGTCCTCCAATTAGTAATACTTTGTATTGGGTGGAAGACCCTGTCTCTTGTCGTCGTTCTGATAGTTGATTTTGTTAGTTGCTGTAATGATGTCTAAGTAAAGGAAGCTACACAAACCAGAAGCTTTCCAAAACTCTTGACAAGTTCTGTTTTATAATCGTAATATGCCTTCTCGCAAGGGCCCATGCTGCTGAAAGTTGTCGCAACATCAAAATCAACCTATACAATCCTTGTACCAGATACAACAAGCATATTCTTCGGATAAATATCATGGTGGTGGACGAAGGCTTCATGGATCTGTTTTATGCCCTCAACTGCATAGCGAAAAGAATCTTCGGAATAATTTTCGCAATTTAGTTTTTTAGCACACGGCAAATATTCGAGCAGGATCGCCCTGGGTTAGTATTTATCGTCGGCGAAATGCCGAAGCGGGGGGTGGAAAGCAGACGGATCAACTCGATCGATGTAGCCGTAAAAAGCGGGAACAAAGCCTCGGTCGCACACGCCGAATTCACGAAGGTTGTGATAGGCGTTTAATTCGCAGCGAAAACGATTTAAATCTCGGCCTTTTTTCGTGTATCTAGGGTCGCCGTTATCGTGAAACTAGCAGGTCAGCGTTATCCTCGGACGTAATAATTGTACTTACAAGCTTTATAACACATAGCTTCCTATATAGCCGGATTTTATAAACTATTAAAGCTTTTGAGCGACTGAGCTTACGTTTGATGTCAATATCAGAGATATTTAGCTCTAAAGAGCAAGCACCTTGCGAAGGCATAGTCGCTCCTTAAGCTACATTGAGTGTGACGCGACTGAGGGGAGGTTGGAGAACACGAAGCAGCGAAGCGGAAAAGCAAGGTTGCCAGGTCCTGGAATCATAGATCCATTATAAGTGAATTATGTAAGCCTAACCTAACTCATATAATCTAGTGATCTGGTTGACCCCGCATTATCGAGCCTCAACCATAGTTCCCTTGCCTAACCTTACTACAGGGGTGAACCTATTAAAGCAACTAGGGATAGCAACTCAAACACAAACACTTCTACAGTACCTCTCTATCGCCCTCCCAACGATACCGACCCAGGGGACTACTCCGGGCCCAAACACGACAAATCCTCAATACGATACAGACGATATAACCCAAGTCGTCCCGTGGCCGGAGTTCAGCTATTCCACTATCATTCAACGCTATAGGCAAGTACTAAATATAAAACGAATTCGGCCTAACCCCTTTATGTCTCCGCCCGCCCCGCTTAAAGACGAAGCAACTTTTCATCTTCGTTTCGCTAATCTAATTATAACTCGAGTTCGACGCGCCCTCCGAGCTAGTTTCGAACAACTTTCTCCGGGGCTCGGACTTCTGCGGTTATCTAAGATAATAATTAATAGAGGGGGAGCGGCTAGGATAATTGATCAGTTCAGACCAGATACTACGTTTATTATAGTTGGAGCATATCTCTCTATAGGTATCAATAGAGCACCTAGGGACTTAAAGGTCTCTTAGAAGTGGAGATCTTCGATACAGTTTTCGCAAGACTTAGCGGACCGACGAGAGTACAAGCAGGTGTTAGCCCAAGTGAATTTCTATATAGACCAGCACGATGCCCGGCACGGATATATCCTCTCAGACGTTGAGCTTGTCGCCGTCAAACGCCTCGATAGGAATGGTCGTTTAGCCGTGGCTACACCAGTCCTATAGAGAAGCGGGGGGGTTGGACAACTTTCGGTGTTACTAGGATTATGGTATCTTGGAATGCTAGCGGCCGAAGATAATCACTGGGCTCTGCATTAGTCCAATCTAGATTATACCCCTTCTGTATATCTACAGTTCAGGGTGTTTGGTACGAGTATATCCTCTACAGTTCCGTGTGTGTGTGTAATTCATTTACCCCAGACCCCCTCATTGGGGTTGGATTATAAACACAGCACACTAAACTGGGTACGGATTCGTATTTTGATCTAGGTGGCTAAACCAACTACTGGCGTGTTATGCACACTACAGCAACCACATATTCATGTAGGTGTAAGTTCAATGCCTTAATAGAGTACGTCCTGAAACTGGTGCGAACATCTGTACTCTTCCAATGATTCTTTAATCCTAATGCCAAAAGATCGAGGTAATTTTCCAGTCTGCGACAAGTCATCTCACCGTCAACTTGGGCTGTACCGTTTGACATATTGGATTTACATACATAATGGACCAAAGTCTCGTTATCAAGGCATATTTACCGGGCGTCTGCTCTATGGATACTGCAGAATCCTGGAAGATCACTGATCACCTTGTGTTTCTAGCCCAACGGGTCTGTCTTTCAAAATTATCCCTTTCTTCGCCCTTCATGTGCTCGAGGCCCCGTTTTCTGAGTTCCGAGAAGAATTCAAACGCAGCGTCAAACGTCTCAGGACTTGTCCAGCCGTCTCTTTTGACAAGTCCTTCAATACTATCGAAGAAGTCCTGCACTTCATTCCAGCCCTCGGCGTCGGCCGAGTGACTACGTATTTCATATTGCGTGAAGTGATAGGGGCAACCCCCTTGAATGCCAAGTTCGTGCCAATGTCTAGAGCAGTCATTAGTTCCGAGCACAAAACCAGATCATGTCGAGCAAAGTACCTTTCGACGTTGATAAGAGCCTCACGAAAGGAGACAATATCATCATCCCACGTATTTCCAGCCAATTCGACCAGAAGACGTCTCGTTTTTCCATGGTCTAGGTGGGATGCTTTTGTAAGCATAGGGTTGCGCTTTTCCGTTTTTAACAAGTAGAGCTGGAAAAGAGTTGATTTGAATATCTTCTATTTGATTTGGGCTTTTTGCTCATCGTCAAGATCGTTAAAGTTATCCGGGCGTTGAAGCAATATACTACCCTGGTAGTCCAGAAGCGGGGATGGCACGGCTTGAAGGAAGAGTGGACCTGCCCAGCAGCCTTGCCAGTCAATAACAGCCGTTATGTGACCGTCATTATTCACGAAAAGGTTCGAGGAGTGAAGGTCGGGATGCCATAATGTAGGGCGCGTGAGAGTGGGCTCGATGTCCACAATGGAGCGAGCTACTTGAAGATATTTTCGAAGGAGTTGGAGATGCGCTTGTGGGTCATTTTGGGATGAGGAAATCAAGGTAGCCTCACTAGCGGGTTTTGGAACGGCGTATCTCTTAATCCAGTCCATTTCACGCTGGCCAATACATAGCGCGTAATCAGCTGGAGTTGACCCTAGTGATAGTTAGACAGGCAATAAGCAGCATGTAGTCGAACGGGTTATGTGGAGATGCCTACAGGGACCTCGCGATAAATCCATCGAAGAACGCTCTTTCTTCCAAAAGTCTCTATCAACGGTAGGTCCGATGCTGAGCTTCTTAGAGATCTGCTCTTTGGTTTCAGAGGGAGCCTCGCTGGTGAGCTTAGCTGGAACTGCGCCTTCCACAGCATCACTTGCAAAGTATATGCTGCCATAGCTGACGAAAAATGATCAGACTTCGCATGAAAGGGTGGGAAAAATCGGGAAACATACTGTGAAAATGATACCGACAGCATTTTCGACTCCAGGGACACCATCTCTCTCATAACAGAGAGTTTTTCATCTGGACTCAACTTATCCCAAATGATTACAAGCTGTGTGCCAGTTGCCTCTTCCATGATGATATATTCCGACTGAACGGGATTATCGGCTGTAGCACTCCAAGACAAGACCCGAGGTACTGGAATTTGGAGGAAAGTTCGAGCCTAGGAAAGAATGAGCCAACTCGATGCAGTGTTTATATATGGTATCTCAACTTACGAACTCCATAGTAGCAACCTCAGAAGCAGTCGTATAAGCCGGGGGACCAGAATTTGGATTGGGAATGCGGGCAAGAACTGTTTTCCTGTCATTCATAATCAAACGGAAGACCTTGTTATATCCTCCCTCTGCTAGCTTTGTTATTGAGATGCAGCGGTCGGAGCCAACGGCTCTGGCCGCTACCCCTTGAAGCTCCGCAACATTGAAGGCCTTGTACCTATCCCGAAGTTGCTGTTCTTCATCCCACAACCACCGTCCACTGGTGTATCGGAACAAGTCCTCATGATCGGATGGGACACCTATCGTTTTGGACGAAGAGGTGTTGATTGCACGGACGCCGAAGTTGTCACGACGGGCAGGATGGGTCGCTATTGTTGATACTGGTATCACTTGAGCAGGGCAGCGCAGTACTTGAAATCCTTGAGCGGCAGCCCTGCGCCACCATCGAAAGGTTGAGAGGGCACGACTTCCTACGTCGACTTTCATCGTCAATACTTGGCTGTGACGACGGTGTACAAATCATGGGTCGGGGTCGGGGTCGGGAGCTGGGACCAGTCGCCCCTCGATTCCTTGGCGGGCCCCGTATGAGACGAGCGTGCGATCCCAATTAATGCAGAGCAAACTAGATCTCCTGAGTTATAAATTCGACAACAGCAAACATTGAACGAGACCTGGTGTGAGGGTTTCAAAGAGCGAGGAAGTGCTACGATGGGGGAGCGGGAATGAGGATAAGTGCAAGCACGTTCCGCGATGACGGTCCCTGCGCCTGGGCGCCACCAGAATAATACAAGAGCTCCCCAAATCCCCACAGTATTTTCAAATCTCAGGTGATGGAATCTATTGACTTTTCATTGCAGTTTTTGTCTGCTAAGTGTCACTTGTATATGACTCCGGGCGAACGACATCTATTCATGCGCATTCGAAAGTATGCACCGGTTACCAGCCCAACCCGGAGTCGAAGCTGTTCCCCAGTAATTCTCCCTCTTGCTAGTGTAGGTAGTAAGTCAGTTGATCGAGTAATAGCATGGCGCGAGTTAGGCTTACAATTTGCTCGAAGAGCTATCTCCAGTTGTGGCACTGGTGATGGTCTCCTCCTTATCTCCTCCAGTCAACTGCAACAACCCGTACGAGATAGAGGACATATAACAATGGTAGTACAGATGGACTCAAGACCTTGTTAAGTCGTCTTATCAGACGAGATCAAATTTTTCAATTCTATAGGTTCTATTCTTTTTCATGTCCAACAATTTGCCAGTCGTAACCAAGGCACCCCGAAATGTAAATATGTACAGCTCTAAACCCGAAAGCAGGGAGCTTATACACCACCACCCCATGTAATTATTATCAAGAACTTGTTTTGCGGAATCGGGTATATTAGCGTGAACGTATCAAATAGCGATGTTCTTCTGTCTCAACACCAATAGTAGCGCCAGTGCTATGGTGGCAATCACAAACACTGGATTAGTTCTGTTAGCGCATTCGGAACCTTAATTTGGAATATTGGTCTGGCAACGTACGAAGAAGCACCATGTAACTTTCTCGGAAAAGAGTGTTGATATTTCCACGCAGCGGCTCTGGAAGGGACCGCGAGTAGTCGACGCTGTCTAGGATGTGTTGAATTTTCTGAAAGCCCACTTGTCAGTGACACGGTAATTCACCCAAAACCAGGTAATTTTCTCACCTTCAGATCCTCGGGACTTTCACCAATCGTCGCCTGAAGCTTCTCCTTAAAGACAAGGTGTTGGAGAACCGTGGTCATTGTGATTCCAATCATGGTACCGGCTTGTTGGAACAGATAGTAGGATGTGATCGAAGTGGCCGCAAACACTTCTGGTGTGCTAGCACTCAAGCCGACAAATTGAGCGGAAAGAGTCATTCCAAGTCCCCATGCAAAAAAGAACGGGTAGAATAGCTCCCATATCTTTTGTTCAAATAGGGACCACCGGGGAAGAATTAATGCGAAACTCAGGAGCGCCGTGATGAGACCGATTATTGCCCACACTCTGTGCTTTCCGCTTCTGTGGGGATGTTGTCAGTATGGATATAACAGTCATGGCCAAGTAGCCGTCAAAGCACTGGTGGAAATACCTTTTCACAAGCATGCCGGTTAGTACGCTCCCGATTGCGGCGCCAATTGCAGTGGGCCCTAGACATAGCCCAGTCTCAATCGTCGTCAGACCGTGCACTCGAGCAAAGTACGGAGCAATGCTTGCAACAAACTGTGAAAGAAATATTAGCTTCACTGAACTCCTCCTCGAAGCAGGACACAACAAAAGACGGATGCATACACCGTAATTTCCCATCTGCATGAAAAAGGTAGTACCCCAAAGGAGTCCAACTTGGGTGGTTTTGAGAAGATGAAGTGGAATGACGGGGTTCTTAGCCCAAAAAACCTCAATGGAAACGAATGTTGCAGTGAAGACAACGAATCCAACTCCAAGTCCAGTCAAAAGGCCAATATGTTTCTTCGCCGAGTCAATATCCTCGAGCATCTGAACGAGGATGACGAAGCAGAGAATAGCACCGCTAAGCGTGATGATTCCTGGGATGTCAAGCGGTGGACGTGGGGCCTTAGTCTCCTCTGGTTTCTCGATGTTGCTTTCCTCATCGCTCGAGGTTTCGGCAGTAGGCTGGTTGTTCTTCGGTCGTAGTTTGAAGAGAACGACGACTGCACAAAGGACCACGAAAGGGATGTGTATTAGGAATGACCTAGATCGAGAGAAATTGATTAATATTGATGAATCTCCATCTTTCGAGCAATCTTCCAACTCACCATCTCCATCCAATTGTTCCGGCAAGAATCGCACCTAGCGGACCTCCACTGACAGCGCCTACCAACATCACCACCATAAGGTGACTCCTGTAAACGGCAACCTCGCGTATTGAGGCAATATCTACAGCCCAACAAAAAAGGTTAGATCAATTACATGCGAATAAGAGGGAGAAGAAATACCGTTGAGTGCCACCGAAGCCAGGTCCAGCATACCCGAAGCGCCAGCGCCCACTAGGAATCGCCCGGCGACGACTGCAAAAAATTCATGTGGAGTACCTCTAGTCAAGTAAGTTAGATCTCAACAGTTCATATATCGGGCAGGCTCAATTTCATACGATACAATGCACCCCACGGTGTAAAGAGCATAAGCAATCAGAAATGTCTTCCGTTGACCGAGGACCTCATAGAGTCGGCCGTATATCGGTAGTGCCATGGAATAGCCAAGATTGTACCCGACAAAAAGCCATGATCCAGATGAGCCTTTGTTGAAAGACTCGGCGATTTGGTGGGACGTGGTGAGAACGAAGAACTCGTCAGATATACCGAGAAATGTGCCTGTTTAGCATAAGAGCCATCTCGTCAGTATGGTTTCAATGATTGACCGGAATCAGAGCTGAAGCTTGTTTCATGAAGAACATACCAAAGTACAAAACTGCCAAGAGCAGTTTACTCTTCTTCACAGGCTTTCCTTCCTCATGATTAACGACCGTCCCCGATTCCGACGCCGTGGCATCAAATGAAGCCTCATTCTCAGGGGCGCCCATGATAGAAATCGACCGAACAGATTTCGGTACAATTCAGCGAACACTCAGACCGCAAAAAATGTGATCGAGAAAGTTAAATCAACCGGATTAGGTGAAGCAGAAAAGCCTCTGATAAATGAAGTGAAGATTGCGTGCGCCTGACGAAACCGGCTGCTTTCGGAATTGGCCATCCCTACGGATCTACGGTAGATACCATGTCTTTGATCCACGCCATCAAACCACGTACACCACGCCGACCCAGTCACACAAAAATACCTAACGATGTAATCTCTAATACGTTGTTCGAATAAGATCGCAGGAGATCCCTGACTATGGGGACGGGTTCGCGTCATCAGATTTATGATCGACGGGAGCCGCTCAATTTTATGATGACGATCACACACTCCTTGCTTCTAGAGAGTGCGTAAGACATAACTCCTGTATGAGCTTGATTATTTTGTGGCCATACCTTCTACTATGAGCGAAGGAAAGTCACGGGTTTGCTACGAGACAGACAAGATTCTTCAGTGATGGAGGACGGGTATCTTGAATCGTGAAAGGTGGGAAGGGGTTGGACTGGAGCAGGACCATGTCTTTGCTGGTAGTCATTTGTACCCCCCTGATTTTGCTTATTTAGATCTCCTGGTCTGGAATCTGTGGTGTGGATGCGAGCTATGATCAGCCTTGCGACAGTGATCTTCTTGGTTCTGATGATCTTTCTGCTAGGGTGAAAGAGAAAGAAGGGTATTGATGTGGATTTATGAGCACGAAACAAGGTCTAAAGCAAGAATATTGATCACGAATGCAGGTACAAGAATTGTGCGCTGTGACGAGGTTTTAGTATCACAATTAAGCTTGGATTTAAAGGAGCGGTCCGAGGGTGAGAATTCTTGTTTTATCGCTGCAGGGCCGAAGATAGGGGAACGGGCCGCTTTTAGTCTTTACCGACGGGTGATACTCCGGTAGATATGCTGGGAGTCTGGGACTAATTGACAAGCCCGTAAGGCCCGACCGGTGCATACCTGAGTTAGCAACTGATAGCAGACGAGGAGCTACTGTGATACAAGACTTGAATGGTTGTCCAGGATGAGATCAAAATTATTTTGAATTATAAGGCTACATAGGAAATTTATTTTGAACAGCGTCTCCGAACGGTCAATGACACACACACATCAGGCCGACTCGGAGCACTGCGACCGGGAGACTCGAGACTTGAAGACATGCCACCAGAGAGCAAACTCCAATCTGAGTTCAGACTCGACTCGACAGACCGATCGATCCAAATAATGCCCTTCTCATCATAGCTGGTATGCCGCATGCCTCCTTCTGTTCTCCCCAGTTTCCTTCCCCCCCATCAGCTGGAGACTCAAGCTCACAGCCGTACACAACGCGTCCAATCCGATGGTAAACTGATCCCTATATGGATGGTGAATGGGCGCGGGACCTTCTCAGCAGCGCCCGTCCAGCGACAGCCCAACACGAGGCCAGGCCATCACCGACGAGTGCTGATACAGACAGAACGCCATCTCTTCATCTTGGATTTAGTTGTGTGAAGAAGAAAAGAAAACGGAAATTGTGCGAGACGAGAAAAACACAGCCGCGGGTGCACGGACCAGGCGGTGAGCCCGTTCGGGAATAGTGTCTTTTTCCCGCTTTCCGCGGGCAACGGAGAAGCACCCAGCTGCCACCGCCGGAGTCCCGTTGCGAGATTCGCCTTTTATAAAGAAACGCCGCTTCCTATCCGAGCGACCGGCCTGGATATTGTGGTTTTTTGGTTCTCTCGCTTGTTCACCATGTCTCTCTCTCGTTGTGGGCGCCTTGCTCGCGTCTCCCTGGGGGCCCTCCGCACGCCCGCGTCCGTGTCCACCCGTGCTTTCGTGCCTCGCGCCATCTCCGTGCGGGGAGTATCCTCGTCGAGCCGGGATGCGCAGCAGAAGGTAGGAGAATATCCATACAACTCAATGGGTGTCAATTGCCTTGGAACGGCCCAGCTAACATGGTCTCCAGCTCCTGGCTTCGTCCCTGCAGGACTCCGACCCTACAGTCTTCAACATCCTCGAGAAGGTACGTCATGTGAGATTCGGAGCATGCTGAGGGACAACCCGCTGAGGCCAATTCTAGGAGAAAACACGCCAAAAGCACTTCATCAACCTGATCCCCTCCGAGAACTTCACCTCGCAAGCCGTCCTCGATGCGCTAGGCAGTGTGATGCAGAGTATGTGCCATAGCTCTTCCTTCCCCGCTCCACCGCCTCGGTATATAGCCTCGGGATTCTAATCGCATATCCAGACAAGTACTCTGAGGGATACCCTGGCGCCCGTTACTATGGTGGAAACGAACACATTGATGCCTCCGAGCGCCTGTGCCAGCAGCGCGCTCTCGAGACTTTCCGTCTCAACCCCGAGGAGTGGGGTGTGAACGTTCAGCGTATGGTGCCACTATAGCCCCCAAACCACGCAACATAGCATCACTAACATGACCACAGCCCTGTCCGGATCCCCCGCTAACCTCATGGCTTACTCCGCCGTTCTCAACACCCACGACCGCCTGATGGGTCTGGATCTGCCCCACGGCGGCCACCTGTCGCACGGCTACCAGACCCCCACCAAGAAGATCTCCGCTATCTCCAAGTACTTCGAGACCCTCCCCTACCGCCTGGACGAGTCGACCGGCGTGATTGACTACGACGCACTCGAGAAGCAGGCTCTGCTGTACCGCCCCAAGCTGATTGTGGCCGGTACGTCAGCCTACAGCCGTCTGATCGACTACCCGCGCATGCGCGAGATCGCCGATTCCGTCGGCGCCTACCTGCTCTCTGATATGGCTCACATCTCCGGTCTCGTGGCCGCGGACGTCCTGCCTTCTCCCTTCCCCTACTCGGACATCGTGACCACCACCACTCACAAGTCTCTGCGCGGACCCCGCGGTGCTATGATCTTCTACCGCAAGGGCCTGCGTCGCACCGATAAGAAGGGCAACAAGGAGATGTACGACCTGGAGAACCCCATCAACATGTCCGTCTTCCCCGGTCACCAGGGTGGCCCCCACAACCACACTATCACCGCTCTGGCCGTCGCCCTGAAGCAGGCTCAGTCCCCCGAGTTCCACGAGTACCAGAAGACCGTTCTGGCCAACTCCCAGGCTCTGGCCGAGCGTCTCGGCGAGTCCACCAGCAACGGTGGTCTCGGTTATAACATTGTCTCCGGCGGCACCGACAACCATCTGGTGCTGGTGGACCTGAAGAACCGCGGTGTGGACGGTGCCCGCGTTGAGCGCGTGCTCGAGCTGTGCGGCGTCGCCAGCAACAAGAACACCGTCCCCGGTGACAAGTCCGCCCTCAAGCCCGGCGGTCTGCGTTTGGGTACCCCCGCCATGACCTCGCGTGGTTTCCAGCCCGAAGACTTCCGCCGCGTCGCCGAGATCGTCGACCGTGTCGTGATCCTGACCCAGAAGTTGGACAAGCTTGCCCGTGAGCAGGCTCAGGCTCGTGGTGTCAAGAACCCCGGTACTCTGAAGGCCTTCTTCGACTACCTCGGCGAGGGCGAGGAGGTCTCAGAGATTGTTCTATTGAGGCAAGAGGTGGAGGACTGGGTGGGCACGTTTAGCCTGCCTTGGGCCAAGGACCAGTAGACGTTTTTCTTTTTTTATATCTCTTTTTTCCTTTTTCTCCTATACTTGTGTACATTCCCCCCAGCCATGGTTCAACACGAAATATGATTCAAAGACTTTTAACATTCAAAACGAGTTCTCGGATGTATTAACTAGATTTGTATGGTGTATGGAGTACTTTGCTTGATATGTCGGCGTATGTAGGGCAAACTCAAATTGGCGATACTGTAGTCTCGACCCTCGGATCCGATAACCGATAACCGATAAGTGCGGCGATAAGACCCTCTCTCCCTAATGTGCGGAGAAGACCGTCGCATCCCCCCCATTTCACTGCGGCTCGCAGCCTTGCATTTCATTCTTACGTCCTTGTATTATAAAGCAAGCATCAAGTGTGTTCCCTCTTTTCATCCCCCATCGAAAATGAAAATCAGCGAGGTATGACTCCCCTCCACCCTCCCAACTTCAAACAACTAGGCAGTCACTAACCCGTCTGACTACGAACAGCTTTATGTATACCCCATCAAATCCCTCCGGCCTACAAAAGTCACCGAGGGCGAACTCACGCACCTAGGCTTCCGCTATGACCGGCGCTTTATGCTTCTGAAAGTGGTTCCTGGTGAAAATGGCGGTGCCCCGACACTCGACAATATGCATATCCCCGAGTTTCCCGAAATGGGACTCTTTCAGACGGAGATTGAGGGACCTAAGAGTGAGAATGAGACTGGGAAAGTGGTCGTGACGTATAATCCGCCCTCGTCGAGCGAGATCAACGATATCCCTGAATCAAGCGAAAGCGAAAGCAAGGATGCTCAACCCAAACCCCGACGCTTTGAAATCCCACTAGAACCAGAGACCAAAACACTCAAGCCCTTCACGGTGACGATGCACCAAAGCCCGACGACGGGTTACGATATGGGTTCCAGCTACAATGACTGGTTCAGTGCGTGTTTCGGATACCCCGTCGTACTGGCGTACCTGGGGGCCAACACGCGCAGTGTGCTAGGCACACTCGCCCCCGCAAAGCGCAATAATGAGTCTTGGTGGAGTATCTGGAAAAAAGAGCTCGTACTCCCGGGTAATGGCCATGGTAACAAGATGCTCGGCCAGTGGCTAGTACCCTTTTCGCTGGGGTATCTGGTTCTCAACGCGGTGAGTTGGTGCCACTCCCGGATTGAAGCTGGCACTTCGCCAGCCGGTGCTATCGGTATCACGGCCGTGGCTCTGGCTTTACTCTGGACTGTGGTGAATCTCTTCGCGAACAGGCGACATGAGGCGCGGATTGGGTTTGCGGATTGTGCGCCCTTCTTGGTTATCTCTCAGACATCTGTGGATAATGTTTCGGACCGATTGGCCGGGGACGAGGAGGTTGATTTGACCAAATTCCGGTCTAATGTTGTTATTTCGGGCGCTGAGAAGGCGTTTGAGGAAGACTTTTGGGCGGAGTTGGGGGTTGGAAGTAGCAGCCGAGGGGATTCGAAGGTGAGACTTCTCTTGACGGGGAATTGTGTACGGTGTCAGAGTTTGAATGTGGATTTTGCGACTGGGAAGATGGGAACTGGAGAGAGTGGGAAGGTATTGAAGAAACTTATGAAGGATCGGAGGGTTGATCGGGGGGCGAGGTATAGTCCGGTTTTTGGACGGTATTCTTTTCTTGGGAGGGAGGGGGTTGGGGAGAGGATTAGGGTTGGTGATGAGGTGGAGGTTTTGAGGAGGGTGGAGGAGTATACTGTTACTGGTGAGTTTTTTCCGGAATGGGACTGGCTGAGTGGTTTGGTGCTTGGATGCTAACTGTGGTGTTTTTAGATTGGCCGGGTTCGGCGTACTAGATCAGTGGGAGGGTGGGTGTTTTGAGAAGTATGGCCCTTGTTGACTGATGGCTCTTGACTTTGTAAATGAAGAACTTTGAACTTTGTACATTTGATTTATGACTCCATCATTGACCTTGCGTTCAGCCTGCTATCAAGTCATCGATATACTTGCAGTCATTTTCCATAAATTCATTAGGTTTCGAGGAGTGAATATGGCGAATCATGAGAATCTCATTCTGAAATGATATCTCACGTATCTGAACCCAAAGATAGAAATCATAACTCCCCCATACGCTCAGCCTCCTCTTGTTCTCGAGTAATTTTTTCTAACTGAATTCCCGACCACCTTTTGATAGACTCAGTAAATGGTGGTCAATCCTGCTCACCAGTCTCCTCCAATCCCACTCCTCGGGTCCATTTCTCATTCCATGTCAAGCAACATGCCATGACCATTACCATCGTTTCAATTGCGGTCAGCGTACGTCAAGGCCACAACGCCATTATTTGTGTCTGCCGCGGCCGTAAAGCGGGACTTATCGTAGCCTTCACGAATGGGAGGTGGTCGGATAGGCTGCGCCCAAGCTGCGTCAGCGTTCCCTTCCTCTTACACAGTCGGGGTCTCGCCTTTGCGGCCTACTTACAACATCGACCTCAGTGAGCTCAGCGTTGAGAAAGGCCGAAATGAAATCAATGTGATGTAGCTTCCACCCAAAAGCGGCCGCAATAGATATGAAAAGCTCAAAGCTCGCGGCCTTGGCAGTGCTTGCGTAGACGTCAAGGTAATCTCTCCCGTACGAGTCTCCATGGGATCCATGGTGCATATTGTTGGTAAGGTTCTCTTCCGTGATACTCTCAGCGAGTGGGACTGGGGGTTCCTTGCTGCTGCTCGGGTGTTTAACGACACAGATGTAGTTCCAGGCAATTGGATCTGCAAGTACCCCGAGAATGACCTTTTCGAACCTTTGATGGGGATCGCGTTTAGTGAGGATAAACCTATCACGAGCTCCAGGCTCTTTATGTAGGAATTGACCTGTGAGAGGACTTGTTCCATGGGTAGACTGGGCTTCCAAGATCAGGTTTGCCTGAGTAACCATCATACATCCCACACTGTTTGGAATGCACTCCCTTGGTGAATCTCTGCGGAACAATATGTGTCGTATCGTAGAAGATTAGTGTGGGACTCGAGAAATGGATCGGAGAGGACTCGAGAGTATCTAGTACCTGAATAGCTTCTAGACTATGATTCGCTGCTTATTCCCTTGATGTAACGAAAGACAGCTTCGATACGGGGTCTGATGACTTCGAAAAAGTGGTGAGGAAGGATAAATCCAGATTGACCACTCTGGCCATAGCGAGTGTTGTTATACGAACGGTTGATCGTAGCTAGGGACTGTCGCCTCTAGACGGACGGGTGCGTTATTCATTTCGTTGCTGATTTAGCGGATGATCCATGCCTTTCTGATATATCGAAGGGCGTATGTAATAGACTGGTCGTACCAGATACCCAGGGCGATGAGGAAGGTAATCAGAAAAGAAAATATGCATGTGATATGCGCAGAAGAGAGAGATCAAGAGGAAGAGAATGAAGGCCTAAATAGACAGGAGCAGAACAACCACAATGCTTCAAGGCCTCAGCGGTTAACGCCAAGATGTTGATGATAATCCTTAATCCGAGGCCGTAAAGAGGCATCATTTGATAGCCGATGAAGCGCGGGCGCAGTGTCGCCTCGATGAGAATTTCCATTGTAGAGCATAAATTGCTCGTCTCGTTTAGGAGGTTGGTGAGGAAGCTCACCTTTAGAGCCACAGTCACGGTGATTTTTGGTACACAGTGAAGTGAATGGATGATGACTGGTCTGTAGAAGGATTACAGTTGATATAAGTGGACAGCCAGTAGTGCTGACTGTTGAAGCCACTGAAGATTATGCGGGAGAAGTAGATGATATAAAATATGGAGGTGGTGTGCGAGATTGGAAGGATATGAAGCTTGTCAAGTCAGTCGGTTCGATCATTTACCTCTTAGGTCTCGACCGCCTACCAACAGGGATGGTTCGTGGTGGTTCTTGATGCGGTGCGTCGAGGAGAGGGAGAGAAGGGTAGGTCTTGCAACTGAAATAAGGCGTGGCCTCTGCCGATTCCTCTCTGCTGGAAAGAAGCGGAAAGTCCCGGACGATGAGATCCTCGAATCATCAGGCTTTCAGATCCCAGATTTCGTAGCCGGCCCCTCTATCACTCCTTCTTCCTCCTACCTTTTTTCACCAGACGGTCTTCACGCGCTCACAGACGGTCATCGGCCAAACGCTCCTCTTTCCGACCATCTCACTCCCCGTGCTTTACCCTCTCGCAAGAGGAATAAGAATATATGTGGGATAGATTATAGTATAGGCATTATGCCAAGGAAGATGACCGGGTGGTAGTCAATGAGAGTACTGGGTAAGGAGAAATAAGGAGAGAGGAAGCAAGTGAAAGAGAGAGAGACTTAAATATCTATTAGATGCCTGAAGGCCGGGCATTTGCACGATGTTTGTAAACAAAGGCTTTGTACGTAAGCTTCATGCAGGAGCCCATTGTTCTTGGTGCAAATATACTTTGAGGCTTACTCTATATTCCACGATCCTACCTACTGGCTTTTCTCGAGAAGTCATCGTAGATACCAAGTGTTAGGAAGTCGGCGTAGAAGACCTGTTTGCAAAGGTAGGGCAACCATAGCTACAGAACCTGAGACCTGGGAAAATGCAACTATACAGTAGGGACTGTCGATCGAGCCAGTAATCTGCGGAGGATATCCTTGATTGATATGTGAGATTGTTTGTTGACCTCGACTGAGACCGTTGTTCAACCTTCAGAGCATGCGAGAGAGGCGGAGAGGACCCTCTAGACATGTGCCGACTTCGTTGTCCGCGATAGAATCTAGGGCGAACTGCCTATAACAGACAATCAACTGGCAAGTACTATAGGCTTTGTCATTATTGGTAGCTTCTCTAATCGAATACACTGTGTGGCAGGCCGCGAGAGAGGGGCCGCACTTCTTGTACATCATAGAGCCAAAATCTGAATTGTCTTAAATGGTCTCACATGGTCTCACACAGAGACCTTAACAGAATATCGACTTGGGACCCCATCTAGTTATGTTGATTCCTCGGACATGCCGCTCAGACTTGATATCTGGATTGATCATGATCCCAACGGATTTTCAGCTCGACAGTGATTACTATGCTTTTCTAGAAACCAAAGAAGCCTGCAACCACCATCGAGTCCCGGCGGCACCGCCACAATTACGTCAGAATACCCCTACACAGCCACATATCACATGACTCGGCGGGTTCCATGGAAGGAAGCAGTGGATGTGGATTTGATTTCCAAGAATAACTCAGCTGACCATCATAGTTGTTGGTTGATCTTTGCATATTCTTCCTGTGTCGGAACTTTCCTCTTACAACCACCAAGCCACTAAACAGCAGCAAAGCGACGTTGTGAAATCTCGAATCCGAGGCCCTGCATCCTGTGGCTTAACCTTCAGCCCAACCCGCCCCGCCAATTGAACTTACGCCGCTGCCTATTCAAAGTTTCCCCCAATCCATTTGACGCACTTCACGATATCGGCGCCTCTCACATCCAGCTTGTCACATACCTTTGACTCACGCCGCATTCAAACAACCCCTGGTCTCTTCAGTGTCACGCCTATCGTTCCTACGCTCTGATCCGACCGGTCAGGCGCCAGTGCTTCCGCCACTTCGGTGCATAAGGCGCTGCTCAGCCCCGCTGTGGGTAAGCTGTCGCTGCGAAAAAAAGGACAAGGCGATCACTATCGCTCTCACAATCAACGACCGCAGTCTCCATGGATGAGGTCAATTTGCGTCGCAAGGACACCACCAAGGGTCCGCCGCTACGGATTCTGTCTCTAGGTAAGCGCAGTCGCATTCCATCATCACCCCGACCCATCCGAAGTCAAGCGCTAACAATCAGACAGATGGAGGCGGTGTCCGCGGTTACTCCATGCTCATCATTCTTCAGGAACTCATGTATCGGACGTATGTCGAATGCCACGGCAAGCCGCCTCGTCGCGACCAAATACCCAAGCCCTGCGACCACTTCGACCTGATTGCCGGCACCGGCACTGGCGGCTTGATCGCGATCATGCTAGGCCGTCTCCGCCTCGATCTCGAGACCTGTAAGGAAGTCTACGTGCGCATGACAAGGAGGGTTTTCGAGACGGACAAAACTATCGCCGGTATCCCTTATCGATCGACGTTATTCAAGGCCTCGAAGCTCGAGGAGGCGATCCGTGAATGCGTGCGCGAACACACTGTCTTCGAAGCCGAGGGTAATGACCAACCGAATGCGGGCAACAACCCTCGAGCATCCATCGCAAGTCTCCCCTATACTAGTCCGAACTCTGTACCACAGAGGTCCGTCAGTCGAGGTAGTTTTAGCACGTCGGCGATGTCCCATCCCCAGAGTCCGGCTAGCCAAAGAGGGTCCACTTTTCTGAATGGGCTGCGCTGGGGAAACCCGGAGGCTCTACTCTACGACAACAGAGAATTCCGGACGAAAACGTAAGTGTATTCACGCTACCCTGTCCATGAGGGTATTCAATGCTAACAATCGACCAGCGCCGTCACCGCGTTATACAAGGGTACTCAGCGCAACGGGTCAGCCGTACTTCTGCGCTCCTACGATTCTCGCCGAGAACCCCCGCCCGAGTTTGACTGCACCATCTGGCAGGCTGGCCGCGCCACATCAGCCACGGGACTCGCCTTCAAGCCGATTCAAATTGGCCAGCATGTGTTCATCGACGAAGGACCCGGAACCTACAACCCATCACCCCAGATTCTCGAGGAAGCAGTTGCCAACGAGTGGCCTGGTCGAGAAGTCGGTGTTTTCATCAGTGTTGGAACTGGCCGACGGCCTTCTGGCACCAACAACCGACAGCATGAATGGTGGGAGGATTTCTTTGGTTCTGCGACCGGCACATTCGCCGAGGCACGACGACGACTCATTTCGAAGATCGAGGGCTGCGAGACTATCCACCAGGAAATGCTGCGTGATACGCTTGCCAAGCGTGGCGTCCCCAAGGACAACTACTACCGGTTCAACGTGGAGGTTGGCGTGGGCGAGTTTGGTATGAACGAGTGGAATCGCCTGGCCGATATCAGCACCAATACCCGGCAGTATCTGGCCAAATCGGAGGTGAAGAAAATGATCCTCGACTCCAGCGTCAAGTTTGCCAAGATCGACCGCATGAACAAGCGCCTTGCCCAGCATGCGGCCGCTGGGGGTGACCGCGATGACCTGTCATTTGACCTCGAGCGAGAGGAAATCGCAGTCCACTCGCGCAACCCCTCGAACTTTTCAGTACCACCTCCATCAAATCAATTCGCAGTCGAGTTGCCTGCCTCGCCGGTCGAATACTTCCCACATCCCCCTTCGCAGGCCTCCCCTCCACTCCCCACCAGTGTGACCGTGACCGCACCACCAGGCGATGATTCCTTACCAACACATCCGACCCCCCACGACAGCAGCCTCCCAGTATCACCGACGCGGCACTCTAGCAGCGACGTCGCTAGCTTCCGTCCCAGTCACGAGTATTCCCGGCCTTCGTCGCAACAGCAGGGCTCTCCCGGGCGCAGTGCAGAGCACGTTCCATCTTATAACGTCTCGCCCCTCAACGGTATGGCTCCGCCCGTTCCGCCCAAGACGCCTATCCCATATCCGTCTACTGAGGACGGTGGTGTCTCTATGCCCGCGCCGCTGTTCTCTCAACCGCACGTTCCGATGCCGAGCGGCAATGTGCGTCCACCGTACCCCGTGGACGAGCCCCCGCCCGTGGTCAACCGGCAGCGCAAGCCGAGTTACCACGTGCGGTGATCACTGATCCACCCTTGCAATGAGAACCGCTATGCTGTTTTGGGGTTGTGTCTCTAACGCGATTACCTTTTTGTGTTTTGATCTCATGTTCTATGATTTTACGTTTGTTCTACTGGATACCCTTCATTCGGCACGGTGAACAGGGATTGAGGTGGACCGAGGAATGGGCGGTGTCTAGGCGTCTACATAATTGCCTTTTTCTGCTTTTGTTTTTGCAATCTTTGTGCGAAATCTGTTGCTTTGGAGACCCTCTACTTGTGCCACGATGGGCATATGGGCGCAAGTAAGACAGATTCCAATAAACACAGTGCATCCCGCCGTCTGGCAGCCTAATCTAGTTGGACTGGGTTGCTGGTGGGCAGCGGAGAATGATGAATGATGATGACTTTTACGAGCATTGAGTGGGAGTGAATTGCGTATTATCCTAGTTTCATGTATATAGTATGGTATATTAAGCCTAGGAAATGAGGCAGAGATGGAGAGCAGCAATACACCGTGAACATACGATCCCTTGTAATCGTGCAGATCGAAACTATGACCATAAAGTAGTAATAATAACTACGGAGCATACACAGCAATTGTATTTAATAGCTGCTTCCGGCGTACATTTCAGTCTCCATGTCTTAGGTTGAGTGGCGAAAACCCGATGAGACTGTCAGTCTGTCAGGGTCAGGCTGTCAGCTCATTAGGTTAAACCAGCTAAAATTAGGAAGTGAGCTGTGTCAATCCACCCACATCTGACTGGCCCAACAGTCTGAGGTACCTCCGCACCCAGTCCATGGACGAGATTAAGAGATAACCATGTTACTATGGCTATGTATAATCTCCTCCCTAATGTATACTCCGGGAGGTAACCAGGAATTAGAACCAATCATTTCCTCAAGCATATATTCTGTACCTGATAGGTACCGCATCGATTGCAGCACAATTAGTGGGGCTCAGTTGTACCCACTCGGTACCTTTTCTGGCGGTCGTCGACCACTTTCTTTCCACATTTTCCCCACAGGCCCAGCCTCTTTGTTTCTGCGTTCCCCTTTTCCAATCGCGCATCTTCTCCGTCATCCTGTGCGTTTATCTTTGTGTCTTCTTTTTCTCTTTCTTCATATTCTGTTTCATTGTACATCTTGCAATCTTTATTCCAATTTATCTGAAATTCGCCTCGGTCGCTCTCAGACAAGCGTAAAGCACTGCCACTGACGTCCATCGGTGCTGATCGTTTCGCCCCCCCGCCTTGATTCTATTCAACCTTCCAGAAACATTCCGCGATCAGCATTGCAGTAATAAAGCCACAGCTTTATCAATATTCCATCATTGAGAGACTTCGACTGTGTGACCCCTATTATTCAACTCGGTCGCGCGTGGTTTTGTACAGGCACCTGCATCTGCATCATCCATCTCAGCCTAAGCGCTTCGCCTGGTGACAAAGTGGCCTGAATCAGTGTTTCAGCTTAGTCGCCGAGTCTCGTCTTCGGACGACTCCGTCCTCGCGACAAATCCTCCCCCTCCTCCTCCTCCTCTTATCTCTCCCACTACTGCTGGCCAGTGTGGTTGATCCGACCGACTATCCTCCAACTCTCCTCACCTTTTCTTGACCGCGCCCATCATGGATCCCCATGATGGCTTATACCATGCCTCGACCCTTTTAGCCCGCGCCGACTCCTCGGGTCGCCCACCCGTCTACAAGGCCGTCGGTATCTCGCTAGCCGTCGCCTCGGGCGTCTTCATCGGTATCTCCTTCGTGATCAAGAAGATCGGCCTGCTCAAGGCAAACGTCAAGTACAACGAAGAGGCCGGTGAGGGTTATGGATACCTCAAGAATGCGTGGTGGTGGTTAGGCATGACGCTCATGATCGTGGGCGAGATTTGCAACTTTGTCGCATACGCTTTCGTCGACGCTATTCTGGTCACTCCGCTCGGCGCGCTCTCTGTCGTTATTACCACGATCCTCTCTGCAATTTTCCTGAAAGAACGACTCAGTTTTGTCGGCAAGGTCGGCTGTTTTTGTTGTATTATCGGGTCTATCGTGATCGCAATGAATGCCCCCGAGCAGTCCTCCGTCAGCGATATCCAGGGTATGCAGAAGTTTGTGATTGCGCCGGGGTTTTTGTCGTACGCTGGTGTGATTCTGATCGGGGCGGCAATTACGGCGCTCTGGGTGGGTCCCCGGTACGGCAAGAAGAGCATGTTCGTCTATATTAGCATTTGCAGTATGGTTGGTGGATTGAGTGTTGTGGCGACGCAGGGTCTGGGTTCGGCGATTCTCGCCCAGATTAATGGCGAGTCGCAGTTCAAGCATTGGTTTCTTTATGTGCTGTTCGTCTTTGTGGTTTGCACGCTGCTGACGGAGATCATCTACCTCAACGTATGTGTCCTTGCATCGGGCTATCTGATATACTAGGGATATGCTAACAGTTGCCATACAGAAAGCGCTGAATCTCTTCAATGCCGCTCTCGTCACCCCGACTTACTACGTCATGTTCACTAGTGCGACGATTGTCACTTCTGCCATTTTGTTCCAGGGCTTCAAGGGAACTGGAATCCAGATTGCTACTGTGATCATGGGCTTTATGCAGATCTGTGCCGGCGTGGTCCTGCTACAACTGTCCAAGTCTGCCAAGGACGTTCCAGATGCTGCCGTGTTCAAGGGTGATTTGGACCAGATTCGCGAGGTGGCTACCCAGGAGGAGCCTGAATATGAGCCCAAGGCTGACTCGATCCGTGGCGCGGCATCTATTCTCCGCCGTATTTCAACTACTCGCCGCGAACACGAACACGATGAAGCCCGGCGCTTCTACAGTGAAAAGCAAGAGGATTTCCTGAAACCGCCTGGTGAAAATGAAATTATCGAATGGGATGGTATTCGTCGGCGCAAGACCGTTATTGGAGAAGGGCCTACCATGTCTCGTCCGCGCACACCTCGCTCGCCCTCGGTCAAACAACCACTGCCCCCATTGGGCATGTCTCGATTCCCCGACCCTGAAGCAGAGGAGGACCACCGGCCCAGCACTAAGCAGAGTGGACACTCGTTCCTCGGCGAGATTCGATCTCGCACATCGAGCGTTCTCCAGCACGGTCAATGGCTACCTGTTCACGACGAGGACGAGAAGAGCCTCGGTGCCAACATCGCTACTGAAATGACGAATCGCAACAGCGCCGTCGACACTGAATACCACGGTGCTGGCGGCTTGGAACCTCCCTTCAGCCCAGGAGGCCGCGAGCGCAGCGACACGCCCCGTTCCATCTCTTGGGCTGACGAGAAGGGTGACGAGAACCGACCCCAGACCCATCATGCCCTCGAACCGCCCTACGCCGCGCGCCGCCAATTCTCCTTCAACAGCATGTTCAACCGCCGCAAGACACTAAGCAACCCGCCATCCCCCAAACGCACCGCCAGCCCACCGCGTGGCATACTGCGCCGCAACCACGGCATAGACGGGGATATGCGCAAGTCTGCTACCGAAGAAGAGCGCCTCGGCCTTGTCCGCGGCGACTCGCGTACTGCTGAAGAAACTCTCGGCGACAAACTCGACCGCTGGTCCAGCTCCGAATCCGATGTAGCCGAGATCCAGCCCATGCACCCACACCCACTGCCCTCTGCCCGCCCCCACGGCGATTCAGTTTCTAGCATGTCCACATCCGCATTCCCACCATACGAGGACCACCACGCCTTTTACGCACAGTCCGGCAACGTGTCGAACCCGTATTACCTCCCACACGCTAGACAGGCGACCGCCTCACCGGAGCACATGGACGAGCACGAAGGAAGGAGTGCTCCACGCTCGCGCACGAGAACAAATTCCTCTTCACACGTGCGCGCTCCACCTCCCGCGCAGTCCTCCTTCTCAACACACCGCCATCCCAACCCACTCCCACCGTTGCCGGATAACACACCCCTTACACTAGACGGCGGTGTACGATCTGTCTCATCAGCGTCCTCTGACATGGGCGTTGCGTCGATTTCCTCGACCGAGGCCCGCGACGATGATAACACGCCTACACGACAGAACAGCGGTTGGCGCCGACATATGTCTGAGACTAGTAGTGCGGACGGCGAGTCCTATGAAACTCGGAATACTCCTCGTGGAGGTTCGAAGGGGGCGTTTCTTTGAGTCTTGAGCCTGGTGAGGCCTGGATGTTGACTACTTCCCATCTTCTTGCACATATGTTGCCATTTACATGAGATCTATTCTTGATCTTTATTTTGGATGGAGCTGGTGGTTGATTGACTATTTGATGACATTTTATGCCATTTTGTTTACTTGATTGCATTTACAGCGGCGTTGATTGTGATTTCTTTTTTCTTATTTGGGTGCTTGGGATCTGTCTGGGATGACATCTTATGCTGATACTGTTATTCGGTGTACATCTTTGGATAATGTCGTACACTGCTTGGACTGGTGTACATGTATGGACGTGGACTTGCGTCGATGATAAATGATCTAATGCATTATGATTGAGGAGATGAAACAGCGATTTGCTATTTTGAGAGTAGATCTGTAGAGTTGTTTCTATTCGTGGGGTATCATGAGATAAAAACCCAAGCCTTGTAAAAGTAGAGAGTAACGCCATGTTGTCCACCAATGCAAACGTAAATGCCAGTAAAACGGCCAGAGAGATGCAATGCCGTGTCAACGCCATGCCAAATGCCAAATGCATGATAATAAGGAATTGCCAACACGAGTCAGCATGTCAAATGGTGCATGCTCACCAAGCAACCCAACCCAAGCTGTCCAAAGTCGTAAAGGAATCCAAGTAATCGTGGGTATCAATCCAGCCTCACCATCTCATCAACTCCCACCAAACATACTAGCAACACTCCTCTGCCCCTTGGGCGCAACGCTCAAAACAGCAAACCTCGACTCCGCAAGTCGTTTGCCCGCCTTGATACTCTCGAGGACCCTGCCAGACACCCGAATTAGCCATGCCCTGATAAGACAACGCAACAAAACTCAATCAACCCATGCATGATATCCAACACAAAATTAAAAATCAAAAGCATAAACACAAAGAAAAGAAATAAAGAAGAAAGAACTCACCAATCAACACCAACAACCCTAACCCCCTTCCACCCACCCCTCTCAATCTCCCCCTGCAATTTCCCCGCCGCAAGACCCCCACCAGCACCGTGGCCCGTCGTACCAGGTTGCCCGACGATAATATGGGAGACAGTCTTGCGGGCCATAGCGATGGCAATGGTAGCGCCGTGTGCGGCAAGGAGGGCTTTTAGTTTGTGGTCGGAGATTTGGGGGAGTGTGGAACCGTTGATGTAGATTGTTGTGCCGGTGAAGAGTTTTGAGGATGATCGGTTTGTGGGGGGTGCGATTGAGGGTGTTGTGGCGGTATTTCGTCGTGGTTGATCGGGTCCAGGCTTGGATTCAGAGTTTGGGTTTGGGTTCGGGGCTGTTCCAGTCGTACTCGTCGAAGTGGACGAGGTTGTCGAAGACTTTGGCGCAGGCATTGGCGTAGCGATCATCGTGCTTCTTGAGATCGCATGCAGTTTTTCCGTTTCAACTCTTCTTTCCGAAGCAGTCCGCGCCTTCTTGACAGCCTGCAGCTGTATCTGGAACTCATCGCCGGCTTTCCTCTTCCCAACACCCATAAAGCACCGAATATCCTTTACACCCAACTGTGCCCTCTTGGCCTCCTCCTCCGAGACCCATAGCCATTCTCCCGCCCTCGTCTTGCCCCCGCTTGCGCTCCCACCTCCATCATGTTCAGCGACTGGCGACACAGACCCACACGTGCCATCGAACGCTTTCGCGGAGAAATCCTGGTCACCGAGGGCGCCGGTGCTATCACGGGGACAGTCCTCGCCGCGGAATTGCTGCTTCAATTTGGCAGACCTGGTATCGCGCCAGAGGGTGGTGCCTGAGAATGTATTGTCGGCGCGTTGGTGGCCCGATGAAGAGGAGTTCCATGGGTCGAAGATGCGGTGGTTTTGGGGTGCTGGAGGTTTCTTTGGTAGCGAGGGGGGCATCTTGTCGGGATTGACGGAGCCCTGGGGGTGGCAGGTTCGGGGTTGTTTCCGGGTTAATGATGTGTTGGTGAGTTGTTGAGGATATGTGGTGTGAGATTGGTGTTTCGAGTGAGGAAGGGGTATTTTCCAAGTTTGCGGCGAGGTGACGTTGGACCGCGGGACGAGTTGCGGAACCAGAAAAAGAGCGTGTTTTGGTTTTGCTGTTTTGGGATAGGGTCGTGGCTGTCACGTGGGGGATATGGAGGGGTTGGGAATATACTCAAGTGTAGTGGGTTGGAAGTGGGTTTAAGAGCAAATTAGATTGATTTTTATCTCTGGTATAAACTATCTGGCTTTTAGGAAGGCTAAGAGGTTCATTTTAGCTAAAAAGTGATGAAGCGGTGGCTGATTTAACGTTGTTATCTTGTTATCTTCATGCATAGATCTACTAATCTAACCGTTGAGATCCACCTCCAGATCAGATCTGTATCACGCCGCAATATTGACAATTACATGACATGTCCCAGACATGTACGACCAGGATCTCTGTAATACCCTAAATAAACGTGCCAGCTGCTGAATTGATCGAGCTCTAAGATCCCCAGATTACTCAATCCTGATATCATTACCCCACATGGAAAAAAAGGTATATGCAGAAGGGGGTTCTTTACCCAAAAGGGAACCCCAAACGCGCTGGATCAAGGCACCGTGCCACCAACTGGGTGCAATGGTTCGTTGATTTTAAGGGGTGTTTGCCCCTTGGGCTTTCATTTTCGACCGGCTGCATCTGCGTCAGGGGGTTCTCTGTCCAAAAAAGGAAATAAGAATACGCTGATATTATGCTACTTGATTGTCATGCACCAAACCGGCTTCCTACCGGGTACTTGCCGGTCTCATTATTAAGATAAAGAGGTACGTATCTCCTACTGAGGACACTTCCTATTCTACTTAAAGGCGGGTCTTCCCAGGAAGTTTGATATGGGATGTTACTTTCGTCTGAATTTAAAATCATACAAATGGAATCCGGGTCATTATCATTATCATCACTTGGGCCGCAGTCAGACAGGTGTTGAACCTTGAATGCCCCTGCCAAATGGAAACGTGTTGAATCAAAGCCTTTCGCGCCGAGTCGCAGTCACAGTTGCAATCGCTTGGGTTGTGTGTCGCATTGGGGTTGCTGCTATCGGCTTGGGATTCTGTCTTCGCAATCGTCGTTGTCGCTATGGCTGACCCTCCTTCAAGATCGGTTGACCTTCTCTAGAATAAGCAATACTGCCTTGTCGCCATGACCCTTTACATAATCTATCAAATCCTCAGACACCACCCGCACTAGGCCCTCTGCCTGTAGCTTCTCGACCTCAGTCTTGAACCCGTGTGGAATCCAGATCTCGTCGAGAATCGTCGCGACGACAATGCCATTCGTTCGGGTAACCCGGATGAGCTCTCGCAGGGCTGGATCTGGGCCAACGTGGCCCAGAGTGAAGGTGCCAACGCATACAACGGTGTCGTATGTTTCGTCCTCTTGATCGAGGGGCCGGGTCATGTCTGCTTGGGCAAGGTTCCGGTACACTCCAGTATCCCGGGCAACACCAAGCATTGGAGCAGACAAGTCAATGCCATCAATGGCTTTGACACCGCCCATGGCAAGGGCTTGGCCAACGAGGCCAGTTCCGCAACCGGCATCTAGGATTACACTGTCGGCGGCGCTCTTGGATGACTTGTACTTGATGGCAGCCTGGGCGACAAGGACAGGAGCGACATAGCTTTGAGCCTCGTCGCCGACTTCATCGTTATAGGTCGCAGCCCACTTGTCATAGACTGTCATGCAGTCCTCGACACTCTTGGTGTCACGAGCCTGGCGGAGGTATAATTGGGTTGCGGAGGCAGTCATTGTGAAAGAAGAAGACAATTGTTTGAAGGGATTCTTGGTTGTGGATATGGGTTTATAAGGTGAGATCGGTATCAAAACAAATAACCGAACAGTGAAATAACTATGTTGTTCAGCGCAGCAGATTGTTCTTCAAAAACTTACCTCCACCCTGCGTGCAAAGACCTACGTTCTTATAGCAATTGAACCATGCCGAGCATTCGACCCGCCTCATTCAATTCACCAATTGATCCGTGTTTCGCGACGTCGTTGCCCTGCCCCTGCTACGTCGTCTACGTCGCGAGCCGTCCAAGCACCCTCTTCCCCCCTCCCTGCTAGAGGTGGGGCCCCTCGCAAGGCACGGGCGACATGGCGACAGGTCCACAGCTGCATGTAATAGCATTCTGGCTTACATTGGTTCCGCTGTATGGCGTGATGCGGGGTCAGAGGCGCATCCTGGCCTATGCGCCTCAAAAGGATGATATTCTGGATGATCAATGATGTCGGTGGACCCAGGGCCCGGTGGATGATTGTTCCCGAGACTATCCGACTCCGCGGGGGTGGGGAGTGGTGGACATCCTGAGGATACTAAACTTGGCAAACTATAGTTCTCTGGTCACGAAAATAGACATTCCTACTTTTGATTTCACAGTCTTTGGATGTGAACCTGGTTCACCTGTTCAATGGCCCTTCGACACGAATCGATAGACTCTAATTATGACAGGTGTTTCGCTTACTTTGGACTCACCCACGCCGAGTAAAGAACGAAGTCGAGTACGTAGACAGCGCTTGGCTCTGTTGGCCACTAAAGTTCATAGCTTCGTCACGTGTTTTCAGGGTCAATTTTTACTCAATCATATGTGTAACTGGAGCCTGGTCCTTCCTATGCGTAACTGACATGATTGGATTAGAGGAACTTGGGCTGTTCCCACTGCGTATGGATGTAAAGTAGTCAAAGCAATATGCCTCATTGGTGAATCACAAGAATCCTGCATGTTCAGTGCATTGTGGATAGATGCGATTGAATCCATCTATTGGCTCAAGATTTTCCCCCGTGTCTGTACGAGTAAGGTCAGTCTCATACTGTATGGTACTCATACATAATCTCATTTCGTAACGCCCTGATCAGATTAAATCTCGCTCGACCTTCCTCATAATCCAGTTTGATGGCTCATCTGAATGTAATCGCTTTTTCATCATTTCTATCGCGATGCTACCGGCGTATCTCCGCTCGCGCATGATCACTTGCTGTAAACAGCATGCTGAAAAAGGAGATTTGAAATTGACCAAAATTGTGCCTAGTAATCACACTCGTAAATATTATGGAAGTTCGGCTCCAGCTAGCACTAAGTGTGAAAGTATACATGATGCAGCACAATACATGGTGCAGCACAACAGAGTGGACAGCGAAGGCGGGCCAGAGAGCTCCGTGCAATCTCCGGACAAACCTAGATCATGCGGGGTAGGATCAGATATTGAAGCATTGACATCAACTAATAACAGCATACCTTGACACATGTCATCTGTGCGAGGGGAGGATTGGCGGGCTGGAATTTGTGAGAGTCTCGAAGAGACGCTGGACTTGAACGTCAATTCTGACCAATGGCTGCTTACAAGAATTCTTTTGAGAGAACCTTCAGTAATAGTTATAATTCCTCTATGGATACCACTGAACAAGACTGATGTGACAAGATAATGTGGGCTGATATTGCTGGTGGACGTGGAGATCCATAATTGAGTGGAGCCTCAACGGGAGATCGAGACGGGAGGCGGCACTGCAGACAAACGCAGTGTAACCACCTTGCCTTTTACTTATGTCAAAAGGGGGATAAAGATGGTCAAAGAAAAGCAAGAAGAGCATGGATATCTGACCTCAATTGCCTTTCTCTCTTTTCTCTCTCAAGCGCCCTAAGCCGAGGAGATATTCAAATGTACAGTACTCCTTGACTCTTTGACTCTTTGACCTCAGTCTGCCAGTCTGGGCTTAAGCCAGCCCCACTCAAGAGCCAATCTAAGCCCCACTGACAGCATGAAAATCCTGTATTCTTGTTGAGGTGCGTTTATCGTCCAAGCGTTCTGGACAATGAGGCCCACTGGCAGATATACCTCTGCCTTATTGCTGAGGCAAAGACTGTCTTTGATGAAACTGTGGCTGTCTCTGACTTCAGGGTTCTGTTACGACGCATGGCCAGGCCTTGCTAGCGCAACAGGTCAAAAGACCAAATCTGACTGGATTCGTGTTCAGTCATGCCTTGGACCGGTATAAGTAACGCATATAATGTCAGGGGAGGTAGCCCTAACATGCTCATTATATCGATGCCACCAAGGTAGTAATCGTAGCATCGAGAACCGACCGTGATGAAATCATGTAGGCTATTTCTCCGGGCCGCGAGTTCGAGCACACGATGAGACTGTTCTAGACGTGGAATTCATTCTAGTATGTCATATACCAAGAGCCCATGGCCATCAAGATTAATTTCCTAGTCGAATCTTTTGATTTTGATCGTGGTAGCAGTAACACTTCCGCCTTTGAAAATGCGAGAGGCTCCCGAAGCACTCTAAGCACTCACTTCATTGCTTATCCTCGACTCGCTACTTTTATGTCTTATGTTGTTTGTTGGCCTTTGGCCTGCTTTGATGGTGACCGCGTTATCTCCTACCAGTGGTCCCAGGAGCCTGGTCTATAAATAATCTATTCCGAATCCATATGCCTTCTACGCCAACAAGTAGTCAAGTTTATCAAGCACCAATGTTACTGTGACTATTTCACATGCATGCACATTGGTTCCAAAAAGACAGCTTCGAGCTCGGAGAAGAGTTATTGGCTTTTCTGCGGCTGTAGCACGGAACATTAATTAAACTAGTAGAAAATATTGGTTTGATAGTATTAGTTGACAACTATTCTGTCCTTTCAATATCAAGACAGTATCGATGCCAGTCACCAGCACCTTAATTGTTTGGACCGTTCAAAATCCAAGACAGATTGAACCTTCTCCAGAAGATACATCTGTACGAGCCGCTCCCAGTTCCATCGTTGAAGAAATCACTTTCGACCAATGCTCCAATCTTATAGTCTGCCGTCTTGGTCATGCTGGAGTAACCACCTTCATTCCCAGCAGACGAGACAGGAGCATCCGAAAGCTTGCGCCCATAGTCGAATTTAGCAGCATCATTGTCGTAGCTAATGCGGACTCTCATCGCACGTCTGCTCGTAGTGGAAGCGGAGTTGAGGAAAATCGTCCTTGCTGGGGCATCCGAATTATACCTCAACACTGAGCCTTCGCATGCTGGGTCGGGTAATCCTCCGTCTGAGGTAAACGAATCAAATCCTCCGTCAAGGCTGCCTCTTGCCACAATACGATAGCCTGCAGAGCTTGCTCGATCGTTGCGGTATAGCTTTCCATCTGGTGTCTGGCAAATAGTGCCTTCGGCTCCAGCGCCGGTAAGAAGCTGCTGTGACCAAGTCCGATTGCCTGCCGTGCCACGACCAACAATATTGCGGCCCATGGCAGGAATGACAAGTTCCCCAGAATCGAGTTTAATTCCGTTGCCAGGTCCAACTGCATCCCAAGACCAGTTCTCGGGAGTCAACTCCGTCGTCAAATCCTGGGGTTTCGACCATGTGTTGCCGTCGTCGACGCTGGTTGTGAGGAATAGGTGCCGACGACCGTACCATGTCTTGTCGATCTTTTTGGTGATGGTACCATCTGGTAGCTTATCATTCCCCTTTTGACTGTAGCTGCCATTGTTCCAGGACAAAAACAAGTAGATCGTGGTACCATCCACGACGGGCGTAGGATTGCCCCAAGTACCATCGCCACTACCAACGACCTCACGCAAACTTTCCCAGTCACTAGCGCTAGCACCGTTATCTGTGCTGGTCTTGGTGCGCTTGTACACAAGGTTGATGTCGCCGAAATCTCGATTATCATGTCGACGTCCCTCCGCAAAGGCGAGAATCCTGCCGGTAGCAGTGCGAACAACCGCTGGGATACGGAACGAATGGAAGCCGACGCCACTGGATAGTTTGTCGGGGGAATTCATATTGGCGCTGCGGAAAAGAGGGAATTCATCATGATAGGGCGTTGCATCCTTGGCCGGATCATCCACTGCCGCGACTGTTGCGGGCACCAACGCAGAGCCAAGTAGGAAGAGTGTTCGAAAAACACGCATACTGTCAGCTATTCACGCGGCACGTATGTGAAATGATTGATAAAAGAATATCATGGTGCTCTTCACTGAGCATCTCAGCTCGATATTTAAGCTGACACTTACTCTCGTTCTGAATCCATACAGAATGGCCGTTTTACCCACGTGGGAAGTCGAACAAGGGTTGATTTTGTATTCCGCTCTGAACGAGAAGCTGATCTAAAAATGTCGTGAGTACGGGTCTTGGCCGAGTTAGTGCTCGTATTATGGCTACAATGGCACGCGAACTCGTATTCGGGAACAGAAAAGATCATCGACTCTCATCAGCAAAACGTGACTTTCTTAGCCTTTTTAGGTAATGTCTTAGTCTTCAGCGAGGCCCTAGAAGAGTAAACTAGGTGTATCAAACAAAATCTAAAAATGAAGCGAAAGGCAGGGTTACATATTGGACTCGAGATGTGTGAATCCTAGGCCCAAAGCGCCCAAGTCCTCGTGTGATCCTTGACACCGTGTCATCGGCGCCGAACATGTCAAGGATGACTATTCGTCAGTTGAGAAGTTCATTTTTTAGTGAAGAGAAAATGTCGCGAAGTAATTTCCTGGAGGCCGGGATTGTCTTCGGTTGCAGCAGTCTCGGTTGATGATTTACAGCCTATCTCGTAATTGTAAGAAGCAGACTTTGAGACAGACTGCATGGCGCAATTTTAGGACTATTGAGTAGTATAGTCTATCAGACTAACAATGATCTTAAAGTTTAACTACGCTATGCCTAAGTGTCTGCTCAAGGCACACTGAGTGAAGGCCTATCTAATCACTAAGCAAGAAACACACAAATACGTGCAATCCACAACTGTATTCGAGGTCTATCTATCCCATTACAATCCTATTCTCACTCCTCCAGTCTCGACCGCCACACTTAAACCCATATCAAGCAATACAAGATAGAATAAGACCTCCATACGGACCCGCCCCATCAACACAACCACTAATCCCAATACGCTTCTCGACACTACAACCCGCATCCTCATAAAGATACACTAGTAACTGTTAGATCTGACAAAGTAAAAATGGCATTCGTTCTGGCAGAGGGACTTACATCGACACTCATCAAAAATCGAACTAATATTCACAGCCTCGATAGTCCCAAACTGGGCAATCGATTGGCACTGATTCTTTTGGTACCCATACACGCCCATTTCAAGTAGATTGTCCGCTTCACAGCCGGGACTGCCGTAGAGACGGAGTTGAGCCCATTTGTTGTTTTCCGGGGGAAGGTCGGCGGCGGTCAGGCTTGCTGTGGCCAAGGTAAAGGCAGTGGTGAGGAGGAGGGTGAGTTGCATTTTGGTGGTGGGAGAGTGAGTGGTGGGTGATAGATGGAGAATGAGAATGGAGTCGTGATTGAGATTGAGATTCTAGTGATGGATGAAGGATCTTTGAGAGCGAAGGACTCTTTAAGTACTCCTTTCCTCTCTCATGTAACGGCTCGTGAGATCAGGCTTCCAAGGGAGCTTTGAATAGATGAGGCAATCCGTGGACGGCTGAATTAGATCCTGCCTTGAAACCCTAAAATCTGACAACATGCTATATCGCTTTGATAGGAGGCCTGATCCATGCTCTTGTCTTATCCAATGCAATCTTCGTACAAGCGTGGCCAAGACATACCAAGCTTTCCAATTCAACTAACAAGCTAATAGCTCTAATTTTCACAATTTCATGTTTCCTCCAAATGATTGTTTGCTTCCTACCATGATCTTCGGCCCTATGTCTGATTCCATCTCTTCACCAGCAGTCTAAAGGTTTGTAACTTCTCAGCCACTTCAGGCTTCCTACAAAAATAACTCACAACAGTCAGTTCCGATGAAGTGGTAGTTTACAAGGCCACCCATCCAGGCGCTCCTTGGCATGTGAACAAGCATTTATAGCTCCAGCAATCTACAGCCTTAAACCTCTGCTGCGACTTCATTGGATTAATATACGAGTCTTAGCTTTTTAATAAGCCTACTAGATGGTACCCATGGTTTGGTGGACGCGGAGCCAAACAACTCGAGATACTCCAGCACGCTTTCAAGAAGTGATTGGCCATCCGCTTTCCGGTCTCGATTGGGTAGAAGCATTAAAATGCGTGGTTGGGCAAAATACAAATGTGCAGTGGTATTTAGGCGGCCTATCGAGTCCGAAGGATACCATGGAAAGATCCATCGCTTGGATGCCGTTGTTAAAGGAAGCATTCTACAAATTGCCGGTATTTGTCACTATAATTTCCCGAAGGCATTGATTGTCTTGAAAATGATCTAGAGGAGTAGCAGGTTGGAGTTGACATGAGACTGTTAAGGACGATGGACTACTACAAGACTATGGAACTGACTGTAGGAAAAGGGGGGAACAGGGCCATCTAACTTAGTCGGGAGCAGTGGCTAGCCTTATGAATCTACATCAATTTACTAAGCTGGGCAGAGAGGGGTTGTAGGTCATCAGATAATTGTGAGCTAATTGAAAGCCGACGGGACATAATCGCATTGTGTTCTATTAATTCCATCTTCGCACCTATGCGACACCATCTAGACTAGACCAAAGGCTGAAAAAAGAAGAGATGAACCGCTCATTTAAGAAATAAAAGTCCCTAAGATGAAACCGCGCAGTGCAAGATTCATATTCATGATCATTCATTACCGTCATGTCATCTCTCTAAAAACAGAAAGAAGCCAGAAATAAAAAAAAAGAAAGAGAAAAAGGAAACCAAAAATAGCCCGGGGTCGCGGCCAAAGTCCGCACGTCGACCCGTCTGAACCAATTCCGTGCCTACTGCAAACAAAAGCATAGCCGTAAGCCTAGGCCTAGATGGAAACCCTAAGCAGCAGAAATAGATACAGACACAAGCCATGCTAAACCCTGGAAGATCAAGATCACCCGGAATCCAAATTTCAGGTAGAACGATCATGAGAAAAGATGAGAAGAAAGGAAAAGAAAAAACCAAAAACCCTTTTGCCCACAAAAAAAAAAAAGGTAAACAATATCGCAAAAATTTCCAATGGCCAACAGTTCGCTCTCGAGATCTCTCCAAGAACCAGTTACTCGAGACATGATTTGGAAGTCAAAAAGTGAAAACCTGGCATTCCCGGTCATGAATGGAGCAAGAAATGCGGACATAGAAAATTCGTTATATGAGATTCGTGTCATCATGGTCGTAAGATAGGAAGAGGAAGGGGGAAGTCAAGACAAAGGAGAGTCTGAAGGTGAGAATGCACTGATGCGCTCTGTACACTCAACTTTGGTCATGCCATCCACCCCCTTCCTGTGTCATCAATTTGCGTGCGGAAGACATGGTAGTGGGTAGAGAATGTTGCATAATGGATAGGGTATCCAAAAATCCGGTAGAATCCAACCTGGTCAGAGACCTGAAACATCAAGGGGCACTCGGCTTGATCAGACCAAGTAGAGTCTCTGTTCAATCGAGACAGGCGCAAGATAAGATGTAAATTTCAACGCAATGCTCAAACCGAATCAAAAAAGCAGGTCATGTCAAGCGTTCCCAAAAGTCCACGGCACGGGGATCAAGCCAACACCGCGGTGCCGCGTCTATCATCAAAAAAAAAGTAAATCAAAACTCCATCCAGAGGTGAGAGGTTGTGTTGGCGTGATTGAAGGTCGTGAAAGGGTCTTCCCAAAAATGACGCAAGAGATGAAAAGTGGTTTGCCAAGGGTGCTTATCGGCGTCGAGCCATTACACCGCCGGTCTTCATGGGTTGCAGCAGAGGAGTCACAGGACCGCCGAGCGTGGCTTCAGTGATAGTCTTGCGGCGCTTGCTCTCGTACTCGCTGCCACTGTCCGTCCGGAGGACATCATCGTCCTCACGCATGCGCTTGTTGCCCGAGCCCATGTTGCCGTTCATCGTGGTTGCATAGACGGGCGTCGAGGTAGAAGCCATGGAGTACGGGTCCGAGGCGCCGTTGGCAGGCGTGCCGCGAGTGTCACTCACAGCGTTGTACAAAGTGGTGGCGGCTGTGGGGCGAGGGGGTGTGTTATATCCCGACGCCCAGTGCGGGCCCGGGGCGCTGACGCTAGTGCGCGGTGTCATGCGGCCCGAACCATTTTGCTGCGGAGATCCGGTCATCTCGGGTGTCAACTGAGAGTGCTCGCCATTGATGGAGCCCACCGATGGATTGGTGGTGTACGTGTAGGAGCCACGGTTGTTGTAGGCGGACCCCTGGTCCTGCAGGTACTCTGGCTCATGCTCCTGTACCGCATCGGCGGGACCATTGTTCTGTGAGTAGCGATCAGACCCATTGCTCTGAGAATACCGGTCAGACTTCAGGTCAGAAGTTTCGGTCTCGGGAGCCCGACCTGTCGGGGGAGCCATCTCGTTCTTCAAGTAGTTCATCGTGGGAAGAGATTGGCCGTAGTTTGAGATCCCGGATTGCGTCATGGGAGTCTGCGGGGCGTACTGTGAGTGAGACTGCGGTGCGGCGGAGTAGTATGGCTTGCTGTCATAGCCGGTTTGTCCCTGGTACGGCGGCATACTGTGCAGGTTGTTACCGGGGGGTGTCGTAGCGGGCGTAGTGGGCATCGAGCGCTGATTGCTCAGAGCGGTGTCAATCGACAATGGCTGCGTGTGGGGCACCTGGCCACCCCATTCATACGAGCTCCCTTGGTTGGTCACGCCCATGAGGCTGGATGCACTGGCTGGGGGAGTGGGAAAGGTGTTGGCGCGATCGAGGCCGGGACGAGGACCACCTCCCATGGAAGGAGGCTGGGACATGTGCGAAGACATGGGAGTCTGCATAGCTTGGTGGTGCAAGCTCGAGTGCTGGGGCGCCGTTGGTGTGGTGCGTTGGGGTCCCGAGAGAGGACCTTCCATACGCCGGTGCTGAGATTCTTGCACGACCTGGTTGGTCCGGTTCTGATTGGCTGGGTGGTACAGCAGACCACCGATATTGTGCACGAAAAGCGGATACAAAAGATCGGTGATCTTCTCCTTGTTGGCGAACTCCAGTGCACGCTCGAATGGGATCCTGGAGAGCGGATTAGTTTTCCCGAAATTGTTGTGGACTTTGCAAGGAAAAAGAACTTACCAAACACCCTTCAGGTGCATGGGGCCAATCTTCACCACATGGCGCAGCTTCTCGCTCTTCAAAATACCATCACGGCGACCACGAGTCATTCCGGCCACGTTGAGTAGCTTGGTACCGTTGATCATATGGTTGTCTGCAAGATGATATTGTTAGACGAAAAAGCTCGACACGAAATTATTTGACTGCTGATGGGGTTGAAGAAATGAACATACCCTCTCTCCGAGCCACACATACACCCTTGGCTTCTACCTGATAGCAAAGACTGCCCTCATCCTCCCACAACGTTGCGGTAACCCGTGGCTTAGCACCAGGAGGCGCAATCTGGCCCGTGGGATCATAGACGAAACCTTGCAAAGGAGATCCAGTGCTGTTCCCATATCCAGAAGGGGCAGCGACAGGGTGGTTGCTCACTGGGCTCACTAATGTTTGAATTAGTTCAACTATTACGGAATAATTGAGTGCCACTCAACACGGTCAAAACTCACCTTGAGGAAGTGGCAACAACTGCGCGGGCATCTGTCCACCCATGGAGCTCGCTGGCGGCGCATGGCCGGTTGGCGGGGACGTGACACCGTTAGGGTAGCCGTATTGCTGATAAGACGCCGGGGCATAGCTGGAGGCCGGTTGCAAGACGGGCGGCTGGTGCTGGTACGGATAGTGGGACATGGTGCCGGCAGTGGCAGCCTGTGGAGCGTATGGTTGGGCAGACGACAGATGGGAATGGACGTCCATGTACGGCTGAGTGTGGTTCATGCTGCCGAGCGAGGTCGGGCTGGGATAAAAGCCGTCGGTGGGTGCAATGGCGTACTCAGAATCGAGCGAAAGCCGACCCTGTCCTAAATCTGCAGGGGGCGGTGGGCTCCGGGGCTCCTGGACCGCAGAAGCACCAGACAGACTTGTTCGGGCGCTGGAGCTGGTGGTCGACCCAGGCACGTCGGGGTAAAATGAGGATGTGAGGGTGCGGGTCGGGGCCTGGGGGGCGGTCGGGAGGCTGAGCGCGGGGAGCTTATCGCCCGACAACAACGGTCGTTCGGCCGCGTGGTGGTTGTACCAGGGGGTATCAGCAGGGCCGCGGGTGTGGACCTGCGAGATCGATGGCAGCTCCAGCTTTTCGGTTTCACGGGAGAACTGTATAAAGAGATAGGAAGCACTTAGGCTTGGGAAGAGGGGGGAGGAGGTATGGCTGTCGGACGGGTTTGGCTGTGGGGATGGGTCCTGCGAGCCGTTTCAAGAGACCAGGTTGATCAAAGAGCAAGCCGGGCGCAAAGGTTGCACTGCGTCCGACAAGAAGAAATTGGTTTGATAGAGGGTAAGTCTGAAGGCAAATTCCAGTTTACCACCAAGTGTGGAAGGGGAGGGGAGGAAATGCAAATGCAATCAGTTCCGTTGGGTAGGCGCAGATGCAGGCAAGGCAGCAAAGAGTCGGGACTCGGGGGTGGTGGGCCAATATAAAACGCTTTTTTTTGGATGGGAGAGAATAGAGCAGAGCAGACAGTAGAGAGCAGAGAAGTAGAATCGAACAATTCCCAGCAATCAACAATCAAAGAGCAGACAGGGCATCAATCTCATGAACGGTCGTGACAAACATGAAAAGGCGGATGTGAGTTCATGCAAGTTGCGAACAGCCGAAGTCAAATAAGGCCGCAGTGCGGGAGGGAAGGGAGAGCGAGAAGAAACGAAAGGTTTTACAGAAAGAGGCTGGCGTGCAGCAAACGCATCCCCTCTGCAGATTGGAGGTTTGAGATGACCCAAGGGGGAGGGGGGTGGGTGAGAGAAAGAGGAGGAGGGGGAAGAAAGGGAAGTGAATGAGGAAGAAGAGCGAGAGATCAGTTGGGAGAGGCACACATCAGAGCCGCAGGACGGGAAAGGCGATCAGTGGAGGTAAACCTCACAGGTGACTGGGATGACTAAGGGGAGGAATGTGGGGGTGGTTTGCAGAGAGAGAGAGAGAGAGAGAGGAAGAGGTGGGAAATGCTGGGAGACCAAAAAGCTGGAACGACTTGGAAAAGAGAAGCCAGAGAGGTGGTTTCAAGGTGGCTGGGAGGGCTGCTAAATGCTGGCCAGAGAATCGCAGTACGGAGTATCGGGAGTATCCTGGGAGTCCTGAGGTTTCCACCGAAATAGTATCGGTGGAGCCGAGGGGAAGTCAACTAAAGTCCTCAGTCCTGCTACGATCGAGTCAACCGCCACCAAGCAAGGACGGGCAAGGGTCGAGAATATCCAGAAGAAGTGGACTAGCGAAATAATAATAGAGGGGGAGTAAAAAAAAAAATCAGGAATAAAATAGAGCCATATATTAATATCTAGGGAATTAATGAGAAAAGATTATAGCTAATTACAGTAGAAATCATAACTGGGCACAATAATCTTTAGTGACAGGAAGAGAGGGAAGGAAATATTCATCATGAAAAAAGAAAAATAAAATAAAATAAAATAAATCAGGAAAAACACTAGAGAAAATAATAAGGGAAAAAAAGAAAAAGAAAAAAGAAAAATGCAGGGACATAGACAAGAGACCAGGGCTGGGCAGACGAAGAGAACGAGAAGACCAGCAAAAAAAAAAAAAGAGCAGAAAGAACAGAAAGGGCAAAAGAGGAGAGACTCAGAGAGAGAGACTGAGAGAGAGTGGATCCACCAAGCTGAGGAGATCCTGGTCTGTGTGACAAGCAAAACGCTGATCGCCCGGGATAGGCCCGCTGTGATCGGGTGGAGTGCGATCCCTACCGCCACGCACTTGACGAAATAATAATACTGTACAGATACAGAGGCTAGGAAGATCGGCAGAGGATGTGATATGTAGCCTGAAGGGCAGAGAAAAGGCAAGAGGAATATGGAGGACAGTACGGAGTATAGAGAGAGCGAGTAAACAAAGTATAGTGTAGAGAGAGCCCTAGGATATAGAGGATAGAGTATAAGCAATAACTTCTCACATAAGACCCAAACAGATCAGGTACTAGGGTGCTATACAGATTCTTCATATTCCTATCGTGCCAGTAGTAGTAATAGGTCTAATACTACTACTGAGTTGTATACTCCGTTCTCCGTGGTAAATCATCGGGAATGTTTCCTCCAGAAGGGATGAGCCATGGTTGACGGCCTCTCCACGAGCGCGGGTCCCACCGTGAACCAGGGATTGGTAAGAACGGGGAGAACTGGGAGAACTGGGGCAGAAAACACCACAACACTAAAAAAAAAACTAACCTGATAAGTGTCCTCAATACGGAGGACTAAATAATAACTTGGCAGGAAATAACACAAAACAATGAGGATGGAGTCTAGAGTCGAGACTCCCGATCGACGGGGGCCCCGTGCAAGACATAGCGCCTGCAGAGCCCGGCGGCTGCACGGTCGATTACGGCCGGCGGGTTTCATCTGCGCTAAGTGCAAGACGGGAGATCGATGAGCAGGGCAATTTGAAGACTAATATAACATGATATAGAAAGATATGGAGATATAAAAGTTACTATGCTAGAAGAAGCAATTGAGGGCATAAAGAGAGGCATTAGTTAGAGGACCTCAGTTTCTGTTAGATAAGTAACATGGACTACTCTTCCCCAACTCCACCAGAAAAGGTCAAAACAACTCATCCGAGAGCGAGGGCCTTAGGCTGGCCAGCACCGAGCCCCTCAGGCCACCCGCCCTGGCACTAACAACACTAACGCCCGCGATCTCTCTCGAACAGGCACACGGACTCCCCTGACCCGTCATGATTCCTGCTGAAAATATTATCAGTTAGTCCGAGTTCTAAACCCCAGGAAGAAAAACCCCCTGAATTCCAAATTCCAAATTCCAGTACAGTCTCTAGTCAGCCGCCTATCTACTATCTATCCATTATAATGATTCGGCGATCTTCTACTGTATAGACACACCCTAGACACTCTATATTTCGTACTTTGTATAAAACACACTAATGAACAATTCCTTTTTTCCACGACCGATCCACCACGCTCTGTGATATCTTGGGTCAGCCTCGGATACGCAGCGCGCGGCCCGTCGATCGTTAAGCCCGGGGGTGGAAATTATCTCCAGCACGGCTATAACCGACGAGCAGAGGGGAGTGATCATGATAGATGATTTAATTACTGGATGGCGGTGGGCACAGGGCACAGAGAGCCTAGGCACAGGCGGGCCCTTGTGGCCTGAGCTTTTGAGGCCCTCGCAAAATACTACCAATCAATTAACTTCCTTCATTAGCTACTGTAACTGACGGAGTAATTCGTTATTTCCTGCCTCATGATGGTGCTCGGAAACGCTTCAATTCCCCGCTTACTCAATCATCCTCATCCTCCTCAAACCCAGTTTACCAGAAACAAATACCCCAAGGACAAAAGGGAAAACACAAGAAAAAAGAAAAAAAGAAAACCACAGAGCCTGTCCACGATAAGGCGGTCCGAGAGTCACGGGCGCGTCACACCCAAGGGATGGCAAAAGAGGAGAGGGGGGGGGAATCAGTGGCTCAGAAGGCACCACGCACCGGGTGGCTTGAGTCGATCAAGGGTCTGTTCTCTTGGGATCCCTGCCAGTTCCACAACTGGGCGTTTACCAAAAGGGTCGGTTGAAGACCTGCCCGCCCGGATTGAAATGGATGGGCAAGATAGTGTCTTTCTTGGGGAGTATCCGTTGATGTCCTTTGCCTTTGCGTTGCTTTGACTCCCGCGAAGATGCCACATTGCTGGTTCACTGTCAATTCCTCCATACGAAGTGTATACTATAGATACAAATGTAGGCCAGACGAGACTACGGAGTACTGTAAGACTAGAAATACCAAGGCGATTAGCTTGCGCGATCGTGGCCGACTGTGAGGTAGTGGGCCGAAGATTAGAGCTTTGGAATATGCACTCCGTAACACAATAATTCCCATGACGTTGATGAAGATCTACTCTACAGTACCTCACTAAGGCCAACACGCTAAGCAGCTTACTACAGTAGATAATTCGTGTGTGTACATAAATAACTCCTACTCTTTACGGATGACATATTTTCCAGTTAGCTAGTTACCAGCCAGCCCATCAACCCCAGCGATGATCATATTCATGATGAGTCGTTTTTCGACAACTGAGGTTAGTCTCGCAACCTTGTCTAGCGCGGATAATCCCCCAGCAAGGGGATCTCGGTTGACGCAGGCCGCGAAACATCGCTGGTGATGGGGGAGACTGGGGAGATAAACTCTGTATTCCGTAGCTTACTACTACTAGTTCACTTTGATACTCCATACACCGCCTGTTTCTTCTCGATCCCATTGATCCAGGTAGACACCCCCCTTGCATGGCACGTAGGATCACTGGTGAGGCGGGATGGCGGTGGGAGATGGAGCAAACCATTTTCAAATTCTATCGAGTTAAACGCACCAATCGAGGTGGAGATAGAGGGATATCGTAGTTTTGGAGGCGGAAGAAAGGGATGGGCGGGAGAGAAATCTCGATAGTCGGGCTGTCGTGAACAAGGTTGACAGATGTCAGAATTGACAGGGGCGTGGAATTGAATCTGCTTTGACGTATGTACACTATCTTGAGTATGCCATGTATGGAGGTCTATTGTACATATACGCAGGAGAGTATTCCAATTCTTTCTACGGAGTACAGTACTTCGTATAGCGGTCCCCTCTTGGCTTTGATTTGCTTTTGTTCTCCCTCTACTGGACCTGTATAGTTACATAGCTGTAACAACCTTACAACTTTGTCTGCCGAATCTTTCATTTTTCCCTTTTTTTTTCTGTATAATTCTCTTCATCGTCCGACCGGAAGAAAGGGAGACGAACTATCAATTGCCAATCTTGCGATTATTGACCTCGATAAGAACGCTAGCAAGTGCGCGGGACTACCTACCTACGAGATACGGAGACATACTCTGCACATTGTAGCCTGTACTCCGTCTAGAGTAACATATCCCCCTCCCCAAGCAGGACGGGCACCGATTGATGGATTTCCCGATTCTTCCCTGCTCCGTCCCCGATTTGTCTCCGGTGGGTTACGCTCCTAGTCGTGGCGTTAGGCCGACCACACAGACCCTGTCGGAGGGGAGGGGGAGAGAAGGCCTGGGTATGGTATAGTGTATACTCCGTACCGTACGGAGTATGGAGTAGGTTATCCAGGTTGGCAGTTAGCATTGGGTCGAGCGACTAGACTAACCACTGTGGACATGCCTGAGAAGAAGACGCTATCCACCATCCCCGAGCGATCGGGAAGAAACGGGGGGCTGCAACTCCCGCGTGGGAGAATCTTCGCCGAGCTCAAGCTCCAGCTCCAGCTACAGCTCTACGGACTGCTTTCTGCAACAAGTGCGAAAGAATGGGTCCCCCCTCGCCAGGGCTAGCTCAGAGCTACAGAAGCTCCTGTTTGGGACGGGGCACGAAGAGAACCACTGGCTGATCCTATCATATGCCTGGGCGACAAAGAACTGGAGACAAAGCATCTGCAAGCTGGCAAGTCTTCAAAGCAGGTACGCTAGTTGGTGAACTAACTTCCTCACGAAAAGCCCGGGGGGTGCTTCCAGATCCCTGCCCGCAGCTCGCTATCGACGGCCCGATACCCGCTGCGCATACAGCGTACAGTAGGGGGAGGCAAAGAACAGAAAAAGAAAAAGCGAAAAAAAAAAAGTCAAAATCACAAAGAAGACAAAGAGGGAGGGGAATGAGTGGATAGTTGGCACAGGTGAATGGGGCCAAAAAAAGCAAAGACCAAGTTCCACTGATCCACTCCCCAGCCTAACCTCCTGTACCGTCACACCGAAGGATCCGCTGAAATTGACCAGTCCCATGCCAGGATATCGTCGTGGAAGTAAGCCTGGAGGAGTTCTTCCCAGTCGCGGTTGGTGGAAATATTTACCATCTTTTTCTCCAGCGTAGTATGGAGTACTCACCGAGTACCTCATACTTTCTTAGTATGATCCTAGAGGGGAAAAAAAATAGAAGAAAAGAAAGGAAAAGGAAAGAGATTAGGAAAGCCACAATCCGCCATCAAATCAAAACACAATCGAATCACGGCATCACCCAGCGGGCCAACCGGGGAGGCTGGGCGTGGAGCCAGCGCTAGGAACGGTTGGCTTGCGTTTTTGGTTTGGTTCTCGCGCCCAACCTCCTCTCTTCTCCAGTCTCTTTTTCTCCAGTCAAGGTCTGCTCCGACCGATGACTGATGACTGATTCATGTACCTAGCTCGGACACTAAAGCGCCCCAACATACTCGCAGTCGACGCTAACGGACGAGCTAGTCGGGGGCCCCGGAAGGTCATCAGAATCGACTCCGTACTTGTAGGTTGGTTTAATTCAAGGCTTTACAAAGTTGACGTAGGTTTAGCGATCGCCTTTCATGGGTTAGTAGGAGAGCAAGTAACTCTAGAATACTAAATCCATGGTTGAGAGAGTAAATAGCGATGGGCACGGAGAATACAACGCTCGCGACCGGCTACAACGTCCATTGTTCGTATGTCCTCCGTACTCCGAGCTCCGTAAATCCTCCATCGATCGCCCTAAGCTCGGGCCAAGCGTGTTGTCTGCAAAATCTCCTTCATCTTCCTCTTCCATGTCCGTAATCGCGAATCCCATCGTTCGTCCAAGCTCACTCTGCAAATCATCTATTCCTTTTTTCTTTTTCCTCCTCCTCTTTCTCTCCTTTCTCCACTCCAATTAGTAGCTAAACACAAAGTAATCAGTAACTCGCAGGAATCAATTACAGTACCAAATCTACAAAATCCGATTACTCCCCACCAGCCCTCAACCGACCGGGGGCTCACCACGAACCTCCGGACATGATGTATCAACCGGCCCGGCTGAACCGCTGAACCGCCCGTTAAACCGTGAAGAAAGAACAGCAAGGGCTACAATGGACTAGAGCCGGAACCGGGATGGGACCGCCAAGGGCTTAGTACAAAACATACTGTGGTTAGTCTGTGGTAGCATGGCCGTGGCATGGTCCAGGCTTTGCGCGGATTTACTGGCTCGATGGGTCCCGAGCTTTGGCATTGATCGTCGCGGTCCGGCGCGGGTTGACGGGGGTGAGTGACGCTATCGACGGATGTACATATTGATCACGCACGTCGGGGCTGATCGGCCGTTCGGGCGGGCGTTGGGGATGGTGGGTATTATCATTTACGATGGGCAAAGATTGGTTAGAAAGGGTTGTTCGATTATCATCGAGTATTCGTGATATGTGTATCATCAACTATTATCTTTTATTGACAATTAACGGGGTGATCATGTTCAGCTATTGTAGAGACAGGGAGAGAAATTGGATCATCGACTTGACTGGTCTGTATTTCCCTACTTTGTACGAGCATCTGGTTTCTTCCTCGCCGTGTTGGGAGAATGATCGATCGGGGAACCTGGCAACTCGCTTTGGGATACTCCACCGGCCGAGAGGGATTTGGCTAGTCAATCACACTGTATCATCGCCGATAATATCTACAAACTCAAGAAGTTGTCTGTGCTGCTCTAACTAACTAGCTAAGCGATTTGCACGCAGCTGCACTCAACTCTAACGATACTATTCTTGTCCCAACGACGATCGACGGGTTCGTCCCGTACCTTGCAGCGACCAAGTTGCCCTGCAGCTCGGGGGTGGACTTCAGTCCGTGCAGACCTGGCAAGCTTGCAATGATGGCACGGAGATTCGGAGACGGGGAACGGGGGACCTGCAAGGCCGTAGCTCCGGTGGTGCACATACCAACTCACCCAAGTCCGGAGACATGGCTTAACTTAAACTAACGAGGCACTGTGTCCTGTGCAATACGCTATGCGCAACGGAACTCACGAGCAGCATGCAAGATTAACATCAACTGCCCGTTGACAGGTTGTAAAGTAACAGGGGATTGGAGGGAAGTGTCTGGGATTATTATGCAGACGGCGAGAAGTCTATGTTGTTTACAAGGTTCTTGCGCATTGTGGATGTCTCTTCGGGGCCGACCTCGGGAATAACAGTGCATTATTGTATATGCGGAGGCTTTTGTGCATAACCTTGTATGAAGTGTCTTTCTGAATATATGTACGGAGTATACTCCGTACTCTGTACTCTATACACTGCACACGGGAACAACCTTGTAAACAAACATTGAGGTACATTCTCATTTTCCCTCTCATCACTTACTTTCCTTGGGTTTTTCTCACTCCCATCTACTGGCCGACCCCTCTTCGTGTTAGCATCTGTTTAGTCTCTGCCTATGTAGTACGGATGAGAGGGGATCGAGGTGGGGTAGGTGGGACAACAGGACTTTTGCGTGGGACAAGACCAGAATGAGAAAGAGTGTCGAGGATTGCTGGCAGGGATCCCCAGGCATGAAATTTGGGAGATGTGTTGTACAGGCGGGTGATTTGCCCTAGGGCCAGAGAAGGTGGGCTCAAAAGGGAGGAAATTGCAGGGGAGGAGGGTGGATGATCATGATGCGCTTGATTTTGGGGTTAGGCTGAGGTCCGGCGTAAATGGCTTGGGTTAGTACTCCGAAATGTGGAGGAAGTTCTGGTGAGATTTATCCCGTAACGAGGCTTCGGTCAGGGTTGTTCATCGCTCTGTACGAATGGCTGTTGACTACAACGGTTGGGAGACCTCAGTGGAGGTAGTCTCCTGTAATAATGGCCCCAGGTATATCCCCGATGGCCCATGGAATATATACACAGGTACCCAGTCTTAGCCTAGTATCAAGTACATTTACATCAAACGACATGGATACCCCGTGCGATCATGCTATACTCTGCAAAGCATTTACGAGTCATTTCTCTCTCCTGATACACTCCAGTGAATAAGCACCAAATACGGCGCATACCTTGATTGAATCCATAGCAGCCAAATCCCTCGTGTGCTCGTGGATACTATCCATGGAATGGATGTATATCGTATGTATACTTACATTACTGGCCAGACAGGCTCTCAATCATCACCTCTCTCATTATCCAAACTGCCCTATAGAAAAACCAATGTTTTCTGAAACCAAATTGTAAGCCCCAGGAAAAAAAAAATTCCTAGAAAAAAAAAACCACCTCCGACGAAAGAGCTCCACGCCACACCAACACACCAGCACACCATCACGAATGACAACGCACCACGCAGCCGAGGATCTGGGCGCGATGAAGCAGCCCAGCCCGGGGCCGTGCGACCCCGATTTAACCTCGCATTGCATTTGTCCCGTGAGAAGATCGACTGCACGTTCATCTTGCCTTTGCACCCTCTAGCGCCGTGGCTCACGGGCGCCAAAATCACAGACCATGCCCACTGCGGAGTGTTCTCCGGTACGAATGAGGGGGAATGGAGGTACGAGACGAGAGTTGTAGAGTCGTAGTTCAAGACTAGGATGGAGGATAAGTGCGAAATTTTATCTACTGTACATGGAACGGCCCCGTGGATCTTCGTGGATCTCCGTCGCTAGGGCTTGGCCTCGCCACGATGTTGGATTCCAGATCACCACGACAGTGTATAATTGTGGTAGTAGTACAGAGTACTAACTACTCAGCCCTGTACTCCGTTCTCCGTAGTGATAGTAGTATAGAATTCGTCTGATAGGCTTTAGGCTTTACCTGAATCATCCATTCTTCCGGGCGAACGAGGCGAACGAGGCGAACGAGGCGAAGAGGTACTAATCCGACGAATGGCCGTGAAAAGAAGAGGGTCAGCGCGTTCCCCCCCTCCCTCTTGTGAGAGAGGAAGAAGAGGATTTCCGTGTGGAATCCTCCAGTCAGGATGGCGCCAAGGTGTAACCACGCTAAGTGCTTAGAACGAAGTGTCCAGCACAGGCTTGGCCAGTGCGGAGGCCGAGTCGCTGCAGGTTGCTGCAGGCGCCCGCCGATCGACGATCCGACCGGAGGATGACTGGCGGTGGCCTGCACCACGTAGCGCTCCGCCAATGTAGTAGACTAGCGGGTTAGCCAGGGTAACTTGGCGGGTTCGTTAAGTGGATTAGGCGGGTTGAGTGTGGGCTAGTGGGTTAGTGGGTTTAGCGGGCCAGATCGTGGTGGATTTCACCGCCAGTTGGCCCCCCCCTCCTCTTCTTTCCTCCTCCCACATCCCACCCTCCCACCCCCTTACTTGCAGACGTGGCACAGGGCAAATTATGTCGCTGGGTGTGGAGAGCTGACACCGTCAATGATTGTTGAGGTCTGGTCTGGTCTGGTCTGGCTCCTTTTGTGCCCTAAACTGGGAAGTTGTTCAGGCTCGTTCGGGATTTCCAGAACCACCCTAGTTGGAGAGTGGTTGGAGAGGAAGCAAGCTAATTGGGTGGGGAAAGGAAAGGTTTTTGGCGTGAAATCACTTGCAATTATTATTCATGACGGAATGCTGGGCATTGATTTGTTTGGCTCTTCTCGCCAAGCCGTTTTCGTTCCTGCTCCAGGACTGGCATCAGATTCGGATATGAATCAGTGAAAGGAGCCAGTCAATAATGGCTCTTATCTCTTACTTTCGAGGCTGGACTCGCTTTGGCCGCCGTTGAGATGGCCTTTTCTAATTTCCTTTTTTATAATGACCATTAAAGGCATATTTCTTGGAAGGTTGGGGTTTAGATAAATGATTGCACGGTGTTTCCCAGCCATTAGCTATGGACAGAACCACTTAAAACGGTTCTACACTGAGGCCAGCGCGAAACTAAATTCCAGTAGTTACAGAATTACTCCTCTCCGTATTCGTGGATCATACACTAGGATCATCTCAGACGTGATTAAAATCAACCATTCGGCCTATTCTTGCGAGCCATGGTCGGTCCGGCCACAATAACCCTCCTCAGTACTCTATACTCTATTAGCGCTGTAACCAGCTGAAACCACAGCCCAAAACCAAGAAGTGGGCAATCAGCGACGTCAGCGGAGCCACGACGATAAGACCCGAACGAACAGCGCAGCTTGGACCAGATGTACGACATTTCTGCCCTGTGCCCCGACCCGAAACTACCACTCGCGCGGAGTATGATGACAATTACCAGATTAGCTAACTATTATAAGTTATTTAGATTTATATTGTATGACATTATAAACTATGATAATGGTTCAAAGTATGATGATGACTATGATCATCCTGGCATTGAAACATGGTTGACTGATATAGAAAAAGAAAATAAAAAAAAAGAAATTGCCACTACCGTGGAGGTACCTCGAGTTAGGCAGAGTTGGACATGCTCGGTATGCTTTAGTGAGCCCCAGGCCAATCCCTGAAGCCTGATTTCAGACGTCAGTACCTGCTATATCGTAGGAATACATGCCAGATGTATACCTTATCTCGCAAGTACTTCGTAGCCCAAGTACCTGTACCTGTCTCTAGCACGATCTCTCCGCCCCCGTGCAGAATTCGCATTTCCCAACGAGGTTCTTCTTCTTCTTCGCATTGAGCGCACGATCCTGCTTCACCGGCTCTTGTCAGACTCGTCCGCGCTCACACATTGGCTGTGTCTGCTTTTTTTTCTCTTTCCTTTTGCTTTTTCTTCCCCAGCCGATCGAAGAATGTGCAGACTCTCTCCTGCAGCCAACAAGCAGGGTGCAGGGTACAAGGTATAGCAATATGCTACGTTCTGTGCTCTGGGCAGCCTGCACGGGCACGCCCATCATCCTACGTCCGCGTGGGCCTCGCCTCGCCACATTCTCGAAGCTTACCTAGTCACTTCTAATTCGATAGTTCTCGTTCGTTGAAACAGTGTTTTTAGGCCCTTTCCGTATGCACGGGGTGCTTTGGCGCGGGCCCAGAGCGTTAGGGCTACGACGTGTCGCGCGTGCCTTGGGGGGTAGGTTGGGCCTGGGGATGGATGCTTAGGCGGTGGACTCACCGCTGGTTTCAGGTGTTGCTGTCTTCGGAGAATGTCTCATAGTATGGCATTTTTGTGTTTGGATCTGGATCTGAATCTGGAGCTAGGGATGGCGTGGCGTGCTGTTGTTGGGGATCGGAGATCGGAGGGTTCTAGTTTTGGTTTCTTGTCCCTTGAAGGGTAAGCTGTTGTGGGGGTTGGCGTTTGCGATGGTTTGGAGGTGCAGGGTTCGGTCTTGTCTTCCCAATCCCAACCACCCCCGATTAGATCTGGCCATGGCTAGGTATACCCTACTAGCCCCTTGATGCACATCAGGATACTGCTGGGAGTTCGAGGCCACCTACATTGAGTTTCGTAATGCATTGCGAGTAATGTAGACTGTGTCGAAGTTCCCCGAGGAAAAAGTGGATTTGGAGGCCGGGGAAGGGTAAATGGGGCATAAGATTTGTTCTAGATCCAGTGCTCTCTTTATCCCTGGCAAATTTCTGTCGTAGCTGATGTCTCGTGTTTCCCATCGATGGTTGATGGCGGGAGATAACCTTATGCACTGGCCTACGCGCAGCGGGTACGTGCCAGCGGCATTCGGTGCCAGGGACGAAGCACAGAGTACAGCACAGAGCTGTGCAGAAAGATGCGGTTCGCAGCATTCTTCTAGAATGCTGCATCGTAGTGCTGATTCCACGGCTGTGCCTGGCAGATACAACCTCGTGCGAGTCGGTTGCCTCTCAAGTTGCCTCGACGTCGAATCGTAGACAGGGAGAGAGATCAGATAAAGCATGTGCCCTGATAGGCCTCCGGTATACCTGGTACCTGCCTATATTATGCACTGAGCAGTGAGCCTGCTGTGACAGACAAGAATCATTATGCTGGGGCTGGTCGTTGCAGAAACAGATCAGGGTAGTGCCTGTTTCATTGTCCTCGCTCGGCAGTTAGGAGCATGCACATTGTCAGACGTGATGTATATGCTGTGATGCCTAGGCAAGCTGAAGGTTATGTTGACGTTCTGTAAGTTTTGAAGTGGAATCAGGTATATTTCGTAGGTATGGAGGTGGTTGGTTGTACTGTTCTTGCAATATATGGATCTCCCCACCGGGCGTCCAATATATGTTCACCGCACCTATCCATCTACCAAACCTACAACATGAACAACCGGGCCACGGTGGTCATTGGAATAGGCGATCACGGGCATAGCAGAGTTCATAGTAGTTGATTCAAGCCGCAGGAAGTACGCTCGAGATACAACTTAGCCTTAGGTCAAATATGAATAGTCTGTCAAAATGCACTTTTTCAATGTGACTCAATCGCTGTACGATGCCAAACTCACTATATCCAGATCCCATCCATCCATTCCTGTCCAGGGTATACCCATCCCAAGCCGCCCATCTATGTCCATCTATAACTAGTCAAGATCATGTCACATCTATCCATTCCCGATTCCATAGCCGGAGTGTCCCTTGCCATACCCTTCCCATATTTTCCAATAAGATGCAAGAAAACGCAAGGATCTATATGAAATACAGGAGCAAGACCAGCAGAAGTGAAGCAACGCAAAGAACACTGTACTTGCTATACAATTCTCTTCTGCTCTACTTCTTGCCCGCGAGCGTAAAGATTTGCTGCCAGATATCCAGCCACTGCTGTTGCTTGTAGGACAGCGGCTTATGCGGGTTGCGGAAAGTAGATGCGAGCAGGTCGCGCAGACGGGAGTTCAAGATCTTTAGGGCCAGCATAGACTTCCAGGTATGTGTTGCGAAGCGGATGCGGTTGGCGTCGATGGAGATCACGCCAGAGTACATCTGATTAAAGGAGGAAGGGTTAGAATGGCGTTTTCATAAAGTATATGAAGTGAAAGTGAAAAAAAGATAAAAGGGAATACAAGTTAAGTGACATATGATGGTCATGGGGGGATCTCTCACCTTGAACTCAGCCTCTCCACACAACAAGGCAATCGCAAAATCGTCTACTGCGCTCGTTTCGTGCGCGTTGAGGTTCCGGTTCCGCGCTTGCATGATGTGGTAATACGAGAGCCACTTGATCGCTGGTTCGGCGTGCTTATTGATGGATGTCGGATGCAGCGTGACAGCTTGGTTGTTCGCAACGTTGCGCCAGCCCTTGCCCTCGCGGATGAGGAGTTTCGGATAGAAGCTCCAAGCAACGACCGAGTTGATCACCGTATCATTGGCACTGTTGAGATCGTGTTGCTCGGGGATGGTGAACAACTGCCGATTGCGGTTCGTGGACCGCGCCCTGTAGTCAAGTATGAGCATGGTTGAAAGATGGTGGCAATAGAGGCCCGGGGAGCTTACTTGTTGAGAGCGGTCTTCTGGGCACCATCGAGGGTGATGAGGCCCGCATCCGCGATCGAGACCACTAGTTGCATCTTGATGTCTTCGATGCTAAGAAGCGTCTGTGGGCTGAGGAAGTTCTTCCGGCAGAAGGAAAACTCGCTCATTCCTGGCGTGGTCCTGGCGCGCTTCCAGCAGCAATAAGCGTTGTATACAGTCAAGAGATCCGAGTCCCCTAAGAATTTGTTAGTGCTACTAATTAGATCGAGGATGAAAGGCCCACAATTACCTCTCTGGAAAGATTTTCGGGCAGCATCACGCTGCGAATTGGACCCCATTGTGTTGACAAAGGGCGACTTCGAGGACAAAATGGCAGCAATGCTGACGGCGGCGTCCAGACACTTGAAGAATGCACCATGAATGATCAGCTTGCCTAGGAAGACATCCAGTGGGAGTTTGGCTAGCTGCGATCCCAGTGGTGTCAGGCTCTCGTTACTTGTGAGCGCCTTAACCTCCTTGAGAGAATCAATGGCACGACGAATGTTCTTGGACGAAGGCGGATCCAATGCCTCGGTAAGTGTTTGCTCCACCTCTCCCAATTTACAGATTTTGACTCGCAGCACTAGATCTTGCAAAGACAAGCGGAGCATTTCTGGCGTCTGCTGCTCAGCCAACAACTTCTCATGGCGATGCTTTGTGAACAAGTGAAAGCAGATACCATTCTGGACACGTCCAGCTCGACCACGGCGTTGCTTGGCATTGGCGCGGGAAATGAACGACTCGACGAGGCGGGAGAGTTGTCGTCGTTCATCAAACCGCATCATCTTCTCTTTTCCTGTGTCAATGACTGCCGTGATATCAGGAATTGTGATACCGGTCTCCGCAATGTTCGTGGCAATAACAATCTTTCTGAAGCCTTCCGGAGGCACAACAAAGGCCTTCTCTTGATCCTCGCTAGCAATCGAAGAGTGCAGAGCATGCACAATCCAGCCTCTCTGGAAAGTTGGCTCGGAGAGGATCTCATCATTCAAACGACGAATTTCGGCTAGACCAGGCATGAAGACTAGAATTGCCTTGCTGTAATGATCCATCTCAGGAGCAGTGGCAATGTTTAGGAGTAATCTCTTGATTAGCTGGTAGTCCATACGGTACTCGTCAAACTTGAGAATAGTCTCTTTCGTCTGCTTCGAGTAGCCATCAAGACTGGCTTGCAAGCCTCCAGTATTGTCACCCGTGGTGTCGGAGATCTCGTCCAGGTCCTCGTCGATCAAAGTGTTTGAATCATCCTCCGACAGACGGTAATTGGTCATCTCCACCGCGTCCTCTAGGTACTTCATTTCCACGGGGAAAGTTCGTCCAGGGATATTCAAGACCGGAACGCCACCGAGGTAATTAGAGAATCGTTGCGCATCGACGGTCGCAGACATCAGAATGAGCTTGAGATCTGTGCGCTTTTGCATCAATCTGCGGAGGACAACTAGGAGGAAGTCGCTGTCAATTGTTCTTTCGTGAACCTCATCAAGGACGACGTGGGTAATATCCTGGAAGTCATCAGGCCGTTCAAGCATTCGCACAACAACACCAGTGGTCCTGTGTCGGGTTAGTAAAGCTTTCTCAAATGGATGATAGTTATTGGATGATGGTCGGGGACACATACGCATATACTAGGCGAGTAGCTGAGCTGATCTTACTTTCCAACCTCACGGCGAAACCAATGAGTGACCGGTTAGTTCCGACGTCATTCTTGCTCTCTCCGAGTTCCTCACTGACACGCCGGGCCAGGGAAATTGCAGAGATTCGCCGAGGCTCCGTCACGTAAACCTTGCAAGGTCGGCCCTGAAGCATCTCATGTTCTAGAATGTAGGACGGAATTTGCGTACTCTTTCCGCTACCAGTCTCACTACAAATAATGAGGGCCTGGTGCGTATCCAGAGTACTCAAGATATCATCCTTGAAATTCCAGATGGGGAGGTTCATTCGACCTTGCATCATACGATGGAAAGCTGGAGTGGATGCCTTGGCCTCCCAAATTTCGCGCAGCTGCTCAACCTGGCCAGAGCAATCCCCTCGAGAAGGCCCTTTCAAAGGAGTGCCCGGCTTGCTTGCCGTGCCGTTTCTCTTCCGGAAGTTGTCCAGCAACACAACGTCATCCTCAAACGTACCCTGATTCTCTTCGACCAGGCGCTTCAAATCTTTGATCGTAGCTTTGTCAATTTCATCTTCCTGGATCTTTTTCAAGTTGGAGAACTCAGTCCAAAGATCTCGCCATACTGCAGGAATTCGCAAATAGGCTTTGCCTTCTTTAGAGTTTTGAGGGAACAGGATAAAAAGCGCAAGTGTCGACACATATCCCTCAGCCTGCTGTGGGGTCGTTGTCACAAGAGTATCCATTGAAAGGAAAGTTGCAAGGGCGTTTGATTTGTGTGTGACGGAATCAACCGTCAGTGGGAATGGGGGTTCTTGCGGTTTCGACCATCGCACTTCAATGGCCTTTCGACATTGGTGGCTTGACGACGAGATGTCTTGGTAGATAACCTTGCAGGCCGAGTCTCTTGCTTTACAGGTCTCTTCCAGAACTCTGCGTGGGCTTAACCCGGTAGATTTCCCAAAGTCCCGGACGGTGAATTTGGCTTCAATCACTGGAGGAGGCAGGCCTAAGATAGACCCATCGTCAGGTTCGGCCTGGAACATGTCACCAAGAAGACCTGCAGCGTCATCGTCCATGTCTTCTACTGGCAAACTATCCGCGTCAGAGCCGCCATTGGTCGCGCCCTTCGCTGATTCTTCTATGGTCTGAGGCTGCTTTTTTCGCTCCACGGGGCGACGCATAAATGCTGCATCCTTCCTGAGCTCGTCAAGTTTCCCCCTCCAGATGAAATCAGCCTCTTGAGCCTCAAAAAGCACGTCTTGTTCGATCTTGGCAATTTTGCGCTGCAGCTTTGCTACCTCAGGGTCATCCGACTGCCCAGCGGCAGCTCCACGGCCCTTCTTCCCCTTTCCTGGGCGATCAAATAGGTCTGGTTGAAGGCTGTACAGCTTGGTTTGTAGCTCCAACCACTCGGGAACCATGGTGTCTGGGTCGATAGAGCTATCCGAGTCATACGACACGGGGGTTGCGACTTTTGCGGCCTTCCAGTCTGCCTTAGGCTTTCCCTGTTTACTCTCGTTCTGGGATTTGGGGGTAGATGACCTTGAGGGCTCCGAGTCTGGTAGGGGTCAGCGCTTTTCATTCATGCAGATTCCATCAATGCCATGAGTTTACCGATCATCCACGAAGTGACACTATCCACATCTTTTTGGGGGCGGGCAGTTGTCTGTGTATATGGTGGAAGGTCCTTCTTATCACTGTGCATTGCCAGCCATTCCAGCGCCTCGTCCAAATTCCATGCAACCTCACGGCTCGCGCTGGCGGGATTGCCCGCGAAGTACGAGAGGACATGTTTCAGTGCCTCTTCTGTACGTTCTGCCGAGAATCCAAGCTTGAGCAGTGTCTCTTTCAAGGTCCAGAGCTTCCCATACAGCTCCTCCTCAGAGCCTGTCTGCTTCACACCAATGCTCCGAGCACTCGATACGAGATAGTCATGCTCTTCAGTACCTGCCAATTCCAGGATTCGGTCTTGAATCTCGGTCGGGAGCCATTCGAGGAGACTCAATGACACCGATTGCTGTCGAAAAACCCGCCTTTCGGTCTCTAGCTTGGTCGCTTGGCGCACCGCATCACTCTTGCACTTTGTCGCATATTTATCAACTAGAATCTGTAGTTCTGCTTCCTCCAAATGCCTTTCAAGTTCCTCCGGGGAATAGTTCTGTAATGAGGGACCAGCCCTAGGCGCGCCCGAGCTTGTTTCACCCGCGGGGCAGTCTTCCGCACGAAGGGCTTGTGGTTCGTTTTGAGGGGTGGCTTTGGAATCGCCAGCAGTCGTTGGCGGAGTCTCTGCTGTGCTTTCTGGTTTGGGCTTCGAGGGTACGGAGACTGTTGCGAAGCCTCGAGCCGGGTTGGATGCGGGCTTCTTCTTTTTCTTATTGTTCGGTGGCATGGTGGGAGAGGGGTTTCTGTGAAAGCACACAGCACCACAATGTTAGTTAATTTTGAACTGAGACAAAAAAAAATAAACACCTCGTCAGGTCAGACTTACAAGAGTTGGTGTGGAAGTTGGAGAAACAAGAAGCGGACATGGCTGGTTGAGCGGCGGAGAATGCAACTGCTCTGCCCCCCCCACACAAAACTCTTATGACAGCATTCGATCGTCCCAGCCCACCTTCACTACCCAATTCACTCCTTCTCTCCCTCCACCCACCCTCTTCTCTCATTTCCCCTGTATTGACCTCTGATCATGGATCCAGTTCCATGGGACCAGGTCAAGGCTGGGGATCTGGATGCCTTGCGGGTCGCACTCTTCTCGAGTTCGACCTCGCGCAGGCTCCGGGCCCTGCAAGAACTTCGCGATAGGAGCGGTAAAACTTGACCCTCGGCCTTCCCACCCTCATTGCATAGTGACAGACACTGATATTGGTGACATACAGGGACCGAATTGTCTCCCGAATCCCAGCATGACATCCTAGCGTTACTCTTCCAGACCTATCCTCTCTACGTCGACCGACCATCGCGACAGGCCGTCCAACAATGTCTCCGCTCCCTCCTCCGCACCCCGAATGCCGCGGATCACCTCAAATACCTGGCTGAGAGACTCAAGACGGAGGCTGCTAAGCCAGGTCTGGCTTCAACATCAGGCTTTGTCTTGCTGGAGTGGTGCTGCATTCTCTTGCAGCAGGTCAGCGAGGATTCGGCCACGCCCTTGGCAATCGTGTTGGATTTGATTGCGGTGGACGCCAAGGCTTTGGAGAACTGTTTTGCCCATACCCCCAAGATCCCAGTCAGGCAATCAGCTCTCCGGGTTACTAGGCGGGCTCTGCGTACAGCCTTCTCCTGCCAGACATGGGGCGAGGATGCTGTGCGCCAGTCAGTCAGCCGATTGACCACCGATGCGGCAGCCGGCAATAAGAATGCGCTACTGCTTGGTGTCATCTCCGGAGTGTGTGCTCGACTGCCTGCCCGCAAGCCGATCCTCGAGCAATCTAAGAAGGCCATTTTGGACTACTATGTCAAGGAGATCGTGAGCTCCAAGTCTATAGTGCCTGCGCACGTGGCCGATGGGTTGTCGGATTTCTTCTGTTCATTTGTCACTGCAGATGATGTGACTACCGAGTTGGTGCCTCCAATGGAGAAATCCATGCTCAGGGCGCCCGAGGTGATCATGAATGGTGTGATCCCACCACTTTGTGCCTCGCTCCCAGAGGACATCGACCTGTCAGAGGTGGTCCTCTCTCGCCTGTCAAAGCATCTGCTCTCCAGCATGAAGTCAAACAATGCGACAATCCGACAAGGAGCTGCTGATTCATTCAGATCATTGGTCACCCGGTGTAAAACTGATGCCTTGGTCCTGAAAATTACAAGCGAGATTGTCAGCCCTCTGAAGACACAAAAGATCACTGCCCCCGAACACCGTGTCGCGTACGCTCAAGCAATCGCCGCTATTCCGTCATCTGCGGATGTCTCCAAAGAGATTGTCCAGGGATTCGGCCCTGTTTTCACGCGAGAGTCTAATGAAGCTGCTCTGGAAGAGGAGCTGAAATCTTTTGGCAAGCATATGGCTTTCCTCATTCAATCGTCCGTCAAGGTCGGTGATGATGTTACTAATGCGGTTGTTAAGGGCATCTCCGACAAACGAGTGCCATTCCGAAGGATCTGGCAACTTAGTGTGGGAGAGGTGCTCTGGAAGTCCGATGTCGCTTCTCTGAAGACTGCCGAGATCGAGCCATTTGTCACCAAGTTCCTGGCCAAGATGAAGGACATGTTTGGAGAAGTCGCCTCGAACCCGCTTCCTTCAGCGCAAAGCGGTGCTTTGTCTTCTGCTTATATCTTCCTTGCGCTATTCCAGCGTGTATCGGATATCCAGGGGTCTGAAAAGGCTACGTGGGATGAAAAGGTTTCCCTGGCCATGACCATGGGCACCAAGCCCTCTTTCCTCCTCAACCCCAAGGCTTACTCGAAAGTTACGTCTTCCCTTGAGATGCAGTGGCTGGTCCGGGCCCTGGCTTCCGTCACATCAGGATCGAAGTTTGCTGGCGCCGAGGACTCTGCCAAGGCGGCTTGGGCTCAGTCCTTTATTTATACTATCACCGGTCCCTCTATGGCAACAAGCTATCGAGAGAGCGCCGTGGAGACCTTGTCCACCGTTTACGTTAAAAATGTAGTATCAATCGGCCGTGTTGTCATCAGCGCTCTCTGGTCTTGGCTCCATTCATTCCGGACTGCGGAGAAGGAGTCAGCTGCTGTGTCGGCTGGGCCTGGGAGCGAACGCCTGCTTCACCTAGTATTGAAAGCTTTGTGCCCCCCAGTCAAGGCCCGAGAAGAATTTGGCATTGCTGTTTCGGACATTGAAAGCCAACTGATCAATGTGCTTGTTCTCAGCCGGTCGGAGATGATCCCGAACTGTTCGTGGATTGACTTGTGTCTGAGGACCGGTGTTGATCCAGGAAAGCTGGTTCGTGCTCACCCAGCCGAATGTATCGAGCAATTGGTCCGCGTCAATGCAGACCCTGTGCAATCGATTGTGCCCAACGTCAATGCGGCGGTCTGGAGCGCAGCAGGTGACCTGGCGTTTGTTGCACCGGACGTCATGGTCCCGCGTATCGTCGATCAGATTAAGGAGGACCTGGATGGTGCCCGTCTATCCAAGTTCACTGCTACCGATGCCGCCATTGCTCGCACACCCGCGGGAACCACGTTTATCGACGTCTTGAGTAGCAAGTCGAAGCAGCCGGCCTTTGACAAGAATACCAAAGACTACGATACACTGAAGTGGGAAGAGGAGCTGCGAGCTCAGCTGGCCGAGAAGCAGGGCCAGAAGCAAAAGAAGCTCTCTGCTGAGGAGCAGTCAAAGGTGAATGCTCAACTTGCGAAGGAAGCTAAGATTCGTGAAGAGGTTCTCCAGGAAGTCAAGCGCATCGAACGGGGAGCTGGCCTTGTTCGGGGTCTGGCAACTGGTCCTGCCAACGATGCTGAAGGATGGATCAACGAGGCTGTTAGCTGCCTGCTTTCCCTTTCTCGAGCCGGTGCTGGACTCTTCGTCGGCGATGTGGTTTCTCAGGCTTATATCACCTGCTCCAACGAATTGTCTTCGCGTCTGGGCAACACTCGGCCCTTCGTGGGTGTTGCAACCCTGCGTGCTATCGGTAGGACCAATCTGCCAGCAGAGATGGAATCGGAGCACCTTGGTCAACTCGTGACAAGAATCTTGTACCGCCTGCGATTCGCTTCCGAGCAGCGTCCCTTGGATACCCCCTCTCTCGCTTATATCCTCCCATTGATCTTCCTGATATTGAGCCAGAATGGAATTGAAGAGGTCAAGGGAGATCAGGAGGGTGAACAGGTTTTGCTTGCGGTCGAATTCTTGTCATTCCACACCAGCTCTTTCACCGATGTCCGCCTTCCTCGCGTTGAAGTGCTCCAGCAGCTTCTTTCCGGCATGCAGCGATACACTCAACATTATAAGCTGATCAAGGATACCTTGTTTGACTTCTGCCGTTGCATTGCTCCTACTATCACCAGTGAGGAGCTAGAGACCCTCTTGCAAGGCACGATCGTTCCCGACTCCTCCGTTCGGACTTCCGTACTCCAAGTCATTGATGCTGAAATCGATTTGACGGATCTTGACTTCTCGGAACACATTTGGCTGGGCTGCCACGATCAGGTTGAAGAGAATGTCGAGCTTGCTGAGGGCATCTGGGACGAGAATGCCTTAGAAGTGGACGAAACCGCGTTCTCCAAGATCATGAAATACCTGGACTCTGAGGACAGCCAACTCCGCGGAGCTGCTGCCCGTGCTTTGGCTCATGCCATAGAATTTGACAAGAGCAAATTTGCTGGTATTCTGTCCGAGCTTGAGGCTAAATACTCCGAGGAAGTCAAGCCTAAGGCCCCTGAAAAGGATGCTTATGGCATGCCAAAGAAGATGGAAAATACAGACAACTGGGTGAGCCGCAGCGGTATCGCGCTGGCTTTCAACGCCATGACAAATCTCTTCGAAGGCGAGCAGATCATTAACTTCTTGCAATTCCTGATTGAACGCGGTCCCCTCGTCGACAAGAACTCTTCCGTGCGTACCCAAATGGCAGAGAGTGGTAAGTCTGTCATTGCCGAGAGGGGTCAGCAAAAGGTTGAGGAACTTATGAAGCTACTTGAGACCGTTCTGGAGACTTCGGACAAAGCTACTCAAAGCTCCGACCTTCTGAACGAGGCAGTTGTTGTGCTGTACGGAGCTCTGGCCCGACACTTGAAGGCCGAGGATCCTCGTCTGCAGACAGTCGTCAAGAAGCTTCTCGCGACCCTGCCTACTCCCTCGGAGACCGTGCAATCTGCCGTATCCGAGTGTTTGCCTCCCTTGATCAGGCTGTCTGGTCCTAAGACTGCCGATTATGTGCAGGAGATGCTCGACTCACTGCTGAATGTCAAGGACTATGCTACTCAGCGTGGTGCGGCCTATGGTCTGGCTGGTATTGTCAGCGGTAAGGGTATCTCGACTCTGCGCGAGTTCCGCATCATGAGCCTGCTTAAGGAGGCCACCGAAAACAAGAAAGAGCCGCATCAGCGACAGGGCGCCTTGCTGGCGTATGAGCTGTTTGCTTTCGTTCTCGGACGCACCTTCGAGCCTTATGTTATCCAGCTCGTTCCTCAGCTTCTTGCCGGCTTCGGTGACCCCAGCATCGACGTTCGTGATGCCTGCCTGGATGCATCCAAGGCCTGCTTCCAAAACCTCAGCTCATACGGTGTCAAGAAGATTCTTCCCACCCTGCTTGACGGCTTGGATGATACCCAATGGCGCAGTCAGAAGGGAGCTTGCAACCTCTTGGGTGCCATGGCTTACCTTGACCCGCAACAGCTTGCTGCCAGCTTGCCCGATATCATTCCTCCGCTGACCGTTGTGCTCAATGACACCCACAAGGAAGTCCGCAATGCCGCCAACCGCAGTCTCCAGCGGTTCGGAGAGGTTATCAGCAACCCTGAGGTCAAGAGTCTGGTTAACGTGCTCCTCAAGGCCCTGAGTGACCCCACCAAGTACACCGATGAGGCTCTCGATTCTCTTATCAAGGTGTCTTTCGTGCATTACTTGGATGCCCCCTCCTTGGCCCTGGTTGTTCGTATTCTTGAGCGTGGTCTCGCTGACCGCTCTGCCACCAAGCGCAAATCTGCCCAAATCATCGGCAGCTTGGCCCATCTTACTGAGCGTAAGGACCTTATCGCACACCTGCCGATCATCGTCGCTGGTCTCAACCTGGCCATCGTCGATCCTGTCCCGACTACCAGAGCTACTGCTTCCAAGGCTCTGGGTTCGCTCATCGAGAAGCTTGGAGAGGATGCTCTGCCAGATCTTATTCCCAACTTGATGAACACTCTCAAGTCGGACACCGGCGCCGGCGACCGACTTGGATCTGCGCAGGCGCTTTCCGAGGTGCTTGCGGGTCTGGGTACTACCAGGCTCGAGGAGACCTTGCCAACTATCCTCCAGAACGTGTCCAGCTCCAAACCTGCTGTTCGCGAGGGCTTCATGACTCTGTTTATCTTCTTGCCTGCTTGCTTCGGTAACAGCTTCGCCAATTACCTCAGCAAGATCATTCCACCTATCCTTGCTGGTCTTGCTGATGACATCGAGTCGATCCGTGAGACTTCCCTCCGCGCCGGTCGCCTGCTTGTCAAGAACTTTGCAACCAAGGCCATCGACTTGCTGCTTCCCGAGCTGGAGCGTGGCTTGGCCGACGACAGCTATCGCATCCGTCTCAGCTCCGTCGAGCTGGTCGGAGACCTGCTGTTCAGTCTTACCGGTATCAGCGGCAAGTCGGAAGCCGACGAAGAGGAGGAAGAAGCTACCCAGGCTGGCCAGTCTTTGCTCGAGGTTCTGGGAGAAGAGCGCAGGGACAAGGTTCTTTCGGCCCTGTTCATCTGTCGCTGCGATACCTCGGGTCTGGTCAAGAGTGCCGCTATGGGTGTGTGGAAGGCCCTTGTTGCCTCGCCGAAGACCCTCAAGGAGATGGTGCCCACCCTGTCCCAGCTCATCATTCGCCGTCTTGGCTCGTCCAACATGGAGCAGAAGGTCATTGCTTCCAACGCCCTTGGCGATCTTATCAAGAAGGCTGGAGAGTCGGTGTTGTCCACCTTGTTGCCCTTGCTTGAAGAGGGTCTTCAGACCTCACCTGATGTGGATGTTAAGCAGGGTATCTGTATTGCTCTGCGCGAGCTTATTACTGCTGCTACTCCTGAGGCTCTCGAGGATTATGAGAAGATTCTCATTGCTACTGTTCGCGTGGCTCTGGTGGATAGCGATGAGGACGTGCGTGAGGCCGCCGCCGAGGCTTTCGATGCTCTGCAGCAGATCCTGGGCAAGAAGGCCGTCGACCAGGTCTTGCCTTACCTGCTCCACCTGCTGAGGAACGACGAAGAGGCGGAGCAGGCCTTGTCTGCCCTCTTGACTCTGCTCACCGAGCAGACTCGAGCCAACATTATTCTGCCCAACCTTATCCCCACGCTGCTCACGCCTCCTATCTCTGCTTTCAATGCCAGGGCCCTGGCTTCCCTGGCTGAGGTTGCTGGTGGTGCTATGACGAGAAGACTGCCAAACATTATTAACGCTCTCATGGACGGTATCATCGAAACCGACGACGAGGAGCTCCGGTCAGAACTCGAGAATGCCCTCGATACCGTTTTGGTGTCTGTGGATGAATATGATGGTCTGAACACCGCTATGAACGTGATGATGACTCTTATCAAGCACGACGACCACCGCCGTCGGGGCAAGGCCGCTATGCACCTCAACAAGTTCTTCTCGGATGCTGATCTCGACTACTCGCGTTACCACCAGGACCTTATCCGCGTTTTGTTGATCTCGTTCGACGATTCAGACAAGGAGGTTGTCAAGTCTGCCTGGACTGCTCTCAGTGGTCTCACCTCTCACCTGCGCAAGGAGGAGATGGAGGTTCTGGCCATTCCCACTCGCCAGATCCTGCGCCAAGTTGGTGTTGCTGGCGCGGATCTGCCTGGATTCAGTCTTCCCAAGGGTATCATGGCTATCTTGCCAATCTTCTTGCAAGGTCTTCTCAACGGAACTGCCGAGCAGCGCACCCAGTCGGCTCTCGCTATCGCCGATGTTATCGACCGTACCGGGGCCAACTCACTCAAGCCTTTTGTCACTCAGATCACTGGTCCTTTGATCCGTGTGGTATCAGAGCGTTCGGTGGATATCAAGTGTAAGTTTCTCAATCATTGTTTTCCATCCCTTCTTATCTTCTAGACGATGTCACTAATGCAAAATCTCCAGGTGCCATTTTCTTCACGCTCAACAAGCTGCTGGAGAAGATCCCGCTGGCTGTCAAGCCCTTCCTGCCTCAGCTTCAGCGCACCTTTGCTCGTGGTCTTGCCGATTCTACAAGCGAGACCCTGCGTAACCGTGCTGCCAAGGGTCTTGGTATCCTGATCACTCTGACCCCCAGAGTGGATCCGCTTATCGCTGAACTCATTACTGGATCGAAGACTACTGATATGGGTGTCAAGAATGCCATGATGAAGGCCCTCCAGGAGGTGGTTGGCAAGGCTGGTTCCAACATGAGCGAGGCATCGCGCACTTCCATCCTCGCCCTGATCGACGACGACGCCAGCGATGAGACCGACTCTGTCGCCATTACCAATGCTCGACTACTTGGTGTTCTTGTGAAGGTGATTCCGGCCGCATCTGCGGTCCCTCTGATCAAGCACCGCGTTCTTACGGGACACTTCTCGCACGCATCTATTCTTGGCCTCAATGCTCTCCTCGCCGAGGCCCCTGCCACTTTGATGGAGAACTTTGCCACCGAAACCCCGGCCGCCATTTGCCAGGGCATCGCCCACAAGGACCCCTTCATTTCCGACAACAGTGTGCTCGCCGCTGGCAAGTACTTGTTGTCCAATGATGGTGACCACAGCTTCGAGACTCACAAGGCCATCTTCGAGGCCCTGACTGCTGCTCTCCAGCCCGGAGGCCCCGTCGACACCCGTCGACTGACACTTGTTGTCATTCGTACCGTCAGCCGCCTGCACCCCGAGCTGACCCGCCCCCACCTGGCTCTTCTCGCACCGCCTATCTTCGCTGGTGTTCGTGATCTGGTGATTCCCGTGAAGCTGGCCTCCGAAGCCGCTTTCCTGTCCCTCTTCTCCGTCGTGGACTCGGACAGCGAGGTCTTTGACAAGTACATGGCCGGCCCCGGCGCTTCACTGCCTCCTGGACCAAAGCGTAGCATGTCTGACTACTTCAAGCGCGTTGCTATGCGCCTTGCCACCCAGGCCCGCGAGCGTCGGGTTGCCGAGGGTGGTGAAGGTGGTCTAGGCTTGTCGAATGACGAGGTGGAGGATGAGAAGGAGGTGTGGAGTATTGGCAAGGTGGATCTGGGAGATGATTCATTTGGCGACGACTGATGATTTTTTTCCTACTGTCGGAGCATTCCAAGGTTGCATCTACATGTCTATAGATATACCCTTGGGCTTCCTGTTTTCATTTCTTGTTCTTGTGTTTAAGCTTCGTACAAAAGTCTGTTCACGTTGTTGATGAATGTTCATATTGAGTCTAGGTCAGACTATATCTAGAGAGTATATTTACAGACACCAAATTTCCGAGTACTGTATTTAGTTAAGATTTTTGAGACGTAGTTCTGCTCCATAGTTGTGACGCTTTTCCCGAAATGGACGTTTGATGTCATGTGATATTGAATGGAAATTCTCAAATCACGTGCCATGACGTTACAACAACAGTACCTGCTCTGTTGAACAGCACTGACGACTCTAGATGTGAGAGGGAAAAGTTTCAATGAGGAACTATCTTTACGCAAGACCGACTATCCTCCAAAGATGATCTGTACCGATCATACATCTCACGAGGAATTCCCAACGAACTCGAGAGTTGAAGATGAGACGGACTCCCGATCGGGACTAGCGTAGAGGGTACAGCCCTAACCCTCAAATGCGCAGTGGAGGGGACTCGCTTACTGCAATTAGCTAATCGGCCCGCCCCAAACTCCTCACCGTCTGGTTTTCCCGTCAAGTGCAACGAACATCATCCGCCAACGACCGTCGATACGCCGACATCAAGATGTGAGTTTCATCTCCTGCGATATTCCGAACGAGACCGGCACTTCATGTTATTCCATTACTCGAACTCGTGGAGCGGATGCCGCCAGTGGCAGAGACGGGAGGACTTGATGAAGAGTGTTGTGTGCAGAGGCTGACCCCGTCTTTTTTCTTCTATCCAGGGTCAACCTTCGCACCCAGAAGCGCCTCGCGGCCTCCGTGGTCGGCTGCGGCAAGCGCAAGATTTGGCTCGACCCCAATGAGATGACCGAGATCTCCAACGCCAACTCTCGTCAGACCATCCGCAAGCTCGTCAGCGATGGCCTCATCATCAAGAAGCCCGTTACCATGCACTCCCGCGCCCGCGCCCGTGAGCTGAACGAGGCCCGCCGCATCGGTCGTCACCGCGGTCTGGGTAAGCGCAAGGGTACCAAGGACGCCCGTATGCCCAGGTACGCAGGAATTCTATCATCCGACCTTTCTGCTGGTTCCCGAAACTGTCGACTTCGGAGGTTCCAGTGGAAGATGCAAAGGGGGAATAGTCCATGCTGATATGATGTTTTTTTTTCTCGCTCTATAGCCAGGTCCTCTGGATGCGCCGCATGCGTGTTCTCCGTCGTCTGCTCGTCCGCTACCGTGCCGCCGGCAAGATCGACAAGCACCTCTACCACGAGCTCTACCACCTGAGCAAGGGTAACACCTTCAAGCACAAGCGTGCTCTGGTTGAGCACGTAAGTCCTCCCATATGAAAATCGCCCACCCTTGACTTTATCGAATACAACCTGCCCCGACATGAAGAGAAAAAGAATCAACCCACTGACTCGTTCTCTTCCACATCTACAGATCCAGAAGGCCAAGGCCGAGCGCCAACGTGAGCGTGTCCTCAAGGAGGAGATGGATGCTAAGCGTGCCAAGAACAAGGCTCTCCGTGAGCGCCGCGCTGAGCGTGTCGAGGCCAAGCGCAACGCTCTGGCCGGCGAGGCCCAGGAGTAAATCCGTTCCCAAAACTTGCATTCCGTTGTGTGACGTGACGCTCTTCTCGTTCATCGGTGCGGAGGTTATGAAGGCGGGTGAAAACTTACTGGGTTTGTTCCGGGGATCTCTTTTTCGAAAAAGCGGCTGCACTACTCTTACCCCCCTTTTGTCTCCTCGAAATACATTAGTGTCGGCCTTTTTCTCGAGAAACCCCCTCTTCCTATAGTCGGGCTATTTTTCCTGTGAAGACGACGACAACGCTTACCAGTCTTTCTCTTCGGATCGCGTGGGGGTTCGGGCTTCTGGGATCTCTGGGAAATATTGGGGCAATAGGAAGATGCAATGATGATGTGATACTCAAGCTTTTCTTGTTGATAACGAGAAGGCAAAAGGAAATTCTTTTTCAAAACAAAAAAACTACAAAATCTTTCCCTCCCTCGGTACGGCGCTTGTGTGTTACGAAATGTGATCGGTTCCTTTTCCAGTGTCTACCACCAGCTGCCATGTTGGTCTACGATGTCCATCCATTATAGATGCATTCCATCTTTGGCGTAAGTTGTACTTTTCTTAAGGTTGGACTAGACTACCTGGGTTCCTTATGTAGTTCTACTTAGGTACTACCTAAGATCTGCCCATGCGCTTGGTGGTCCAGATGCCCATATAGTAAGTCGGATATCTTCCTTATATACCCGGGCGTCATGAGTGAGCGAGCTTGAATCAATTCATTTGGGCCAAATACCTTACAAAGCCTACCTAGTCATGTCATGTCTCATCCTCGAATGCCGAGAAGGACTGGAGTTATAGGCCCGATTGGTGGAGGGAGTTAGATGGATCGGGGGTTTAAACGGTATGGAATTCTACAAAATATATATATGTTTAACTCCACCTATATATGTCCAATGATCCCATCCATTCTTGGATCTAGGTACTCCTGTTAAACATAATTTGCAGCCATCTCAATCACATCAACGATCTGATGACGAAACGCCTGTTGCAACTTCAAATCTTCCTTCGTATCATCTTCTACGCCAAAGTCCCCTGTGAGACACTTCATGACAACCTCTTTATACTTTCTCCCAACACGTGACTCCAGCCTCTTTTGGGCATGTTTGATCAACTGCGCCTGGACGGCACGAGGATTGTTAGCATGAGAGAACATGTTCTTCTCCAGTTTGACGGCTGGCTCCCACAGCCCAATCTCCAACAACACGACTCCCAGCGCGTATATGTCGTGGATCTTCTTGAACATCTCCATCGGCTGGCCTTGGCGGTCTGGATGGCGGTAGATGTCGCGCGTCGGCTCAAAGTCGGAATGCCCCACAGAGAAAAAGGGCTCTGGACGACTGAACTCGAATCCAAGCACCCATGGCTCTGGATAGTTCACTGCAACACGAGTGCCCGTCTTCTCATCGTCGACGTGATGAGGTAGGAGCAGGATGTTGTCGCTTCGGAAACTCTCGTGTAGCTGGGGGTGGGTATTATTAGCGCCATTGTGGGCCTATGAATCACAGTGGAACCGAACATACCCATTGGACCATGTGCATCTGAGCAATACATTTTGAAAGACCGAGGGCAAGTCGAAACTTATCTCCAAGTTCTGGACGGAGGTCGGTGTTGAAGAGGAGCCTTTGAAGACTGACTGGTGCTCCTATGGGCTTGGGCTGGACCTCAAAGACAAACGCGATCGAGCTTTGACGAGGCAGATATTTCCACCCCACACAAGGAAGGACACGAAATACCTGCTCCTTTGGTTGATGCAAAAGCTTGGCGAGCGATTCGATCCGTCCTCTTGTCCGTGCATCGACATCGTGCCCAGCCATGGCTGGCGTGGCCATAGCATCGTAATGATGATTCTCCTGTATATAGGCAACATTGCTCTTCGTGAACATGGCGAACATGCCCTGGTTGTCGATGGGGTGAATCTCTTTGAGATGTGAATCCCACGAGGGATCCACAAGCTCTAGGGAATTGGCCATTTTGCCTGCGTCCCATTGAGCCAGACGCAGCGAAGCATCCTGATCAAAGCCAAGTTTCCTCGACGACTCGTCTGTTTGAAGATGCATCAAATGATCCGGCGAGACACCCAGTTGCGATGCGAGACACCAAAGCTCTACCTTCTTCTTCAACCGGGAATTGCGATCCTTGAACGATTGCAGAATAGCCTCGACTCGCTTTTTATCGCGCAGAGACCATCGAAGAAGTCCCGGTAGAGAAGGGCTGGTCCGGCCCCACGATAGGCTGGCTAATGAGCCAGACGAAGTTGACCGATTTCGCGAAAGCGTCAAGGTAGATACGTTCAGCAATGAAGTGGTTGGCGACTCTTTGGAAGTATCATGCTCTTTGGGTATTCCATATCGACGCTCAAGAAGGTCAACACCTTCTTGCAGAATGGATTTAATCTCGACGCAGAGAAGCTCGATCTGCCGCTGGATGTCGGGGTCGAATTGCTCGAATAGAGTTTTACCACCGTACACCTGCATGATGTTTGTTCAAATCAATGACAAGTACACTCTGAATGTGCTGCTTTAAGGTACCTTACCATGCACTCAGAAAAGAGCAGATTGCGGATGAGTTTAGTCTGGAGATTCTCGTCGTTAACTAGGTTTCGCAGTTCGTTCGAGTCCTAACAGCTGGTAAGCGAGGATTTCCTGTCACGAAAGAAATAGACTGACGCTCTCGAAGGCATTTGCATCCGAAATGAGCTCTCCGGTCCTTTCTCCGAGCTTGATCAGCGCATCAACGACTGCGATGGTCAGGCCCGCCACGGACAGTGGATCAAGCATGGTTCAGGGGCCGGGCCGATGATCTACGGTCCAAACTATGATTTTATAGAGACATTCAACAGGTCTAGCTCACCACAAGATGTCTCTGAGGCTGGAGGTCTTTTCGCGCTGCGGGGTTCACAAAGGGCAAGAGGCGTGAGGCTGACCACGTCCAATCACACCAGGGCTGTGCTTTTTCGGCCCCCGCAGAGACTCAGCTCACTCATCTTGCTGATTGTCTTCAGCAACAATCCATCAAAAAATGCTCTGACTAATATTTCCGGCCCCTGGATCCCAGACCAGTAGTCACGATGTCTGTCTCCTCCTTGAATGATGACTGGGTCAATTGTATGTCTTCTAGGCTTGCGATAGGGTAGTCACTTGTGCTATGGCTAATCGATCTACTAGGCCGGGCGCCGAGGGAGTTGCAGAGCGACATACTGACATGGACCACATCAATTTCACGATCTCGCGTGTCGACTGTGGATGGCCTCGGCTTCAGCGAAAATATTGGTGTCGAGTCCATGAACAGTCTGGAGGGTCTACTCCACACAGTGCAGCAACTGAAACTGAAACGTTTCCGAGCCGAAGACCTGGAGGAAATTCGCTCCGTAGGTGCTGGAGAGACGTTCGCCGTGTCAGAATGCAAGTACGAAGGTACTGTGGTCGCTATAAAGCGTATCCGGCTTAGCGAAGAAGGGAAAAGCCTCGAGCGTTCCTACTTTCAAAGGCGACTACAATCTGTCCTGCGCGAGATTTTGATTATGTGCCACCCACCGCTTATGCACCATCCCAATATTATTGAAATCCTGGGCTATGGCTGGAGCGTCGAAAAGCAACGCCCGTCGCCGTTTGTATCGGTCGCATTTGCGTCGAAGGGTACACTAAGGGAATACATGAAGGAGAACGTACACCCGATCCGAACGAAGTTGATTCTCATGGGCGATGTGGGCGCGGGTCTCATGGCGCTTCACAAATGTGGAATTGTCCATGGAGATTTGAAAATGGATAATATCGTGGTATTCTCCTCATTGGATCGCCCTTGCATGTCCATTGCCAAGGTGTCCGATTTTGGACACTCCATTATCGTGGGATCTGCTTCTGAAAAGAGGACACATTATTTTGGAACAACCTTGTGAGCATACAGGGATTCTTGAAATCTTGAGAGGCCAATTGAAGCTAACACCCTCCAAACAGATATAATGCACCAGAGGTTGCTGAGCAGAAGGACCAACCCATTCCAATCGAGCAACTTCACAAATGCGACATCTGGGCTTTTGGCCTCTGTGCATGGGAAATATTGGCAAATGGTCAACTTTATTTCCAACGCAGCTGGCGCAGGAACCCTCTCTACGAACGTTCCTCTTCCCTGTCCACATTATTGACATCACCGACCGGCTCAGAAGCTCATGATGAGTTCTCCATTGACGAGGACGATCAGCATGTCTTTGGTCACTTTGACCTCTCCAATCTCAAGGCCCTTGCAATAGAGTTTGTGAACAACATGAAAATACCGGGTATTGGCTTTGAGAAGGGATTTTTACGTCCCTTGATGGATCGTACTCTGCAAATGGATCCGGCGCAAAGGATCTCCGACCTCGGTCGTCTCCCAATCATTGTTTCATGGCACAAGACGCCCGGTGGACACTCGCTTCAGTCAAAGCTTGCAACATATGCCATATCTGGAGATGTTAGATATTCTATCTTCAACAGAGAGAGCGGTCCATATATCATTTGGGAGCAGCAGCAGCAACTCTTGCAGGACTTCGAAATTGTGGCTCAGGGGTCAAAATCAGATAAGGACGACGGTTCCATCGCATTTCAAACCATGCTTTGCCATGTCAACGCTTTTGGAACATCTCAAGATCTGACCAAGGCCACTGGGTTTCTTCGAATGGCTGAGGATGCTGGTCATTTGGTCGCTCGCATACTGGGGCCTCGCATACTCAATGGCTTCAATAAAAACCCAAGTACCGAGGTACAACCATATAGCGAATGCCTTGCCTTGGGGTTTAGTATTAACCGAAGACCTGAATTGATCACCTCTTTGGTTGTGCATGACGGAGAGTCGGTCACTAAATTCACCAACTATGCTGGCTTTCGCGAAGTCTTCACAGAGCAAAGACCCAAATCACTGAGGGATGACAAAGATAGGGTTCTTGGCACCTTTGTCACTTTGAACGAATCCACTCTACAGCATAGCTTGCTGGAAGTTGCACTCCAGCAAGGTGATGTTCACTTTGTGGAGAGGTTGTTGCCGCTCGTAGGCCAGTCGGGTGCAGCCTCCAAATTGGACTCTCATCTTGTGTCGGCAGCTTCCCGAGGTCATGGCAGCATAGTCATCTCCCTTTTGAAAGCTGGTGCGAAAGTTTCTTCGAAGACTCCAGCTCCATCGCTTCTTCATTGGCTTTTCTGTCTGGATGAGACCACTTTCCGTGAAATCCAGCCGTTATTGAAAGGCCAGTCTCGCAACTCCGATTTCAAATCGGCGTTGGATCTTGCGATTACTGAAAACATCCTCCTTCATCCTCAGTGGCCATTCCAGATTCATGGAACACCTCTTGCCATCGCAATTGCATCTGGCAGCATGCCTGTGGTCAAGTTCCTCCTTGGTCTGGGTGCAGATTCCCTAGCCCCTGCGTTTGCAACCACCGATGACAACATAGGCCCAATTCTTACGCCAATCCATATTGCAGTCAAGTATCATCACTCTGATATCTTTCTGCTGCTTTGGAAAGCGGCATTTGGTGAAAGGAAACCTGCGAATGGCACTCATGTGCATCTTGCCACTGCCTTGGGCTCTTTTCCAATTGCCTGCTCTCTGAGCCTGTTGACAAATGCTGAGCGTTTTGCAATTCATGGCTGCATGTACAAGCAGAGGCTGCGCGAGACAATCAAACTTCTATCGCTGGATCTTCTCCTCCAGAAGTCCCCTGAAGGCAGGAATTCGATCACGCAGGCCATTGATCTCGAAGATGTTGACACAGTTGAGCTTCTTCTTAAGCACGGCCCTTCTCTAGCAAGCAAAAGGCTATCTCAGCCTGATAACAAGACCATGTTTACATATCCGTTTCATTTCGCCGTGCAGATTGCCTCCTGCCGCGATACTAGAGAGTCTGAGCAGATTGCGGAGTCTATTCTCAACCTCGATTCGGCAGCTATCAACCGACCTGACAGCGCGACAATCAAGCCACTGCATATTGCGGCGATGGGAACGTCGGATCGAATGACCAAGTTTCTTCTGGACCGCCATGCCTCTTGCCATGATTTAGATGGAAGAGGGCGCACCCCTCTACACTTTTGCCGGGCTCTGGTTAACGCCAAGATCTTGATGCTTAGGGGTGTGAACGTCAATCACAAGGATGATTTTGGTTTTTCTCCCGTGCATGCCGCAGCATCTCAGGGAGCAGATGAAGTTTTGAAGGTGTTGATCGATGCCGGGGCTGACCTGACTCTTGCGAACAACGAGATCGGAACGCCGCTCCATTGTGCTGTTCAGCGGAAGTCGCGCACAACCATAGAAATTCTCTTGACAGCTGGAGTTGATGTAGGGGCGAAGAACCGTCGTGGTCGGACTCCACTCCATCTGGCAATGGACATTGGGCGCTCTGATCTAGTCTCGTTGTTATTCGAGCAAGGGGCAGATCCTTTTGTTGAGGACAAACTGGGCTTTTCCCCATTCAGCATGTCCCTTGTCTGGGAGAATCCCAGTATCTTCAACATGTTCCGGCTCCCGGACCACTTTGCCGTCGAAAGACTGCATGTCAATGCATTGATCTTTGCTGCTGACAAGGGGGAAACGGCGGTTTTTCGGCAATACTTGGACAGATTACCCGACCCAAGCCGCAATCTCGACTGTGTACCATTGCCGAAGCTCTATGTCACTGCCATCAATGTGGCTGCAGGTGCCTGCAGAGTGGACTTGGTGGAAATGCTACTCGCACATGGCTTCAATGTCGACACTCTTGATGAGAAAAGGAACACTCCTCTCCTACGAGCTTGTCAAGCAGGACGCACTGAAGTCGAATTCTTTTCATACAATCGGACACATATGTGCGAGACGCTTATCCAGCATGGGGCAGATATCTTGGCCCGGAACGATCGGGGGCTGACACCTTTTCTCGTTGCCCAAACTCACGCTGACTATCCACTGATGACTCTGCTGTTATCGCAGCACCAGAAAGATTTATCGACCAGACTTTCACGCATACTGGAATCAATCAAGGATCCTGGGGTAGATGATGCGTATCGCAGGTCATCAAGAGCGCTCATCGGTGGTGAGATCATTGAACCGCAGTTACTCCAGGATGCAGCCCAGAAAGACGAATGGGAATTTGTCATGACCTGTGTTGCCGGCCACTTTGTCGACAAAAAGGATTTGGAACAAATTTTTCCGAGAAAGAAATTCATGAAACCCAGCGTGGATACTCTGGATATGCTGCGCTATCACTCAGTCAAAATGGATCGAGAGATGGTTCAGTATCTCGCATCCGGTGCCAAAGAGAGCTCTCCTGAATCTCGACGCAGTGCTCGCAATGTCGGTCGTCGCAATGTTGAGCTCGAATTTAGCGAGTCAAGAAACGGCCTGAACGAACTCCTTTGGCCGGAAGCGGTAAAGAAGGCGCTAGACGAATCATTGGTGAAATCACAGAGTGATTACGTTCATACTCTTGATGCATTGGCAGATCTTCAACAGAAAGAGGAGGCCTTCTGTAGTAAGCTACAGGAATATTTCACCCAGATTTTCTACCAGTCAAAGGAGCCCACGAAATATCTCGAAGACATGACATGGTTCAGAGCCTTTGAAAGGGATCTGGCCTTGGAACCCCAAGATATCTTCGCACATCGACTACAAACACTTATAAAACATACGAAGGCAATGGAAGAGCTTCAACCAACGCCTGAAAAAGCAACGCCTTGGGCGGAGCTCCACGATCGGGCACAAAGGCTTGAAACATGGAAGGGAATGGTCGATGCGACACTTCGCCAGGCCAAGGACATCACAAAATGTTTCTTGATACTTTCAGGCGCCGACCCTGAAAATGATGGAGTGAACAATGTTGGAGTAAACAATGATGGAAGCGAAGAGGCCCATGTCAACGCACATGAGTTTGGTTGGAAGGCTTTGTGGCTTGACCACGAGTCCTACATTGAAAGCTCTACAAATGTATTGATGGAAATGAACCAGGAGATGCTTCTATTTGGGACATACAGGCCAACACTGTCTTAGGCCCACTGTCTGGAATTCAATGTTGCTGAGAGGATACATGGATCAGGAAGAAATTCATGCCTGTGGCCATCACCCTCAACCCCAGCCCTGAAGCACGTATCTATATGAAGCTGGGTGGACCTTTTGGATCAAGCAAAAAACCTGAGTCCTGCACCGCACATTTCGACGCGAGAACAAATCTCCGACGATCGATGGAATCATGCTAATCACCAGAGAAGAATAAAGGGAAGCTGGTATGCGACGACTTTAATTTAACTTCAATTGCCTCGTAATTCTCTGATGCCCCAACTAGTCACCCCCAAGCGTCCATCACGAGCCGGAGCAGCCATCATCAATACTCTTTGAAGATACAAGTTGCATGACCTTGTTCTGATCTGCAAACAATAGCATGTTCGAGGAGCCTTGCTGGAACCGAGGCCACACGAACCAGCTGGTATTCGTGGGATTCTCAGCAACGCCATCGCCGATGGCAAGTCGCACAGGCCCTCGAGAGGGATCTTCGGCGAAGCTGAGCCACAAAGCCTCCATCGCGTAGCTCACATTCCACTCGAAGCTGGTCGAAGGGCCACCATACTCAGAGTGGGTACCGAAAAGCAACCGGCACTGTGATAGGCGCCAAACCAAGGCAGAGGCGAGACATTAGAGAAGTTACCAGCGTACTGATCTCGGTAGGTTGCGAGGTCCCCAGCATTGCGGTTCTCCACTTCCGCGGCGACAGGATAGCTGATGATTTTTGTCGCCTTGTCCAGGTCCATCGGGAGTAAATGAGACGAAGCCAGCTCGTTGTTCGTTTATTTTGCTACCTATTATCAGTGACTTCGGAAGCTGTTAGATTTGGGTTTCTCTCATTTCTTGCCACTTTTAAGGACGAAAAACTTACAATTTTGGCAATTTTTTTCTTCCAGTACTCTCTGAGTTCAATTGGCAAACGCGGTCTTCTCGTCAACAACGGGTTTGAACGAGATAGACGGGCTCGTATTATTGCTAGAATACCAAGATAAAGCGTTCTCTAGATCTTGAGTTGGTACTTTCCTCACACAAGCGATCTCATCATCAGGTCCCAGATTTTTGCACTCGACAAGTCCCGCTAGAGATGTAAAGTTTGTCTGCGCTGAATCACTTCCACCAACAATTCCAGGGCCACCAGAGTCCGCAATGAGCCCTGCCACGATCGGATTGCCGGCATATCCGTAGGGGTAAACAGGGACACTGCCTGCTCCCGCAGACTGACCCCACAGAATGATTCTTTCCGTGTCGCCGCCAAAGTTTGCTACGGAGTTGAACGAACGAGGAAACTGCCGATGAATTTATGATAGTATTATCCAAGTCTCATCATTGCGGGGAAGCATTTGTGGGGCACATCCATCTGTCATCGAGTTATGCAGCATTATTACCGTGGTCCAAAAGTCTGAACTGTTTTCTAGTTCTCTCCAAGACAGCAGTGTTTCGTCTCCCTCTGATTTCTATTTGTCCGATGTGGCAGCTCATGGGTTGGTGGCCTGTCCCGGTGGATGATGTCCAGTCAGGAGAAGATTTCTTCTTATAGTCCTACGACTAACAAAATCCGATTAAAAGCGACCCTCCTCGCCTAATCATCCTCCCTATCGTGAATGGAAATCATAGACTCTTGACCTCCTAGTGTATTGATATTCTGTGAGGGATCGATAAGTGTCAAGATGGATTCTGATTATTCTCTTCCATCACCCTGACAGGCCATTGAGCAGGGGCGGGCTGAGCCGACAATGAAAGCTCTTGTTTGTCAACTAGTGACCAAGTTCTTGATTTTCACTATTACTAAAATCAGATCCGGAGGAAAACTTCTGGAGCCAAAGTGAGACAATTGGGGATCCTTTCTTTGCTGTCTTTGCTATGGGCGATGCTCTTTCTTATCCGGCTCCTTCCGTACTCGACTTGCCTATGCGCTTTAACAAACTGCTCACTGGTGCCTGATCTCGTATCACAGGGTCATCATATGACTGTCAGAGTGTGTCGGGTTGACCTCAGCATCATCACATCTCAGTAGCTCAGTAGGTGAGACACTGCCAACCACATCGTGCCCCGAGTTCTGGCGGTGACCTACACGAACCTCCCGACTGTGAGAAATCTCTGGAGCTATGTGTTGTACCCAGGATGTAACTACAATGTCTCAGGGACTCCACAACTACCCCGCTAAAACGGGTGTGGCACTACGGCGTGGCACAGCCCTGCAGAGTTCCTGGAGTCCGAGCTCAGAGACATCTTGCCGTATCCAGCCTCAGTTCGACCAATGCTAGCATCGCGAACACTCGGTCCTAGCGATCTGTCTATTTTTGCAATGAGGGGTTTTCGAGACTCATCGCAAATGCGGTGCTTGTCCTATGGAGGCCTTACTAGCGGTCAGACTCGCTGCTTCATTGTCGTTGTCTCAGATGGTCAGAATTTGGTTGGACTGGCAATGGATATGCTTGACAACTATGACAAGGTGATGGGGAGAGCTCGTATAGCTTCCTTGGCAATGACTTGTCGAAAAAAGCTATATAAACTCCTTCTTCTCATCCAGTCTACGCAGAGCTCATCCAACATCATCTAATCACTCAAAGATCCTTCTATACTTCTCTTAAGAAACATCATCCACAATGCGGTTCACCACAGCTGCCATCACCACCGTTGCGGCTCTGGCTCCTCTTGCCAGCGCTGTCGGCAACGCAAAGGTAGTCAACAAGTGCGGTTTCCCTGTCTACCTTTGGTCTGTGGGCGGCTCCGTTAGCCAGCAGAATACTGTCGCTGCCGGCGGTACCTATTCCGAGGTCTTGCACCACGACCCTGCGTCCGGTGGCATCGCCCTCAAGCTCACCACTGTCGAGAATGGCTTGTATAACGGAAGCCCCCAGACCAACTTCGCCTACACCCTCGACGGTCAGCAAGTCTGGTACGATCTGTCGGACGTTTTCGGCGATCCCTTCTCCAACCACGCCATCGGTGTCAAGTCATCAGCGAGCTGCCCGAGCATCTGCTGGCCATCAGGCGTTGCTACTAGTGGCGGCAGCCAGGTCAAAGTTTGCGATGCCAACTCTGATGTCACACTGACCCTGTGCTCGGGAACCTGCTAGAGAGTTAAGAAGTGGGCTGTGATAATTTGGGGTGAAGAGGAGTAGCAGGGGTTGGTGTCATATTTTGATAGTACCGGATAGCTACGAACGAGACAAACGAGGACATTTGTAAATAAATACTGATGCAAATAGGACTGAGGTTCTCTTGATGCTGCTCATTCTAAAAATGTGTAAACGAGGTCTTGACTGAATTACAATAGTGATTCTAAGTCAAAGCCGGAATTATGATCAAAAGGAAGACCATTTCCCATGGAGAAGTCAGTGAGAGAGATGCTCTGTACTCAAATAATGTGATGGGCGAGCCTAAACCGGCTCTAGCGCTTCATACCCACGGCTCCCTATCAGGGCTCTTCCCAAGCCTCTAGATTCAAAAGACGATTCAAAAGACGATTCAAAAGACGATTCAAAAGACGATTCAAAAGACGATTCAAAAGACGATTCAAAAGACGATTCAAAAGACGAT